>CAFUXE010000426.1:599060-652638 GCA_903364295.1 Serranus cabrilla | reverse complement strand
GATGCATGTTGCAGATTATTTCTGTTCATAACAACTTGAGACTTATCTATTTATTTTTGGCCATAGGTCCTATAGGTGATTGTTTCATTGTCCATACCCTTACATTTCCTTTTCAATAAGGGAATACTACCAACATTTCTTTTGCTAGTGTATGTCGACACAGTACCTACAAAGTGATGCAGAGGGCTGTCAATAAGCGTTCATATATAAGCATTGAGGAGAGAAGCCCTGCTTGGACTCGGAACCAGCATGGAAAAAGACAGAGTAAATATGAATTGGAGAAAACATAGCATTTACTTTGAGGCTCTAAACAAATCTTCAGGGAAAATCAATATTAACATCCAATCGTTGATGATGTGACAATGTGTGATGTTTTGGGCCCTTAAGTCTTTACTGATTATTCATTTCTCAACTCAAATATGTTTTTGGATCTGAAAATAGAAAAAGGAATCAGCTTATATCATTTGCTTTGTTTGGGCCAACTTAATTTTCTTAACTAAACAATTTTGCCTTCAGTACATTCAGAGAATTCTTTATTTCTTTGCTTTGAGAAACAATTTCACTCTGAAGACACAAAAGGCTGTTTTGATGACACAGGGCTTGATCTCATCATCGTCTTACTGTAAGTTCTATTTGAGGCTGGATCATAGATTTAGATATGTCTCTCTCCAAAATGAGCCTGTCTGTGTTATATTTAGCGTATCCAGACTTTAAGTGGCTCTACAGGGCAATAACTCTTGTTTTATTGCAGCAAATTATCAAACAGCCAGGCTTGTTGGTTTTCCTTGTACAAGGCAGAAATATGCCTCGTTATCTGCTGGCAGTTATGCTCGAATGGTCCAAAAGTAGATTTTGTTTATTTTTATTTTAATCATGGAGATCAAAAAGAAAGTGAAAAAAGAAAATAAATACTTTGTGATTATGGTGGGGTTATTTTATGTGGAATAATTCACTGCAAACCTATGCATGATTTTTTTTTCCATGTCAGAAAAATGAAAATTATCATCTCACTCTGCTCATTTCTTTTTATCTGAATATCCGTGTCAAGTCTGTGTCCCAACTCGTGGGATAAATAATTACAGAGCACAGAAAAATGGTTTCCATATTTTTTTGTTGTTGTCACGACTACATACAGTACACTGACTCACCTCTTCTTTGCTGTCCTCCAGCTCTCTTCATCTCTTCTCTTTTTCTTTTTCTAAGGTTAAATTTTAACAACTGATCATTTATTGACCTTATTAAGGGTTTGAAAAATGTGCTGTTTTGTGCGTTACATATCTAATGTATCTGAAATTATTAATTTATTCTAGTGGTTTCCACTATTATAACATATTGGCTTTCAATGATGAAAAATCTTCTGTTATCAGAAAACTGAAAAACATACAATGGATATAGTTTAAAAAGGGAATTATAGCCATTAATGGGTTAGTTGTTGGTGTGAGAAGTAATACTATTACTACTGCACCCCTCTTCAAGGATAAGACTAACATGTCCTCCATTCTTTGTGTTCTCGTGCAGGGTTTCTGAGTACCGGTGACCAGGCAGCCAAAGGGAATTACGGTCTGCTGGACCAGATCCAGGCTCTGCGTTGGACCAGTGAGAACATTGCAGCCTTCGGCGGCGACCCGTTACGTATCACTGTGTTCGGCTCTGGCGCTGGAGCTTCCTGTGTCAACCTGCTCACGCTGTCTCACTACTCAGAGGGCAACCGCTGGAGCAACTCCACCAAAGGTAAAAATCACAAGTCAATGGGGAATTCACGTGGGATCTTCATGTATTTTTCAGTCTGCATGCAGCTACTATATGTGCACTGTTGATGATGTGAGTGCTTGGTGCAGAGGAGAGTCAACACAGTTTAGTTTTGGTTTATAGGTTTTTTGATGCATTGTAAAAAATTGCAAAAAAAAAAATTTGTGTCTCGATTGTGTACTCTCTTGCATGTGTTTTCTTGCATTTTAGTGCAACTATAACACAACAACCACCTGTGATAATGAGATGCAAATACTGTTGTTTCCAGCTGGTTAAAAACTGAAATAACTATAATACATAAATATCTGTAAGACATAATATATATATATATATATATATATTATTATTACTGTTTTTATGATGAGTCTTAATGGAATGCTCATTTTCAACCAGAAACAGAAAATTGTTGATGATGAAATTAATACAAAAGGAGGCTTAAACAGCTTATTTTAATCAACATGTTGTTTGTACTATACTGAACCAACTAGTGTTTTGCCTAAACATAGGATAACCAATTAGTTTTGTTTGAATTAGTGTTACCCATATATTTTGTTTAAAACTGCAACCATAGTGGAGTTGTAATTTACATTGATGCATAGAGCCTCCCAGTGCATTAAAAAGTGACACCAAAGGCTGCCTGACCAAGCACCCATACAGTATGTGCCAAGTTGGGAAAAAGAAGAGGCTGGATTCCCTTCTGTGGCTGTGTCACTCAGCCCCAAGCTCAATGGTTCACAGGGAGGATTCAACAAATGTGGCAGAAGCAATTGCATTCTCAAAAAAGGCTCAGTAATTTCTTAAACAGCTGGGCACTGTTGCTTACAGCAAAAAAATCACTCAAATAGGACGAAATATAACATTTGTTCGGGACTATTTTCAGCTGTGGATTTATACAAGCAGAATAAAATGGAAACTGTCTGAACTGGTTTGGAAAATTAGATTGTTTTTCTTATGCCTTCTTCATTATCTGATATTTCTCTGAACAGACATTCTGGACTGAGCTGAAGGACACACCCACATGATAAGAATGATATAATTATTAAGATGATCATAAAACTTTAAAACAGACATTGTTTTAATGATTTGATCAACTAAACGTCATTGGCATAAATATATAATATATAGGGTATTGTTCAGGGATGTCAGGTTGAACAAAGGTTGAGGTATCTATCTATTAGAAAAACTTTGATAACTCTTTTTAGGATTTCTTAAGATTAATTATACATAAATATGCTGGTGTCTTAAATAGGTGACGATTTAAAAAGCTGGCTAATATGGTTAATTGGTATGTTTTTAGAGGGAAGCAGTTTTACAAACGGACCATATATCCGCTCCTACGGAGTGCTCAAAAAGGGTGAAAAAAGGCTTCCAATACGGCCTCCGTCATTTGATTGGTCCACCCTCTAGCTGTCTCCCTATTGGCTGGGGAAACACAGCATTTTGACGGTATGGAGGGGCATCCTTTAGTCTGAGCAGATTCCTCAACCTGAGAGGACGTACGTGTTATGAGTGCAAGCACATTAGATTTGGGAGTGCACAGGACATATTTGAACATGAGCGAAATGTTTGTGTCCAAGAAGAAGAAATGTGAGCACAAGCATGTGATCTTTGAGTTCAAGCACACATTCTGAAAGAAAGCATTTTGCAAGCACAAAATGTGAGCATGAGGAGAATAAATCTGAGCATGAGAAGGAGCTGTGTCACTGAAAAGGAATAAAATCATGCTCTCAAACTGAAAATCTACGCTTTTGAATAAAGATAGTTTGACTATTAAAGAAAAAACAATGAAATGCAACAGCGTGTTTGACATACATTGCCACATTTTCTTCACATTTCCTGTAGATCATTTAAATTTTTCAAAAACAGATATGTTATGAGCTTATTTATTAGATCACTGTTTTTAATTACAACTACACCAGCTGAGGCTACCAAAAAGTGGCCTACGCCTTGCAGGTCGTGTACGTCCAGTTGACTCAAAATGAACTACATTGGCTGTGGGCGTTGACTAGCTCACTGATGAAGTAACACAAATAAAATACCACCAGTCTTACCTTTTAACCAAGCAGGCTTTTATAGGAACAGATGATAGTTGTTATTGATAAACGTATTTATCTGTTAATGCCAGACATATATTTCTGGCATCTTCCATTGAGAGGCTCTAGTTTTAGTCCTAAAAATTAACTCTACTTAATCTCGATCTCCTTCCTGATAATGACTTTCAGCATGTGCAATTGTGTGCAGGGTGCCCTTAAACTCAATCTTGTATTTTCTTTTATGTAACAAGAAAGAGTCCCAGAACCATAATGTGTTTTTTGTTGCCTCCTCTGCCGTTTTTGTTTCCAGGACTGTTCCAGAGAGCCATCGCCCAGAGTGGCACCGCTCTGTCCAGCTGGGCTGTCAGTTTCCAGCCCGCTAAGTATGCCCGGATGCTGGCCCGTAAAGTTGGTTGCAACTTGGAGGACACTGTGGAGCTTGTGGGGTGCCTTCAGAGAAAACATTACAAAGAGTTGGTGGATCAAGACATCCAGCCAGCCCGCTACCACATCGCCTTTGGACCTGTTATTGATGGAGATGTTATACCTGATGATCCTCAGATACTCATGGAGCAAGGTATCACTTCACTTTGCTTAAAGCCAGCGATTCCCTTAAATTCTCACCCTGTATTACTCTCTCACAACATTCTGCACCATTTCTTTCCAGGTGAGTTCCTCAACTACGATATCATGCTGGGAGTTAACCAGGGCGAGGGCCTTAAGTTTGTGGAGCTTATCGTGGACAACGAAAATGGCGTTCAGGCTAATGACTTTGACTACGCCGTGTCCAGCTTTGTGGATGACCTTTATGGCTATCCAGAGGGTAAAGACATCCTCCGAGAGACCATCAAGTTCATGTACACCGACTGGGCTGACAGGCACAACCCGGAGACCCGCCGGAAAACGCTGTTGGCCCTTTTCACCGATCACCAGTGGGTGGCACCGGCTGTCGCCACAGCTGACCTGCACTCCAGCTTTGGGTCACCAACATACTTCTATGCCTTCTACCACCACTGTCAGACAGAACAGGTGAGTCACTGGCTGGTGATGGCACATGTGCACATGTAATTGGCTTGTTCTTTGTCTCCCTCTGAGTTACTCCTTGTGGAGACAAATCATAAAATCCATTATGTAAGATCAGAGAGAACAGACATCTTATAAGCAATGAGATATTGTATTTGTTTCAAGGCTTGACTGGTATTTTCAATTACTCTTATTGGATAAACTCTTTCAAATATTCAAAAAATACTCTCTGAATCGTCATCACCATATCTTTGTTTTACTTGTCGTCATCGATTCCCATCTACTACTAGCTAGCTACTCGCTACTTTTCTATGTAGCTAAATGAATGAATAATAGCCAAAGAAAAACTGACCAAAAAGTGTAGATGATGCTGTTGCAGCTCTATGTAGAAATACCATCACATGAATCTACTTCTATTTGATAATCATTTAAGTGTTAAGGCAACTGCTACTTGAGCTTTCTTACCGCCCAAAGCAGATTTTGACAAATACACCACTTGCAAATGGATGAACATCTGTTTGATGAACAAGCTAGCATAAAAATATAACTCGATTAAATGTTTTGCTTCACTTTAATGGGCAAATTTGAACTTCTTTTCCTGAGACGACTGTACAAATTCTATCCCTCTGTTTGTATGATGTGCTTGTTTCGTGCATCTGCTAAGACTATGCTCTGATCTCAGAACTTCTCACTTCCTCAACCTAAACACTCATGCTGTGTTTTGTTTTTCTCAACACAAGTTGAGTCATATTCTAGAAGAGGAGCTTAAGGGTCAATATATTTTCAGTTCATATGGAAATGTATTTGCCTCACTTTGCACATCTGCATTTGCATCTGGAGAAAACTAGCTTACTTGAACAGGAGCTGGATTCTAACAATATCACAAGAGAAACACACAAAAATCCATCTCATCAGGTTTCCAGTAATGTGTTTGTTCCTTGAGATTCAAAGGCTCCGACCAATCAGTGTCCTGCAAGGAACCACTGGCGGATACAGGCAATGTTTAACGAAATAGTTCACAACAACGGTGTTGATGATGATGTAAATGGTGATTTTTCATGCAATCACCTACCAAGTAATTTTTGAAAGTGTCTGCTCTTTTCCAAAGGGTTTCCAATGGCTGCCTTGCGTCAGATTTAAAACTAGCATATATTTGCATTCATTTGTGTCTTCTCAATATCTTTGTATGCAAATGCACCGCCACTGAAATTAGCATTTTCCTCAGCTTGAACATATTTTGAGGATTTTAATGCACTAACAGAATCATTGAGCACAATTTAATTGTCTATAGTCTGTAGCCATCACTAAAAGGGAGGCAGCCGAGAACCGCCTCCACTCAGAAGAGGCTTCTTTGTGTTACATTTGAGTAGAAAATCTGCTTTTGATTGTTTCAGAACACAAAACTTTGCTTCCTTGTGAACTGAAAGTAGATTGCCTTACAGTACAAAGAGACAGCACGTCTGATTTTATTCCAATTACATTATTGTAACTGACTAGTTCGCAGCCTAAGAAGTGACACATTTTCCAGTTCTGGCTTCCTAAAGCCTTACTCCTGGTTTTAATTGTATAATAACTACTTTCTGCAGAAGTAGTCTGCTCAGTTTTTTGCTTATATACAGTGACACTGACTAATTATACAGACTTAAAAAGTGAGGAGTGGTAATGATTAAATCCCCACATTTTCTTTTGGCATATTTTTCATTCAAAGGGTCACAGCGCGAAACATGTATTTCAACATTTTGGTTTAAAATTCAGCTCAAAGCAACTCTCTTCTGTCTGTGCCGTTCCTTTATTTCCCTTCATGTCTTTTTCTGCAATACAATAAATTATAGCTCAGATATGGCAAGCAAAATATTATTAAAAACTTATCTCATTTCCCGTTTTTTCCCCTCAAAAAGTATTATTTTCCAGCTTTGATATGTCTGTGTGTCTGTGTATGGTCACAATATCCACTGTGCATCAGCAGCAAAAATAATGCCTTTCAGTGTCCTGTATCTGTCACATAAATATAATAATACTGATGTGATTTGATTCATCTGCTTCTCATTAGGTACCACCGTGGGCAGATGCAGCACATGGAGATGAGATCCCTTATGTGTTTGGTCTACCAATGATTGGACCAACAGAGCTGTTTCCCTGCAACTTCTCCAAGAATGACGTGATGCTCAGTGCCGTGGTCATGACCTACTGGACAAACTTCGCCAAAACAGGGTAAGATGTTACAGCAAAAAAGGCTCCTACGGGCTATACAACTCACTTTGTATGTGTTCTCCCCATAGACTGGGGCAGTGCCTGCATGCCTCTGTCAAATCCTGTTTACTGAAATCCAACTGTACTGTGCATGAGAATAAAAGTGCAGGTTTACAAATTAAATGCACAAGCTATAGTGGATGCAACTCATCATAACAATTGAGTACTTCTACTGTGCTGAAAATAAGGACTCAACCCAATAATGTCAGTTTTTTATGTCTATGCATCACAATTTGCCTGTGGTCTAAAAGACAAAAGGTGATAGATATAAGGTGATTATCGTGAATGACTGGTCCCTTGAATCGTGCCATATTTTATGAGTGACAATACACATCATGAGACTAGTATGACCAACCTTAGAAAACAATTATCTGTCAGCACATTTGTCAGAGACAGGCTTCCATGGCCTAAACCGCAGTCAGAGTTAACGGGTGCCATGGCTGTGGTTAGATTTTTTTCCTCAAGCTTTTTGTGCATTCCCATAAAAGAAGACATTCGGTGTCATTGTGTTCTAATAGAACATCATTTTTGTCAGAAAAACTAACACTACAGGCTAATGTTAACGCCAGGTAAATTAAATCACTTGCCATCCATATGTAACATGCTAATTGTTTGTTATCATGCTAACCATTTCAACTAGCTACACTCACTCAAGAGTAAACAGGTTTTGTTTGTGTTGGTCTCGTTGTGAATCTTTTGAAGTTTGGTTATAGTGATCCTTCTGTTCAGGCTGAGATTTTATCCATGATGTCACTATGAGCACTTAGCACCTTTAGCGCATACGCACTACCCAAGAGTGAAAGGTCTAGTGTGAAGGAAAAGGAGGCAGGGCTGATAATAATAAGGTTGTTCAGTGACATGTAGTTCTCTACTCCCCAACGTGGTAAATATGTATGTGTATAATAAAGACTAAAGAGCGGATTAATGAAAAGGAGGGATCATTATACAGAGCAATGCAGCCAAAGTCTCGCTAAAACTGAAAGTAACACACTATCTAAGTCTAAATAGGTTGGCTTTTCTGCTGACTCATAATTATTGAATTCAGACACACAAAGCTCTGACCTGCCAACCCAGTCACCACAATTATGTTATTATTGATATATAATAAAAAAAATTCAAATATATATTTATTAATATTATCAATGTTGAAATTTAAACCTCTAGCAACCACAGGTACATTGAATCTCAACATTTTTGAACCACAAATATTAAGTGTGAACATTTATGAAACGCTGCAACCTGTTGTCATTGTGACACATTACAACTGTTGCTTTAAACACATTGCAAACACAGAAAGCAAGAATAACAGTATTAGGATTTAAAAAAAACACAACATGCCGTTACTTCTGAAAAAAAATAGAATAATGACAAGATGGGAATATTGGTCTTTTACAGTCCTTGGTTGGTTGAAGTCATCAACTTCTGAACCTGATTTACAAGCCTCCACATGTTCATGTACATAACGGTGTTGTATAAAGGTCACCCCAGGGTTATTTAAACCATTTTTGTTGCCATTTGTTCTACAATTGTTCTTACAACACTTGACAACATGCAATCACCATTACAAGAGAAAGACCTAATTGATAATAACATTTTAATTGTGTTTCCTCAATATTAACCTATGTTTGATGACCAGGAGTAGTGAATTGTGATATTGTGTTTTATGGACTGTACAATGTAATTGGTATTCTATGCAGATACCGTCTACATATCTTCAAATACATTCTTAATTAATGTTAGTAGCCTGAAGAGTGACATTCTCGATGGGACAAAATTAAATTCCCCCCCTTCTGTCTCACGCTGCCTTGGAGCGTATAGTCATGGCGGTAATTGTTTTTCAAGAGCGTAATGTGGGGACATTGGCTTTTTCTGTGCACTGCCCAGTAGCCCTGAGGGGAAGAGAAAGGCACTAATGATCTACATATATAACCCCAAATTGACGTGGAATGCCGGGTACCTGGGAGATTTATGCCGCCAATTTGAATGGTTAAGCGTCTTCCTGATGAGGTCTGGCTGGCTCCATATGCCGCTCTCAGACAATGGGGCTCTCAGTGGGTCTGAATGGGTCTCCATAGCTCACATGGCTGGCTCTGTTCTGCACAGATTAAGTGTAAGGGGGTCTACTTAGCACAGAAAACCCACGCTGAATGTGCTCTGTAAGCTTCTCAGAATATAGGGGGAGTTCATATGGGGTTGCAGACCTACATTTACAGAGTAGTTCATTCTTGTGTTATTATAGCTGGATTCTGATAAATACCAAAGATGTGAAAATGTTATATGGAAATCATCAGCGTGGTAGAACTGCATCTTTACCCAAACATATCACTTGGCTGGAAGCATCTTTTTATGTATAAATTATATAAATAGGTTCACTCTCAATGAGGCATCCATAATTTAAAAACTGTGACATGCTATTTTTTTCAGCATTTGAATAAAACTTAAAATGAGGGAAACTTTTGAGGTTATTAGCTATCTTAAGACCTTCTCATTCAATCAGAATCTTTAGAAAACCAATCATGTGTGAGCAGTAATACCCCGTTTGACCTTTTTTTGATTTTATCAGGTGTGATATCTCAGAAACTGTTGATTAATATTTGATGTTACCTGGGGGTTGCATCTCAGCACTGCATTCCAGTATTTTCATAATTGCACTGATTAGCCGGAGGGAGATGCTACACTTACTGTAGGTCAAAATTAAAATTTTAATAAACAGACAGTCCCAAAAGGTCCACTCCACCTTTAGTTTAACTTCCTGTGCCCTAAAGTGAACAACTACAAAGTGACTTAACTATTACTGATCAGTGAGGGAAGGACTGCATCTTTCATGGGGGGCAACATGTGTACTGCTGCGTTGTTTCTTATATGCTTGTGTACTGTTCTGCCATAAAACCAACAGCAGATCCAACTCTCCATATATTATTTCATAAGAAACTTCTCTCTTCCTTTCCTCTTATTGTCAGAGATCCAAACCAGCCTGTCCCCCAGGACACCAAGTTCATCCACACCAAGCCCAATCGCTTTGAAGAAGTGGCTTGGACACGCTACAACCAGAAAGACCAGCTTTACCTACACATTGGCCTGAAGCCCCGGGTAAAAGAGCACTACCGTGCCAACAAGGTACAGTTAGATATTACTGATTGCACTTTTCTCTTTTGATGTCTACATTTGTGTCTAAAAATCTCCCTATTGAATACTGGCAGTAGCTATCCTGAAATGAAATACACATATTTTGGAAAGGAACCTTGGCTAAGCCAGCTATTTATTAGATTTTCTAGTGTTACAGTACTGTAAAAAAGTAAAAAGGATATCCATGTTGCACACCTAACTTGCTCTGGAGCAGAAAAAGACATATGAAAACATATCAACACCCCAACTGCTGACCACTCAGATCACATCCCCCCCTTTCTTTATCGATCAGATCTTTGTAGCTATTCTGTTGTATTGTTTTATATTCTCACAGGAAAACTCCATATAATGATGACACGTTTGTAGATCCGGAAAGTAGAGTTGTGGGTTCTGGGCAAATTATGTTGCTGCCTTATTTTACTTCATGCAAAGTGAAGCTTTATATTTATATTATATTACCATTCAAATTGTCATAATGACTACATTCTAATGCAATGTCATATTGATGTTGGTATGCTCTTCTCCCAATACTTGTTATTTATGGTTTCCCTTTATCATTTCTTCATTTTCTCTCCTCTCCTCAGGTCAACTTGTGGTTGGAGCTAGTTCCTCATCTGCACAGCCTCAACGAGGTCACCCAGCTCATCCCCACCACCACCAAGGTGGGTGCTAAACCATTCATATTTAATCCTGCTGCTAAAAAACTACCTGAGTTGTTCCCTTAACAGCACAGGTTTTGGAGTAGAACCAAACAACTTCAAAATGAATTTTAAGATGCAATATTCAGATTGTTTGTTGACCCAACAATTGTCCCTTCCTCCCCTTAAATGCATCTTATGAGCTTGTACTTCTGTGATTGGACATGATATGATAGACACGATACATGTTCAGCATTAGTCCCACCCAGCTGTAGTTTTAGTATGGTGAAGTTGTTTCCACTATGAGCCAAAACCTGTCCTATATTGTACATCAGTTTTAATCCCGTAAACCACACATCAGGTGAGAACAATAATAAACTTACATTTTAAAGGGAAGTTGAATGAGTTGGGCCAGTTTTGAACATTCCTGCTTTAACTGTGTGGGTTACCAACCCATATTGGATGCACCTCAGCTCCTGCCTAATATTGATATGTGATGCGATATTTTTTATCCCGAGATTAACGCTCTCTGTGATGTGACCTAGTGAACTTGTAGTTTTTTTTAATAAGCTGTGCCCACTGCTGTATGCTGTTTGCTGTATATGAATTTGTTGTGTTTTCATCACCTGAGGAATGACCATGGTCATTTTTTTAAAAGTGCAATGGATTTGTTTGTTTTTTTCTGGCAATACATCTCTTTGCTGAGCGTTAAATAGGGATATCAATACCACTCTTGTGTGTGCATTAAGTATGGAGCTAGAGCAAGTTGGTGATTAGCTTTGCATTTAGACCTGGAGCCTAGTGGAGCAGCGTAGTTCATGAAATCCACACCAAAACAGCAAAAAGAAATGAAGAAGAATAGAAAAAACAGAAAAGACAAGTTGTGGTTTCATAGGAAAATATATTCGGGAAAGTTAGGCCAGCTGCTTCCTACATTTATGTTAAGATAAGCCATCAACCTTCTGGCTACAGCTTTGTACATGCACACACATTAATAACAACATCTTGCAAGAGGGACAAAACATCAAATTTCCAATGCAGGATTAAAACCCAACCTTTTCAACTGTTGCTGGGTTAAACTGATGAAAGTGCACATGTACTTCAATGTGCAGAGCCTTTATTTCTTAAAGGTATCCGATTAAAAACTTTAGATTGTATTGGCATGAAGAACATTCTTAAACACGACATCACTGAACATGGTTTCACTTAAAATCAGTTATGTTCTGACCATTGATCTTCCTGTCCTCAGATCCCTCCACCAGAGGCTACCAACCGCACCCCAAAGACAAAGGTTCTGGTTACCAAACGTCCTAACCCGACTCCGTTCCCCACTGAGACCCAGGACAGCCACAACCAGCCACACTTAGTGGACCAACGTGACTACTCCACTGAGCTGTCAGTGACCATCGCTGTAGGAGCTTCCCTGCTCTTCCTCAACATTCTGGCTTTTGCTGCCCTTTACTACAAGAAGGACAAGCGCCGACATGACGTCCACAGACGCTGCAGCCCCCAGCGGAGCGCTGCCAATGACCTGGCTCACACTCAGGAGGAGGAGATCATGTCCCTGCAGATGAAGCAGCACTCGGACCTAGATTGCAGGGGAGTGGGCGACTCCCTGCACCCGCATGACGTGGTGCTGAGGACTGCCTGCCCGCCGGACTACACTTTGGCCATGAGGCGCTCTCCAGACGACATCCCACTTATGACGCCAAACACCATAACCATGATCCCCAGCACCATGGGGGGGCTCACCTCTCTCCACTCTTTCAACACCTTCCCCAGCAGCGGGCAAAATAACACCCTGCCCCATCCGCACCCACACTCACACTCCACCACCAGGGTATAGCCCTGTGGATGCACTCACGCAGGCAGGACTCTGATGGCTGAGGCAAAAGCTAACGCCACTGCTGCAGCAGAGACTTAAGGCCGAAATGCTGACAACCACAGATATGTCAGGAGCTGAAACGCCAGCCTGGAGTTGCCAGACACCCATGGAATTACACTGGGATTGTACAACACCCTGTTAATACCGGAGGGAATATATTCAAGGGATTTGTGGGGGTTTGGACCTGAGGGAAAAAAAAAGAATAATTATGTTTTTTGTAGAAAAAACAAAAGACAAGAAGAAAAAAGTACAAATAAGGAGAAAAACAACCTCACAAGCTAAAACAAAGAGGAGGATGTTTTTTTATTATTATTTTTGTTCTGATATTGCAGCAAAACAAGGTACAGTAAACTACTTTTTCTTTCTAGCGACAGATATGGCCTTCGGGATCTTTTGACAAATGACTGCTTGACAGTATTATCTGGAAGCAGAACAGAGCATCAGACACGCCTCGGAGGTAAGAAGAGGGGAGCACTTTGTAAAAGAAAGAAAACATATTGTTTTCCTTTGGCATCGCACAGCAGATTACTCTGTTTGTGGGGCACAGAGTAGATGCTGTGCAAACCAATTCAGGCATGTGTTAACTTCATAAATGGAGGCTATGTAAGATAAAGCAAAAACAATTGTTGAATAGAACAAAGGAAGGACTGGGAACTTCAAGGAAAAAAAAGAAACCCCGTATGCACAATGGAACCATTTTGAGGGAAAAAAATGTCACAGATACTTTTCATCCATTTATTTTTGAGGATCGGGAACAATTTTATTGTATAGAACCTATTTACATATCTAGATCTGTACACTAAGCACCAGGCTGTTTAAGCCCTCTTCTCTTGGGGGGATGGGGGGGGATGGGCGGGGGGGTGCGTCTATACTGCAAACCTGCCAGCAGGACTGAACCAGTGGGAATCGGGGATCCACCTACTGGCTTTCTGGCAGTTCCAACTTCAACACAGAGAGCTGGGGGACAAAGGATAATTGGATATTTTAGCACGATGCGCATGACAATTTATCTGCTTGATGGCTGCTCTGCTGATTATGTCATTATTAAGAATAATTTTCACCCTCCCTTGCATTGGAGCAATTTCAGACGGATTTCCTGATTGGATTACAGGAAAACACACACCCTCGCAGGACCATGGGAAATACAGTTCCAGGTTTGGGATGTTGCGGGCTCAAGTTGGGGACAGAAGAGGGAGGGGCTGGGAATACGGTAAAACTTTCTTGCGTAACATAATATAGCTTGAGTGGAGCTGGGCATATAAGGACTAGTTTTGTACTCTGTGTGTTGGTACTACTTTTTGATAGTGGTTAAATCACATTACACTGTATCAATCAAACTCATTGTACCTTCAGTTGAGATCAATGTTCTTTGCTATTCTACCTATTGGACCACTTTACCGTATAGAAGTAATTACCTGCACTGTTTATTCCATTGCCCACTTTCTTTTTTCTTTAACTGGAAGCTGTGTTGATTGAGTGACACAGTGGATGCCCATCAGTATGAAAAAGGAAGAGGAAAGTTCGGAAAATATGGTAAAAGTGAATATCTGGGCTTTGTAGCTTTCCTTTGCTTTGAATCCAGCCAGGTTCTGAGGCTGTTTAAACATGAATGCCTGTACATGACATCGACAAGTCAAAGGCCAAGCACAGACAGATCACATGGGTTGGAACTCTCTGGAAATGCACAGCAGCTGGACAAAAGGAATAGACATAGTCAGTGTAGGCCCATTGTCAAGATGTACTTTTCATCAAGCTTCATTATAAGCCAAGGTTCATCAGTTTTGGAGGCACATCACATTATGGGAAGAAAGAGGAATGGTCTCCCATAGCAGCTGTGAGCCACAGTCAACTCTCTTTACCTCACTTTAAAGAGCTACTACTTTTCTTCGTTTGGCCCTACTCTTTTTCTACTTAGGATTCTCTACTATCTCATCTTTTATACTGAGCTGACAGGTTGGGCTTTTTAGCAAAACGGTTTCCCCTCGCATCCACTCCGCCTTCAGTTTACCATCTCCTGTAAGACTGTCTGCCATCGCTAACATCTTTAGGTCAGTGAAGCCTCGGCGGCTAACGATGTTTGCCACCGTAGTAGGAATGTGTCATACAGCAAAGCAGACTGCAGTCAGATCTAGTCGCTTAAGAGTCATTGCGGGGGTAAAGTGGTGATCTTCAAAACAGAGAGAGAAATACCCTAGATGGCAAGCCTATTGTGCTCAGATATAGAAGTCTGAATGCTGGCGCAGAGATGCTACTTGGTAAGCGGAAACGCTTGTCTCCCTGTTTTCCTTTCACTAAAGTGTAGATGTGTGGAGGCCTCTGTTGTGAGAATACATCCTGCCCCTTTTGGCTCGCTCACAGGCACTGTGCAGTCATTCAAAATAATGAGTGCAGACTACTGTTACCCCATATAACACTGCGGCAGACAAGCTGGATGGGAGGATAAAATCTAGTCTGTCATAGGGAGTATTGCTTTTTGGGATAAGATTTAAATTGAATAAACTAATTACATCTGTTTGCTCCAGATTGTTTCTCTGGATGAAATGAACCACCAAGGCTTGAACTGGGATTTCAACAAAAGGAAGATTCCAAGGCTATTATCACACATCATCCTCATGGGCCAGGGACTTTTTTAATACCCTTCTCTGTAAAAACAAGCCAACAACATAACAAAGTGTGAATTTCAGAATCTGGGGACAATTCGTACTCTAGGTCTGTTGGCACTGCATCGACAGGCCACTTGCGTTTTAGCTCAAACACTCAGCTGGCCTGTTTCCGACTGCCCACACACGTACAAACATATGCAAATGAAAACGTGTGTGCAAACACCTTCACACACAACCATGTGCTAAGTGATTAGGCTTTGGCTTTCCAAGTGTTTTGGTATCTACTCAAGATATTGTATATATACTAACACCCCGATTGCCTGCACTGGAGTGAAGATTTATTAGACTTGTATAAAAAACAAAATGACCTTGGTTTTGTAACCCAAGCCAATGGCTGAAATACATTTCATAAGAAGTTTAGCTAACCTTAGAAGAAATTAAATGCTGATGCTGACTCGATAGCTTACTGACAGAGTTGAGAATATTTTCAGAAATATTTTCAGAGCAAGACACTGTCATGAAGAGACATTCTTAATACATAGATTCTCATTTAAAAATATGTATCACTGTCTAACTGTCCGCTGTGCTCAGATCAGACCACACAATATGAGCCAAATTATGACCAGACCCAGACTTAAAGGCTGACACAATATTTGCATGCCATTTTTCAGCTTCTTTCACTGAATTTTGTCACTTTCTATGTTACATTAGTTTATTCTTTAAATACTGATCAATACTCCTGCACTTCCATAAACATGACAAAGCCAAATATCTAGTTGATTTAATTCCAGCTGACCTGTTACCATTTGATTGATTTTCACCCTCCGGTGCGGAACATTACACCAAATTAATGACACCCATTGGTGAGACACTACTCTTATGTTACCCTTATTATGCATGCATACTTATGGCACACAACTTACCATCTTTTTACCGATTGGGAAGGAAGAAGAGAGAAGACTAGAAGTAATTAATGGACCCTGGTTCAATTTTATCCCTAAATCTGTGTTTGGATATATAAAAATCTGTTGTCGGCCTATGTATGTCATGCAGACTGCAAGATATACATAGGTATTGACATATCACCGCACCTGACACCATGGCAATCTAACAACAAAAAAAAGCATCTGATCCAAACACGATATTTGGTATCACATTTTAGGGTGGCATTTCAGTTGGATTCATGTTAAAATCCATATGACTGAAACCATTCTGCTTTGCTTTTATGAAAATTAAATGCAATTTATTAAATCCTGTCAGGCCACAAAATGTGTGTAGTTTGTAGTAATTAATGATTTCATGAGCAAACAAAATTACATTATCCACATAACTAAAGCAGTAACATGCTACTGGTACAACAGTAAATATCTTTGTCCATTAAAATATTACAGGGTTTGGGATAGTGCATTAGTGCTCACACACCCATTTCAAGCAATGCTCTCCAGAGAAATGACATGGGGTAAAACAAGGTCCACTCATTGAATTAAACATGTAATTGCCTTGATGGGTAAATAGTCTAACAATTGCAGAGCCATGCTAAGTAGCTGACAGCTGAGGTTGAATTCTAATTAGTAACTTGCCATGCGTTCAATTGTCTGACTGATGATAGGTGATACATGCAAGCCAACTGTAGCGTGAGGAAAGTGAGAGAAGTTCTGGTCATGAAATATTTGAGATTAAAAATGGAAATTGCTAGAAGCTGTTGTGAACTTAATGTATGGTGGCAACTGCTAACAAGATTTAGCATGTGTGGTGACTACATACAAACAGTCCTCATTTTCTCATACACAATAAGCAGTCCTGCTGGATTGCTTGAGGATGTAAAACTAGAGACTGACTTAAAAGTTGTTGGAGTGGAGGCGCTGCAATGACTCATGAATCAAGGGTTATATAAGCGAGGAAATGCATTAAATAGCTTCATCATGCCTAACAACTGACAGAGGAGAAGCACGGTTACCAAAGCAAATTGAAACAGTATTGTAGGTGAGGAAAACTGCAACTTTTGAAAGTAAAAGCATTGGGTGACCTTCATACCCCTGGAGAAAGACCCTGGCTGTACAGAATGAGAGAGCTAATGACACCATAACATATTTATCACTAAAAACTGACATAAGGAGGCCAGAAAAGGAGGGAAAGAGACTATGTATTGGGAGTTGATTCAGTCTTGAGCTAGCTGTAATAGTGTCATTCTCCCTGAGGGTTAAAGAATTAATAAAAATGAAAAATGCAGAAATGGGATGCCAGATGTACTTTTGTGGCCTTTAACTAGGCAGCCCACTCAAGTAAGAAATATATGTTGGAACACTGTATACAAATTTGATTTTGCAACGTGACACTATCGGTTGCTAATATAGTCTACTTTTTAACATGCCATCAGCTAGTAAGCATTAACCTTAACAGGTTTGACTCTTACTCTGAACAAGACTGGCAAAACTGAAAACCAACCCAGCTCTTACAGTCATGAGGTTTGTTTCAACAAGGTGTATGCCAAAAGTTGACTTCATCAGCTAGCTTAATGTCTGGTCAGCTTGTTACTGTCTGCTGTTGATGACACATGATTGCATATAAATTTAAGATATTTAACGTGCCCTGTTTTCATCTTTTTCACTCATTCACTGTTTCCTACAAAATACATAGTTACTTTGTTACATCCTAACAAACATGCCCTATGCATTTCCTACCTCATAAAGTATTTGCAAAGTCTTTGTTTTCATCTTTGTTCTTCTCCTCTATCGTTGCTACATGCTAGCTTTTCTTTAAATTAAATTCCCCAAACTGTCCATATTCATATGGACATACATGCTGGGCACTGCAATTGTCACCCCCCATGTTCTTGACATGCTTGTGTGTTTGTATGCACTTTCTGGTAGACCGCAACATACCCACAAATACTGGGACTCTCTCATCAAAACATGGCTCAACAGCACCACTGGTGGTCAGAAAATCTACAGGATACCTTTAATGTTGATGCTGACAGCAAGGGCTAGGACTTCACAGCATAGGGCTAACAGTTTATAACAAGTGAACTACAACTGAGAGAAATCCTGATCAGATATTTTAATATTTTAACCAATCTTGAAAAGTAACAGCAGACAAGCAATATTGTAATTCACATTAACAAACATGTCTGATCTGATTGTCTAGCCATGATTTTTTGCAAAGTAATCTTATATAAAAGGACTTCATTTATAGAAAGCATAGACTGTGGATGGTAAACACTGGCAATACACATGAAGACTGAACTGGGAAATATGGTAAATGGTTTTAGGATGCCATAAACAAGTGTTTGCCAAGTATTCAGTATTTCCCCAGGACTTTATTCCTAAATGGATTACTTTGATTAGCGTTCACAACATCATGGGCCACTAAAACTCTCCACTGAAACCCAGCTGACTGAAAGTCTTTTAAAAGCTCTTTTTAAAGGCAGAGCAACACACCCACCTACCCTTTGGTAGAGGAAACATTAGGCCTTTAAACCCAGAACTAATAACAGTAAAACATGACTGGATAGTTAAACGAGCAAATAAAATATGAAAAGAAGCTAAACTTTAATTGCAGCTTTTATACTGTTTATATGCTGTGGCAATTTTAACAGGGAATATTATGACTTTTTTTCTGAGGAGAAGGGTACAACTTTTGTTTAAGTTCACTGGACCATAAAAACATGAGCATATATCTTTTTAACTCCTGTTTCAAATTTGAAATGTAGTCTCTTATTAATGACTAGATTCATGTTTGTTAGATCATGAAAATTCTCATATTTCCTTAATGCTTGGTAGCCAGATCAGTGAACGGCTGCAGCCTGCATTAGAAGTGGGTTTCTTTGTGTGTTTGGTGAAACAAACAGCTTTTCAAATATGTGTCAGCCCTTATTGAGTGCATTTCCATAGGAATTCCTGTTCTGATATTGTTCTTTTTTCAGTTTAACCTATACTCCATCGCCAATAACTGAGGCTTGTCAGCATCTTACCCATCAGTGTTTATTTCTGCAGTGTGCCTAATTGCTGTTTCTGTGTTGAAATGTTGAATATTCTGTTTATGTTATGTGTCATATGACATCTAGCTCATAAATTTGGATTTACTGGCTGTGTGCTTGTGGCAGCGCTCATTCTGAATAACAAAAGTGCACACATCCAAATTGCAGATGTGAGATTGAAGTCTGAGATTGCCCCAGAGTTCAGAAGAACTCACATTCAACGTCACCTTCCTTTAAAACTGTGTCCATCATTCAAAGAGGGAAACTCCAAACCAATCCAGGTAGCATTTCTTCAGTCATTTCCGTTGAATCCCAACACCGCTATGTTTTAATGAGCCAGTCTAGCAGGGTGAGTATGAATCCACACAGTTTGGGACTGAAGACACTTAAGAAACCCTGTTCTAGGGGGACGCTTCACTTTTGTTCCAGTGTAAATCTGCCCTGACCGTGGTCGACAGTCAGCCTGTGCTGTAGAGTATGGGACAGACAGGGAGGGAGGAACGAGCACTGCGAATGAATGTAACGCAACGTGCCATTTTCTAACCTCAAATCGCAGCAGAAACGACAACAACCAAACCTCAGATTCATCCTGAGAGGTTTTTGCTCGCAGTCTGAAAACTAAAGGTGGATTTGTTCTTTGAATGCCATGTGAAACAGGGGGCACTATGTGAGCTGGTCTGGCATTTGTAATGTAGATTATTTGTCACTTGTCTTTCTTTCTGGTTAAATAGTAATTACTCTTCTGGAGCACAATAAATGATTTTAATATGCTGATATGTTTTTTTTTCCTCTGGAGTCTTCATTCATTACTTTCTGTGGCTGTTCTTGCTATGTTGACTAATTTAATTGGTGAATCATACATCAACTCTCACTCACAAGTAATTACTCTGGCAATTTATTTGTGGCTAGATTAAATTTGTTTTCTACTGCTGAAAGCGGAACAGGCTTTGTTGTCAGCGGCATGCATATTAAGGCAAAAAAACTGACACCTGGTGACACCTGAGCTTAAAAAGTCCTACCCACCATATTCTAGCAGGGAAGCACACAGGTAGAGAAAACATCTGTCACACAGTCACACTGCAATGAGCAGAACAGGGTAATGAGAAAGATATTAAACTGCTTCATCTTGTCAAATCTTTCTCCATGATTTTTCTATGTCCGTGCATGTTTCTTTGACCTTTATTAAAATGCAGATTTTCTTTTCTAGGTGGACTAATTTGGGGTGTATGGTACATCTCATACTGTTTGCTCCGTCCATCATACAGTATGTTGGGAATCCATTAATCATTTGGGCCTTTCAATTGAGTAAAACATCACTTTACAATTGTAATTGAACAATGAACAGGGTCCAAGCATTGAACTCAACAATCACTTACCACGAGCATGAAGCAATGACATGTGGCATGTTTGTTGTAGCATCACCTTGAGGACCAAGAGTGTAATTCTATGTAGAGGGAGCCTTAATGTATTGTAGATTCAGACAACAAATCTGATGCTGAAGATCAGGTTATACACGTTCATGTTTGGGGTTAATAAGCCTCTAACACTGAATGTGAAAGACCACAAATTGCTTTATAAGTTAACAACCAATACTTAAAATTGCCTCGTAAAGGAATCATATGGAAAGCAGCTACAACAAAGAAAAGTGATCTTTTTTTGTATTCAATTTGGAGCCTTGCAGCTGTGCTTTGTACTGTCCATAAATGATGAATGTGGTTTTGGCAGAGAATATAATATAGTACAGTGGTAGACAAGACAAGGGCATTTATGTTATATAACTCACTAACCTTAGATTAGAAAGCCCAGTTCCAAACATCTCACTGCCCACTGATCAGAAATTGAAATGCTGTTGACTGCTGCTTCCTTGGTATAAAAAATAATGAACCAATCATAGCTTCTTATGCAGGGTTATGATCAGGGCTGTCATCTATTGATGTCATAAACACCATCACCGTAAATTGCAACAAGAGAGGATATGATTGACACAGCTGTAGGTTGAAATAAAGAAGTAAGTAAGAATTCTCAAATCAGTTTCTTCAGTAGGAATAATATGAGTTCCCAGAAACCTTGAAACTTTGGGATGTTTTTACACACTAAAAGAAATATGTGAAAAAGAGAGAAAACTTCCTCTCTTTTCCTCGCAGTTGTTTCTTTGTAAATATTCATTACACAAGAGGGATCAACAATAAGCGCATAAATTAGTACGCGGGAATTTAAAGTCATTTTCCATTAGATTTGAAGAGATTTTGTGAATTTCCCTTCATTCCGACTCATTACTCTGCATATGATAACTGTGGCTGAACACAATATTATGCCCATTTTGTTTTTATTGTAGATGTTCTCTTCTTTTGTTTGAACAATTAGGATTTTGAATCATTCAGCAGTGCTTAATATTTTATTGTTTTCCAGCATGTGATAGCTTTAGTTATGTATTTCTGTGCTATAAATGCATTATAAGACCTGTAAATGTTCAGTTTTGTGGTGCTCTGCTTAAGGTTTTCAGGGTCTGTCGTTGTGGCCGTGAGGTTGCAAAGCAGCACTGTGTTTCCTCTGATCTCAGCAGCCACACCACTACTATGCACACTAATACACACAGACAATAAGGAGCAAACTTGCATTTTCTGTTAACGCTAATTGGAAATCAATCGGAATTCATCCTCCTTGGAAAACTGTGACATTTTCTCGCTCTTTGCCAATGATTAGAAACAAATTATGCCCGAGACTAACTGGCATTTGGAGAGCAGGCTGCTGTTTGGAGTTTAAAGGATCAACAGAGATGTGTTTATGCTGTCTGCTGCAGTGTGTGTGTGTGTGTGTGTTTGTGTGCACATGCATGTATTTGCCTGACCAAGGGCATACACTACTGTGGGCTGCGCAGCCAGAGGGCCCTGTAGGAATAGCTTGATAAGGGAGGCTTATTTACCATAATAATGCATCTCATCTCTGCACATCAAACACTCCTGCCTGGTCTGATAACCCGCTCTTTAATTTAGCACAACTGTTTGATCTAGCTGTGCTGTTGCTGTCCCAGGGCCATTGTCGCGAGCAGTACAACAGTTGGGTAATTGCTGTGTACTTCAGCAGTGTTTCACAAATAGAACGGTTACGTAACATCGATGCACCTATTGCGCAGAGCTCCAATGGAAAGGGAAACTTCCAACCACATAATTAGTATTGCTAGTCATATCTATCTGTACATTTTTATTTAGAAGTTGAAGAACAAATAGAAGGCTTGATCTGAAGACAGAGTTGGTTAAAGACTTCACCAACTGCCAATAAGAATAATCTAGACTCACCTGCAAACCATTTGTTGTTGGGTTCTTTCTCACCAGACATTGTGACTTAGTTAAAAAAAGAGAAGTTTTTACTAATAACACCAACACAATTCTGTTCAAGCATGCCAGTGAGAGTGACAGTGAGCAAGCACGCACAATTACTGGACCCATGCACCTGATTCTATATCTATCAATATATTTATATAGGTCTATATGTTTCATAGACAGAACACAAACAAAAATTGTACAGAGCACAGCATGGGTTTAAATAAGGAAGTATGTTTGTTTCTATTAAACCTCAAATCAAGCCCCCCTTGTAACACAGGTCTTCCAGAAAAAAATGATTATGTAATTTGAATGACTTCTTCCGAGCCACAGAAGACAGTTTACAGTGACAGTTAAGTGGTAGCAAAAAATAAAATGTCCGTTGGCTGCATGTGCAAAAACATCTTTTAAAAGCCTTAATTTAGTTGGAAGTAATAGTTTAAAATCCCACCGGGGTCCAACCTCATGCATAAGGCATTTTGAGGGTAGATGAAACACCTACATATTTATGTATCTCAAAATTGGCAGCCAATTTCTGGGCTCGCTGGCACTCAAAAAGACAACAAAGTTTGCAGTGAACTACATAGCAAATTAATTTAGGGGTTATATTTCAGACGGAAAGATTAAAACAATGAAATTATTAACTGAAATTCCCGAGCCACTTATTAGATATCCAAAATTTGCTCGGCTTTGAGGCAGATGAGTCACACTTTCCCCCTTAACAAGCAGTTTTAATCACTCTTTTGTTCTGTTCCTGACAACACACACAGCAAAAGCTTTGTTCATGGTCTGTGTTCAATTTAATTGGGATTTGCTGAGTTTCTGCATCGTTTGAGTCGGTCCACTGGATGCTACCCTCAGGTAAGGCAATTATAATCAGCGCATTGTCTCTCTCTTGTTCAAGGCCCGACTTCTTCTCAAAGAGCTTCTTGTGCAGAAAAACACACACCGGACTTGATCAGAGCTCTGTTTACAAGTCTAATGATCAAACACTTTTGGATTACAAATAACATCTGTTCAGCATGTTTACTTTAAATGTGAAAATTGAGTCCCCACTCAGCCATTGATCCTATTTTGGGTTTACACAACTGCAGGTAAAAGACAAAATGTGACGAATGCTATTTTAACATATGTAAACGTGAAAGATCTCTGGTGATACTTTTGTAGTAGTTAGCTTATGTAAATGCAGACTTACTGAGAGCTATTATCCCATTTTACTTCATTTGATCACATCGGTGTGTAAACACAGACACATATTGTCTGAGTTAGAAATGAGTCACTGTCAACACAAGTGAATGAAGCATTTTTTCTTGTGTTTCATCCTATGTCTACAAGCGATCAGCCTGTCATGATTGAACCAAACAAATTAAATCTGAGAGGATCTGATGCTTCTCCCAGCTTGTCCGTCTGAATATCTTTGAGCTTAATGAGATCTGCCAGACGGCCTGTTCCTGTTGTCCCTCTGGAAGTGAAGAAAGTTGGAACAGTCCATAGTAAACCTAATTTAACAAATCTGACAGCAAGGCGCTCTGCACCAACAACAGTAGGCTGTTAGAAGCTGTATGGCACGTATAGACAGGCAGGATGCTTCACCACCTGGAATAATGCAGAGAGGCAGCAGTTTTAAACACCTTTGTTTCAATTTATGAGAAATTATGGAGAGGTCTTTAGATCATTACGGAAATGGCTACCAGACCTACCAGATATTTCATTATCATTATTAAGTTCACTCTATATTGTGTGAAGGTGATTTAACATCTTTATTCTCCAGACAAAGTTGTGGGCACTGTGTCTGAGTTGGACTCTCCACGGGGCCCTGGGACACACAAAATGAAGCTGACTCTTATTGGCCCCATGTTTCTCCTGCACTCACCCCTTAATATCCATTACTGTATGTGCACACTGCAGACTCCACATGAAAACATTTCACTTAGAAGACAGCAAGCATTACCTGACAATAAAAATAATATGACGACAAAACAGCAGGACTTTGATTTCAGCTGGGCGTGAACTATTGTGCTGCCATAAGTCCAAACATGACCAACCACTATGTTCAATAGAAGAAGAAAAAAGCAAACCCTAAGAGATAGTTTATAGCTGATTTATGAATTCATTTATCACCCTTAATTCAGGTGACATTGGGCAAAAGTGGGTTACATGCAAGATTTGAACCTAATATAATAACTGCTTTATGTTAAGGGTTTAGTAAAGGTGGGTTGTTTTGACCCTTAGGACAAGGCTTGTATACAGAATGTTAAGACTGCACAAGATGTAAGAGCTCTAGTTGTACTTTTTCCAACATTTTGAATAGAAAATTACAATGTATTTAATGACATGTACAAAAACTGAGGGTGGGTGTCTGGGACACTCTGCCCAGTTGGTAATCCAGCCTCGGTGCTGACCTCCCTGCACTATTAACATACGTATACAGTCTTTACTGACCCTGCCTTAAGCAATGTGACCAATGTAACCTGCAATTCCCCTGCTGCTGTGGTAGTCCTCACTGTGCTTCTATCATTCATCAGCACATCCAGCGTTCTTCTGTTGTTATCATTCCATCTTCTTTTTTATGTGCGTTTGTTTTTGTTTTAACCAACATGCGCCCCATGGAGTTTTCTTGTTACATTACAAGTTACATTTACATTGAGTGTCACACATCAATAAGACACTATCTAATTATGGCAAACCTGCCACCAAATGAAAATTAAGCCCTTTAAAATGTCAACATTAAAGGTCTTAATCAATCGAAAGATGTGAGTTAAAAAGCATCGAAATACTGTATTGCCATTCGGGCTACCAGTGGCAACCGTGAGCACATTGCTGGGAAGGACATTGCAGTGGAGAAATGGAGACACAAGAACATTGAGAGCAATTATTTGTTTTGATACAAGTTCTTCACTCAGACAGCAGATCAGACATGCTGATAGAAATACGACAAACATCATACAGGAATCAAATGATGGGGTTCACAGTAGTATTTATGGATATCAGCGCACTTGGGCATAGAAGGAAATGAAATGGCAGATAAAATTGTAAAAAGGGCTTAAAAAACAATAATATTGAGGTGATAGTTGGAACAGTGGGAGAAATGAGGAGTGCAAGCTAGAACCGGAGAGAGGAGAGAATAATATCAAGGCTTAAATTTGGACACAGGATTAAACAGTACAGGCAAACACAGACAGATGTGACTGTGGGCAACAAGACACTGTAGAACATAAGAAAGTCTCTCTCTCTCTCTCTCTCTCTCTCTCTCGCTCTCTCTCTTTGCTGCCAAAAATATGAGGAAGAAAGAAGATGTGATTCAGCACTAAGCAGAGAGGAAAGAGCAGGACAAGCTCATGGATATTTTACAAAGGAATTTAGGGGATAGGTGTTCTCAATTATTTTTTTGTCTCTTAGAAGAATGAATATGATTGAGAAGATATGAGATTTTTAATTTATAAATTTTCTTTGAATGTTTATTTACTCCATTATCCTGATCTACACTCCACGCCAGTTGGTGGCGGTAATGCACCAAAATGTTGTTTGCCAACTGCTATAAAACCCCAAAGAAGAAGAAGAAGAAAAAGAAAAGAAGAAGAAGGTATTGCGTATCAGCCATCTTGGATTTCACTACAATGGGTATTTTGTGGTAGTATGTGCCAGCATGGTAAAAGACAGGCATGGGATGGATTACAAACATCTGTGTACGTAAGTGATCCTGTTTATCTGTTACAATAAGAAAATCAGAACTAATTGTGGTTTTCATAAAACTGAACTGTAATGATTGTGTTGATCTGTGTCAAATACTTAAGCCTTCAATCACATCCTAGCTGCTTCTGATCCATAGATCCCAAAGCAAAGCTCAATAGTTCATTAGGATATTTTATTTGTCACAGTGGACTTCTCATATTGAGAGTGTGAGTAAAACCAATACCAATCAATAATAATTGTCAGGCAGACCTGCATGATAAACTATACACTGTGGTGCAGCACAACAGTGTTGTGGTTTTCATATGCAACGAACCTGAGCACTACTAGTGTGGGTCTCATGGTTCAAAGGTGTATTGAGATGGCTATCAGAATTTCAGATTGATTTACTTAAAGTCACCTCGAGTTTGGGCACCACTCTAAAACAGAGAAAAGATAAAAGATAGCCAATTCAACAAAATCAGTCTCATAAAGTTACTTTGATATCAATTTGGCACTCATAATTAACTTAATAATTATAACCATGTTAATATTAGTAATGGCTGAAGACATTATTTTCATTAAATAGGTTGACATATCACTCATACATGTACAGAATTAAAAGAATAGCATGTATATTCCAAAAAGTTTATTCTTTAAAAAAAGAAAAGCAAAATAAAGCAAACAAACGTGTCTTGGAAAACAAAAGACATTGTGCCAAGTTCGTAGAGTTTTGAACAACCTAGTGTCTGTGTAAAGCAAGACACTGGCTTCAAAAATCTCAGAACAATAATACTTTAGAACACACATTAAAGCAATAATCGATAACTTATGCCTTTTATTTGTTTCTATCTTATCTAATCCACTGCATACCATGCAGTCCATAAATGGGAAGAATGGTGAAGAATGGCTTAGAAAAGGTTGAACAGTAGGTTCTGATGCTTTCATGTGGCTATGTCCGAATACACCACAAGCAGGAAATTCAGAGAGCAGGGGAGGATGGGCTGGTGGCTGCAGGCCTGTCCTCGAGGCCCTTTGTGGCCCAGGCTATAGGCCATGTCCTCTGCTGCAGGGAGCAGGGTCTGTGTATCTTGAGAGAGACTCCATGAAAGAGCAGCCTGGCCTTCTCCTCTGGAGGCTTGGAGAAGAAGAGAGGGAGGTTGCCCGGTAAGGCCAGACCTGGTCTGCTGAGGACCATGTCCCTGGCTTACCCTGGAGAGAAAGAGGATGAAGGAAAGGAGATAGAGGGGTTTTATCTTCCTGTGATGTCCGAGGTTCTTTCTGACCAGTGACGTTATTACACATCTGAGCACAGTTTGCTGGCTGCTGGTGTCCTCTGTTTGAGAACAAACAGGACCCCAGATTGCATTTTAGAGACTTACATGAGAAATGTTGCAGCATTTTCAATTCAAGTCATTTCAACATGCACGAATGAACAAAAGTCCGTTTTTGTGTGTTCACCACAACACCAATATTACTGAAACTGGTCGAAAAGTTCAGTTTACAAATTCCTTTGGAAATAGCATCACTCATTAATATGCATATGCACACTTGTTGAGTTGTAACATTACATTAAGGCCACCAAACAAAGTGGCCGAGCTTTATCTTATTGCCATAGGAACCAGTACATATTCAGTTGGTGATGCAGAAAATATGACCAAAGTCAGGCTATAATTACTATTGTTACAAGTTGCTCTTGCTCTGACTGAACTACTGCATATGTTTGTCGATTTCTCTGGACATTTGCTCATGCTGGCTTTCAAAAAGATATTTTATAAATAACATTTACATTTAATTAATGTGCACGTTTAATCTCATTAGAGATGGCCTCAAGTTATTTATAGCTACCTATGTTAAAGGATGATGGCAGGAGTAAAGTCATACTGTCTTCCTCTCTTCTCCAGAAAGGACAGCTTCCTTCCCTCCTTTGGCTTAAGGTTGTTGTTGGATTTTGAGACATCGTCGTCCGTCTTCCCAGGTCAACATTACTCACCAATTGCCCCATGGGACCAGATAGGACATGTACAGAATATCTCTATCAGCCCTGACACACAAGTGATCCGAGAGGAAATGACAAGGTAGGCGATGGGAGAAGATGGTAACAACAATTGGGACATGAGCGGACAGAGAAAAGCACCGTCCCCGGAGAGGAAGGTAAAGTAAATGTAAGTGGCGTGCAACGAGGTACAATAACAGAAGTGAGGAGACAGGAGCTGATGAGAGATGACATATATGACGTTGTTAAGGTTTAAAGAAGACAAGGGTTTATTTCTCGGGAATTGAGGCTTATAAATATGCATATATATATATATATGGTTGACTGATTTTACATTTATGGTACAACCTTCATTTTTCTTGACCACTTTTGTACAGCTTTCACCAGGACATTTATCCAGGAGAACCCGTTGAAATAAATTTTCCATAAGTTTAAACAATTCTTTACAAAAATGTTTTTCTTAACCTAAGCATTAGGGCTATACAATATATAGTTTCAGAATCGACAGTGCAATGTCTGCAAGAATAGTAGCCACAATGCAGGACGTGCAAGGGTAAATTAACTCAAACATGTCACCCTCAAACTTTTTTGTTATAGTAAAAACTTGCACAGTTCTCATTTTACATTATCAATCCAGTGTAAAAAAAAAAAACACTCTAGGTCTGCACGCCACATTTTTAGAATGAATGAAAATATTTTTACATTTCTCAATGGTGTGAGGCAATCTTTCATGGGGATTTAACTCAGCGGGTTATAGACGGCCGCTTTATGTGGGAGGAACCACTTGTGGAATTACTCCAAGGCTGTGTCATCACCAATTATATCTATATGTTCACATCCAATGTGCTTATGATTCACTTGTTTACAAAAGCAACAGCTATCCTCTTTTGCTCTAAAACTGCACCACATCTATGTATTTAGTTAAATAATGTACAAAATATTTTTTTTTGCAAAAACAGCTTTTTTGTTGTCAATATTGTGCAGCATAAGTATAGTTTCAATGCATAAATGTTAGAACTGCATGTTAGCATAAACCTAATTTGTCATTTTACATCATCCACAGATTTGCACAATCAAAATAATTGAATAATAATGCTTGTTTTAATATTGATATCACCATTCCATGAAGTCATTGTAATTCATCTCCTCGCAATCCTGATGCTGTGTATAAGACCATACTGTGCATATGTATGCTTCCTAGACATCATACTGGCATAGGATGGCACTGATTACACTGGAGTGAAATTGGCTTATACAGTTTTATGTTTGTTTTTTTTATATATATATATCTGATTACAATGTATTGTAGTGTATTCATTCATTTCCAAGGGACCATGTACAAAATTGGAATACAAAACCTTTTTCATCTAGTTTAATAAGTACACGTATGCCAGTTTATTTGGTACACCTGGAAAAAATTAAATGCAGTTTATCATAGACCTGCAATTAATTTACTCTTCATGGATCTTGTGATACAATATGTTTTGAGGCTGGAGTTGGAAGTACTGTTTAATTGTGTTGCACTGACTAAAGTTTCTTTTATTTTGTCCAGCCAATTTATCTAAACTAAGGTAGGCGGAATAACTGAAACACCATTCTGTATAACAGGCTATAGTTTAACAGCTTAATAAACTACATACACAAAACATTCAGCATTTGTGTGACACTTGCACTGCACTGCAGTGGAGGGAAGCTTTAATGCCAAAGCTTATTCTTTCATTGCTTTGTAGGTGCTTCACCCACATCATTAACAACCATATAACTAGGAACATCTTAATTTCACAATCAATACAAATATCAAACTGGGTGTGAAACCCACACCAATATGCAAATTAAAAAATTTGATTAAATGTATAATCTGGGGGAAAAAAATACAATTGCTGCATTTGAACTGATTTAAAACACAGATAATTTTCCAGTTTCAATGCTCCCAAACTCCAAGCAAAGATTCAAGGCACTCAAAACAATTGGTTTGTCTGAAAATGTGCACATCTGAGGCTTCAAGTGCATTTCTGTCTCAAGACAGGGGGGGTCACAAGGTGCGGTGGCTTATGAAAAGTTGCCATAATAGGCTCCGGAGCTGTCAGTCAGCGGGGGGCTTCAGCAGCGTGTCTCTGATGCCTTTGCAGCAAACCTGAAGGAGGCCAGAGAATAAAGAGAGAAAGAAATTAAATATATATTTTCTCATTCAGCCAGCTTTTTATTGCATGCACTCCTTTAGTTTCCAAGGGCTAGGGGATAGAGAGGTCTCTAGGGAGGTTAAGAAAAGGCATACATGTATGCTAGAAAGACAAAGAGCATCAAAGGGAAAAAGCGAGAAGACAGAGAAAGAGACGAAACATGACAGAGGCAGAGGAGTCATCGTGAGGTGTCTCAAAGCTGTCAATCATGGCAGAAAACCGGATGGCTTGCTCTGAAGCAACCTGCAGAGTGAGAAGTGGAATGGAAATGAGGAGGTAGTGCTTCCTGCGGCAAACAAATGATCGCTAAATCTTTTAGATGATCCCAGATTGAAACAGACTCCTGAGCGGTGCAAGGTCAGTGCAGGTCAGATGAAACACAGGTAATTATAAGAATGATGTTAGCATCGAAGATTAGGTCTCTAGAGATAGGAGAAGACATTTCAGATAGGTAGAGAATGCAAGAGGTTATATCAACTATAAATAGATATGCAGTTTCAAATGTTTTTGTGATTCCAATTTTCTTTGCATACATTAAGCAGTATAGTATGTTATCACTTGGTCTAAAGCTGCACTTCTCAATATATTTTATATTAGATAACTTTTATTTAATGTAAATTGGATCACTGACAAACCCACAGGAAGAAAAATACACACTGCAGTTTTGCTCAGCATTATGGAACTTTGGAATCTTAGCATATAGTCACATTGTTTTAGCTTTTGGACAAACAAAATCATTGTTTGTTTGAATCGTATTGCACCAATAACTCAATACAGTTAACATTCAGCTAGTAAATACACTGGATCAGTTTGCAGACAATTTTTTCGTTGGTGGAGACCAAACATTTGCCAAAAAGATTGAATATCGGACTTAAAATCATCAAGTGCACCTAAGAGGCTGTACAATGAAACAAGTTCAACAAAGTCAGGGTTACTTTTTGTGGGCTGCTCACTCAAAGAAATTTGTTTTAAACAAGGCGCAGGATGAATTCTGGCAGAAAACTACAAGTTTGACTTCATGAGTTATTATATTTATTGTATCACTCCATGCACTTTCAATGACTGTCTACCAATAGAAATGTTCCTTTTAGTATTCCATTAGCTGTAATACTGGCAGTTTAAAACTAACTAAAGCAAATCAGGACTAAGCATACAAATGATGTGATAATACAGAGAAGTATTAATGTAAGCTACCTGATTTTATAGTCATAGGCTTATTCTAGAGCCAGTGTGGGTAAATGTCTGGACACTAAAAAAATATTCAGTGGTTCAGTGAGAGAAACAACCTCACAAATAAAACTGAATTCTTACTTAGACTTTCTGCATCACCTGAAGGCATGCAACAAGGTTAAGTTCCAATTGCAATGCGAGACACACAGTAAGCTCAATTGCACAGCTCTGTTCGGTGAAATTAATGTAGCGTTACAACTCAACAAATTTAAATGTATATCTTATTCCCTCAACTGAGAATCTGTATTGATTATAGAATGACTATTGATGATGAAGTGATGCTTTTTCCAAATTATTTAGTGAGTAAAAGGTGCTTTTAATCTGATTTCAAGCCAGAACTTGAAACAAGAACTGGTCTTAAACATGTCAGCCATGCAGCTTGAGCTACTATGGCGAACTAGCCAGGTTAAAAAGGAGCTACCTTTGTGATAAAGAAAGACTCAACATACCTTGCTAGCCCACTAGTCATGCTATGTGGTACAGCTCTCTGGTGGTTTGTGTCTACTGGATGTTCACCTTTATAACTTCATCTGTTTCAAATATGCCATTGTTATGTTTTAGTGGATGTGACCGAATTACTCAACTTTTCAATGATTCCAGCTATGGAGCCATTAATTCATCTGCCAATCTCATAATTCATTATCACCATCATCACAATGGTTGTGATATGATCATGAAACAAAGGTTAATTCTATATTGCTGCTGATTTTCTGATTTTACATGTATTTGGATATATAGTCAATTATACACAAGTTAAAAAATATTGCATGTGCTTCATCAATTTCTTCAATATGTTTGACTAATCACTAAATCACAAATTATCTCAGATTTTTGAACGATTCTCTGAAAATCAACAGGGGAACATAAACAGCTGTTGTTGCCAACCATACACCAAAAGTGTAAATTTTGGAGCATCACATGAGGACCCAGTGACCAAAGCTGGATTTATTTATTGATTTTTATCTCCTTTGCAACCGCAGTATCTGCTTGGAGGGAGCTTAATGAAATAAAAGGGTTATGTAATACTAAGCAAAAATAACTCACACTTCCAACGGATATAGTACTAAAGAGCTTAACCTTTGTGTTGGCACATGTCAGATGCTAAGACTCTCGGTAGCATTAGCATTGCAGCATTAGCATTGCAGACCCACTCCGTATCATTGATTATGAATGTTCACTGACATCTACTGATCATAAAACTTGATCGCTATATAAACCTAACAGCCCCTGTTACACATCAGGAAGAAAAAAATAAAAGATGAAATGAGATGGCCAGTCCCAGTGGCTTTACTGATGTTCTCCTGCCAACTGACTGACGAAAGAAGCAACACGCACCCAACTGTCTACCTCCTGCCTTATGCAACATCAAAGGCTATTCAAATAGAAATATATAGAGAAATGTAATGGTTTGGGGGGTGTACATGGACAAATCCAACCAAATGGTAAGCGTTCACCTGCACTGTTCAACTCAACTCAGGTCAGCAAGCCATTGTTTTTTTTTGTCTTATATTTCAAACTTGCGTCAGAAGAGTCCCCAAGGCAGGGCAGTATTCTATATTTAGTAACTTTCATGTCTGTGACGAAACAGTTTGCAACAGTTAAGAATGAAGCCATAGAATCAAAGAACATAGAGGATACTGTGAAAGTAAAAAAGAAAGGAAACAACAAGAAAGAGAACAAGACAATACAATTATAGTTGACATTACAACTACATGATGACCATCAAAATTAGCACCAACTTGGTTACAAATTTATCATTTTGAACTTCCTGGACCTTTTAACATAGACTATTGCATTCGCTCAGTGCCCTATGCTGGTAATAAAAACTGTCCTGTTGTCCAGGTTTCTATACGAAGTAACAAATTCAGTCTATCCAGTGATTTTTTTTCTTATCTGGCTTCACCAAACCTAACAACTCAGCAAGTTTACCCAGGGTTTTCCAATCTAGTTTGGAGCATGTTTACATAAAAGGTGGTGTTTGCAGGCTATGGCTGATCACAAAGAGGAACAAGTCTACTGGCAGCACACCGGCATATTTTAACCATGGGCTTAAATATTATAGGCATCCAAGAAGTCAAACACATAAGCCGTTCGAAATGTATAACCCTGATTCCAAAAACGCGAGGATGTTTTGTAAACATGAATTAAAAACAGCATGAATCTGTGAAAGACAGTGAAAAGGATAAGGCCAAACACGCTATAAGAATACATTTAAGCTACACATTAAATTAATGGAGCACACAAATGCAATTATAGTCATATAAAGTAAATAGTATATATACATTCTGTATATACAGTCTATGATGTGAATGCCTAGAGCACAAGTAGATCTGACTAATTACATTTCTGTATTCAATTCAACTATGTTGCTTAGCTTAGATGTTGCTTAGCTTAGATGTTGTCATCTGCATGTGTGATGATAGCCTTATTCGTTCACATTGTGCATGGCCCAGGTAACTCCTCCTCCTTATGCTTTGGAGTGTTTTATGATTTTGTGTAAAAGCCTGTATATTCTGGATTATAATGGTCTGGATGTGCTGCAGCCTTTTCACTCGTATTTCCTTCTACTGGTTAAAGAATACAAAATGTGGATGCAATCAATGGAGGAGAGACACTATGGATCAAACGTCTTTTCATTAAACGGATAATGAATCCAAAATCCTTCATTTGGTTATTAAACATTCACTCCCTGCTGTGGTCGGCTTGAATTTTTGTACTGATCAAAGAAGGAAAAAAAAACACCTCCTGCTCATAGAGATTAATCAAAAAATGACATTACCGCAGCCAAAATAAGCTAGATGAGAGGAGACACAAAAATACATTACATACCATTGCAATATTCCTCTTCTATGCAGAAAAGTGTTTGTAATTGTGTTGGCTGAAATTGTAGTGATTATGAGTTAATACCTACTGGAGGTTAAAGAAAAAATCACATAAGTTCTTCTATGAGTCGCAGAAAATCAACTTTTGCATGTCGTATGCATTGCATTGCTTGTATTTCAATGAGCTGTTGCAATAGTCCAAGATCCTTGGGAGAAAGCCTGAAGCCACAGGTACAGGACAGGAACAGACAGGAGGCAGACCACCAGACAGGCGGGTTAGAACTGGCTTTCAGGGCAGACAGGCAACGGCACCGACTATGGATAGGCAGAGAGCAATTAGCAATGCAGGAAGGGTCATACACAGGAGAGCAGGAGATCAGGCTGAAACACGAGGGATAGGCAAAAGACAGTGTACCGTGCAGGCAGGGTCGAATAATGACAAGGCAGTCCAAAAAGGCAAAGGTACCAACAGGGAAAACACAGACTCAGGAAATGGCTCAGAAGTAGATCAGACGGGCAGGCAGTCACGAAACGCTGGTAAGTTACTCAGTTACTAAGATAACGAACTGGCACAGAACAAAGGAAGCATACATTATATATACACACTGGGAGGAGAGGATAACAAGACACTGGTGAAGCACATTAGGATGGGGAAAGGTAATCACACAAGCGGGAAAAGAGGGAACAGGAAGTAAAGTCACCAGACATGAAACAGGAGGAAGGGTGACAAAATAAATTAAAAAGTGACAGGTAAACACAAAAACACTACTGCCTGGGAGCCGTAGTCTCACGTTCCATACTAAGAGCCTGGAATTTGGCATTTTGGGCTGGAGACACACCTGCACTAAGGGCAGCAAGGAGGGACTTTACGGCTGGCATAAAGAGGGTTAAATCCATAAATGCCCACAACATACAGGTTTATAAAGTTTATCACTGACAACAACAAAAAGGATGCACACTTCCTCATGAACTCCTTTTACGCCTGCTTTGCAGCGTCAACCACCCCCATCTCCAGACAGAGCCCTCACAGGCCTGGTTGCATTCGCCCTAAAAAGTGCTTTGAAAGGCTGGTAATGGTACACATAAAAAAGACCAAAGATGTGACAGTTGACTCAAACCAATATGCCTACAGGAAGACCAGTTCCACGGCTGATGCCAGCTCAGCTGTTATGCATCAAGCCCTCACACATCTGGAAAACAAGAACTCTTATGTGAGGTTGTTCTTCCTGGACTTCAGTTCAGCCTTCAATAGCATCATCCCAGAAGCACTAGTGAACAAACTGTCAGACTGTCAGAATCCACAACATCATCCTCCTCTATCATCCTCAACACTGGTTCCCCTCAAGACTGCTTCTTCTGCCCCCACCCCCTGCTTTACACACTGACACCGACTGACATCTAACTGTACAGCTCACTACCAAAGCAGGATCTTTGCTGAAGACATGGCAGTGGTGGGACTAACAATGATGAAGCAGAGTACAAGCAGGAAGTGCAGGAACTAAAATCATGGTGTAAAGAAAACAACCTGACCATCACTGTCAACGAAACCAAAGAGATGATAATGGATTTCCGGGAGGCTGACAACAGTCCCTGCCCCTCACCGTCAATAAAGCAGCTGTGGACATTCTCCCCTGCTTCAGATTTCTGGGGTGCACATCACCAACAACCCCACCCTGTGCAACAATACATCGAGCGTCATCAGAAAGTCCCATCAGAGCCTGTACTACTTGCCCAAACTGAGGGGGGTTGGGAAGGACACCAGAATACTGGAGACCACCTTAACTTTGTGCATCATCATGTGGTATGCTAGCAACACGGGGTGGTTAAGGGGTGGTTAAGTCTGCACAGAGGACCATCGGCTGACGCTTCCCACCCATCGCAGACATTTACACCAGCAGATTCAGGAACAAGGCATCCTGCATTATAAGAGATTCCTGCTGAAACACAGCTTCTTCCCAGATGCTGTTCAACTGATGAACAGCTATAAACTAACATGCTGAGTTTTGCAGAACCTCACAACTGCTGCCTGTATGGTCAAATCACAAGTGGTCACTCACCAATTGGGATAGGGCCAATCAAATATACAGACAGTCATCATTTTCACCAGTCAAGTCCTATGACACCAGTAGCTTACTTTATACCAGAGTGAATGTACTAGTAGGTTTCTGGGGCTAAAGGTAAAGCATCATGAAGCTAGCTAATCTGGCCCTAATTTAAAACTTTTGTTTTGCTTGTAGAGCAGTGGAACATCGCTTACAGTTTTTCTCTAATGGAAACACAATAACAAGGCTTCAGTATGTGCATGACTCTCATTAAAGTACGTTCTCCCTTAGTTATGATCATTCATTTTTTACTGCAGATCATTAAATTGTTTTGCCATTTAAAGTATTACACAGTCTCTATTGATCTTGTAAAAAGAAAATAAATGGCAATTGTTACATCCTGACCTTTATCCTATTTATGAGCCAATGTACTCTATCAATAACACAAAGAGAACAGTGGGCAGTAATTATTGGGTTATCGGCTGCAGTATACACAACTCATACTGCTTCTCAATTTTGCTGCTCGCTAATGATCAAGGTTTGAGAGGGTATGAAAGATGGTCACCGCAACATGATTGCGGTCTTGAAATCATCAATTTGAGATGATTGCTGAATGGACTGCTGTTCTGCATCTAATCATTAGTGGCATAAGACCAGTTAATGAAAAATGTTTGGGTGTCATTGATTGCAAGCAAAAGCAAGCAGAGTGCCACGGTAATCCCAAGTACTTATCTGTTGCATTGAAATCCCTGACCTCATTAGGTAAGGTGACAAAATCCTTGATTATTTGCTTATTGCTTTGGAAACACAGGGAACACCACTCTAAAACAAGAGAGGTGTCATGTTCGATGTATGTATGTAGGCATATGCCTGAGAAATTGTTTTTCTCGTGTGTTTAAAGTTTTGATCACATCACCAAAGATTGCAAGCAGTCAGGAGAAAATTAACAACTTCTTAAACAATATACACATAACCTTACAGAGTAAATGTTTTTACAATGCTAAAGTAAATGTAGTAAAAAGTAGATGCAAAAGCTGGAATAGCTAAAATTGGGGGTGGACACAACATGTAGCATGTTCTGTGGTTTCTGTGGTATCCTACTAGTGTTGAGAGAGCTACACTGTATACAGCTACACAGTGTAGTGAATGAAGAGGTTGTGATGTTGGAAAACTTGAGAATCCATTGACAAAATTGACCCAAATTTGTCACGTGTGCTCAGAGACATGGTGCCCCCCATCGGCTACAGGAAGTAACATGCTTTATGCCGTTTTTAGCTTAGCTCCTGAAGTAGGTTCAAGTTAGATGAACAAAATTTAATGGGCAGATACATAATAATATTGCCCCCAATGCAATGTCATGCTGCAAACCATGAGATCCACTTCAAAATAGGCTCTTCCTGACATGAGAGAATGCTACTAAATGTAAAAAAACCCAGGACAACATGCCAGTGTCCGGCGGTTGTAGAAATGCGTGACTGCATCAGCCGAGTCCCGCAGCCACCCCGACGTGCGTGGAGATGCGAGGACCCGTTCAACGCTGCTTGCAGCTTTAATTTAATTTGTATTGTCATATTTCCACAATTAAAAGCCAGTACTCCACTAATTAATGGAGATGCATTTTCAACAACACAGTACTGTATTGATTTCAGAATTAAAGCATTCTGTGAACAAATGAAGAGATTCTGGTCCACAAAACACTCCAGGGTTCTTGTTTTGAAATGGCAACAGGAAGTGTCAAGTTAAATATTTTATTTATACCTGTGACATTTTCTACAAATAAAGATATTAAAGATGTTTAATGTTGCTGTGTCTGAGCCACACTGCTAACTGTGGCTTCCATAATGTTTGAATATCACCACTGAAATAAAAAAAAAAAAAAAGATGGTCCACGATGCACATGTGCTGCTCACGCCGACAGAATTTCTCGACTGTAAGCTTGTGGTGGTTGCTTAGATTGGGCTCCAGCCCCCTGCGACCGGGGTTCGGATAAGCAGTTACAGAAAATGAATGAATGAATGTTGAGGTAAAACACATGCAGCCATTACCATTGCCACAAACTGAGCAATATGCTGCTGCTCTGTGTTTGGCAATCCATAATATTTTGTAGAGGGTCCCAGATCATGTAATGATGATTTTCCATTTATTACTGCATGCCTTTTCTGACATATTTTCACATTCACTGCCACTGGGAACATGGTGAACCTGAAAACATACACACAATAGTGACTGTGCTTTGAATTCAAAGGTGCATTCAACGAATGAGTCAATAGAGTACAAAGGAGCTGGTGAACCAGAATCTCAGAGGTTACACAAAACTAAGGAACATGTATTGGGTTTGTACAAGACATTCATTCATTATCCTTAAACTCTTGTTCAAACTCAGGTGACTGGGGGCTGGAGCCAGTCCCAGCTGACAATGAGCGACCATGGACAGGCCAGTAAAGTAACAGTTAACAATTTTGTGCTAAAACTGACATGTACGTTGAACTTTAACTACAGGGCATGTGAGCTAAAAATCTAAAAGCTAAAAAATAAAAAAAAATTTCAGTGCCAGTGAAGCAATAATGGTCTGACCTGAGAAGGCCAGTGAAAGCAAAGACATTGTCAGTTGCTGCAGTTGGAGGAGATGCTCATCCAAAGAGACAAGGAGATGATTCAAACCCTCTGCTTCATTTAATGCAGTGGTGACCACAGACACGCTCCCTCAGTTTGACCCTCCTCCATCTGCCACCCGAACTCAGATCTCCGTCACTGACACCCCATACCCCCCACACCCCATCTCCAGTAAATTAAACTAATCTGAGTCACTGCAACTGACTGATTTTGGAGCTTTAATTAATCCTCTGTTTGCCATTGGCAGCAGTTGTGTATGTCAATAATTGGTTAATAATAGGCAGACCTTAAGTGGCCTTTGTACATGAGCAGTAAAGTACTATTGATAGAATGAATGACGAAATTGACACTGACAGGGAAATTAGAAAATTAATGTTCTACGCAAGATTTCCAATCCAGGCTCTCCTAGAGCCATTAGTCAAAGGGGCTTTCCATTGACATGTCGATTGACATTGACTAGAGGAAGTGTTCACTCAACGGCGACAGTAATAAATGTAAACTCACTGAAGCACAATGTTATTCAGCTCCACTGCCCGGTTGTTTTATAAAAGGCATCTGTTTTTATTTATGTTCAGACATTATAGAGATTTAAAAGTGGATGGAGAGGGTGCTTAAAAATCCAAACCGTCATCTCCATAATCTCCAGCTCAGTAGGCTCCGCTGGAGTGAAAGAATGAAAATTACAGCCTGTCAGGCATCAATGACATAGAGGAATGGGAAAATGGTTGACTTTAAACAGCCAGCCTTTCCTCTTAGATACCCACAAAAAACATTCTTGCTGGTCCATTTAATACTATGTCAGGCAAGGTCACTCCCCCCTGGTTAAGTGTGCTGGGAAATTGAACCTGCATTTTCTTAAGTGAAGCTGAAACAGCACAATAATTGAGGTGAAAACCTAATTGAGCTGATATTCCATAATGTAATAATACTAAAAGCAGGTGTGTAAGCTTCAAAACTATATAGAGAATAGCATTCATTGTAATGCAGGCAGCTTCTGAAAAAAAAAGTTATTTACTGTTGCGGTGTTATTGTAACAGAGAAGTGAGGGGTCTCTTGCATCTTCTTCGCATGCAGATTGCATGGCTTTGAATGAAAATGCAAACTATGGTTCAAGTACTCATTGTAATTTTTTCTTGTCATTTAATTATTTCACCAACCAATATTAGTTTAATATCACTTATGTTCTACATAATTCATGACACTTGCAGAGGTCCAATTAAAACCTGCTCTACATGCACAAAATACACAATAAAAGTTTGGATTAGGGCTTCAACTAACAATTACTTTAATAATCAATCAATCTGTTGATTTTTTTTCTGATTAATTGATGAATCGGATAACTTTTTAAAAAAAAAATGTCCACCTTTTTATTCAAAAGTAGAACATTTGGACCGACAGCGCAAATAAGTGCACAAAAAAGGTTGCTGCTTGAATGTTCTGTTGCAATAATGTTAAATAATAACATTTAAAAGACATGTTTTGACTTAACATCTCATTATTTTGACTAAGTATCTCATTATTTTTTAATAATGCGTTTAATAAGCGTTTTTTTCTCATCAAGTGGCGGAAATGGGCTTCTTTACATTTTACACCCCACTTCTCCGCTTCGGTCTATATCAGTTCCGCCCCCACGTGATCTCTAAGTCTGTGCGTGCGCGCCGAACTAAACACGCGCAACCTTTACAGGCCGGTAAGAGGTGATCCAAACACGCTGTTGGATATTTTGTTTCTCGGCTTTATTCCAGTCGGCCAGGATTGACAAAGCTCTGCAGGTGAAGGAAACGGCTCCGCCTCAAGGTGAGTGATGCATACATCGCGTGACACAGCAAATCGGTACTGAAGTTCCTTGGCAACACTTTTAATAACCGTTTTTTTAAATCGATTTTATGGATTCTTTGTTGCCGCCCTAGTTAGGATCATGACCTAATTCTGTTTCACTTGTTGGGCACAACATATAGGCCTACTATACTGACAGCAACATATGAGCACATGTCGGTCAAACATTATGATTGTTCTTTAAGGATTCATGGATATCAAGATCTATTACAAACCTTTCAGACCTGTACTTGAGACATCTTAAAAACATTTAATAATCCACTAGCTCCATTTTATCATTATTCCATGTGTGCATATATATCACCTAAAATACAAGAATTGTCCCAAATGTAAGGCAGGTTTGAGGAAATCCAAATTACAGAAAAACAAGGAAGAAAGGTAGGGTAAATAAAAAGGTAAATAACCTAATACAAAAGTTTATTTGTTAATAAATCCTTATGGAGGGGTTCACATGTGCACCTAGTATTTTTGCAGGGGGTTACAGCTTTAATCAAGGAAGTTAGTCAACAATAATGTGAAAGTGGTACACATATTGAGTCAAACAATACAAATTATAAAATGATTTGAGGATTAAATGTAGATTTATTAGTTTTATATGTAATGTAATGTTGGATTACACTAAAGAATGTGTGTTTTTGATGAAAACATTAAAGCATGTAAACAAACGAAGCCAAAATACAACTATGAGCCTGAATATGAGCATAATATGTACCTTTAAAGCTCAAGATATGAGATGCAATTCAAACTGATCCTGCTAGTATCATGCAGTTTGGCTGCTGAGCTAATGTTATGAGCCCATTTCACACACTGACAGGAAGAGCTGCTTAGCTGTGCTCCGGAGATCCCGATTGAGGTGATGAGCTTGAAATATTACTGCCATGTGCTTGATAGTACATTTGAAGGTTTTTCCACTTTTGTTTACTATCTGCTAGCATTAGCTGTCAGACATTACTCGACTGCTTCTCAGCTATAGACCATGTGGTGGGGCTCGAAAATGACGTGCTGTTAGCTAACAGAAGATCGTTTGTCGACCGACACATTCACTATTTTGTTAACTACACTAGCTAATGGCTAACTAACTGCTTAGAGATCCCAATTTAATTTATCCCATGCCAAAAATGCAGACACCAGTTTGTAAATCCATACCAGCAAGCTTTTGAATTTTGCAGAACGGCACCTGAAATTAACAATGATCGTTTTCAATCATCAATTTTATGTGGACAATTGTTTATAAAAAAGGAACATTCACAGGAAATCTAGGTTTTTGGGGGTTACAACAATAGCACCCTATGGATAAAACCATCCTATACAACTATATTGTCACCTGAAATCAAGATGCAATCATATATATTGAAGCATGGGAATAGCCTGTATCCTGGATAGACCAGGGTGTCTAGTTTAAATGCAGCATAGAGATGTTCGGTTTTTAAATATGCAAGTGTGGACTTAAGCAAATTTGAATGCACTGGGGTGTATAGTGTGACCAAGCCTTAGGCAGTATTTGGAGAGCACCTTTTCCTAATGCTTTTGTTCATTTCTTCATGATGTCAGGCTCCCCTAATGCCCAAGTTACAGATATAACTTAATATGTATTTAATTTGCAATGGCAAAGGCCCATTGTGACACGTCTTCTCTTCCTCCACTTACTCAAACTGTCAAAGCATTAAATTGAAAGTCAGGATGTCAAAATGCTCATAAAAAAATAACCACTTAGTATCCCCCCGCTGTGGGGAACTTAATGCATGGTTTCAGGCTATTTCAGGGCTATTTTTATTCAATTGCTGTGACTGAGACAGCTGTGAGTGCCTCTTGTACTCACCACATCTGCCAGGTTTTTCTAAAGGCTTCCTATAGATGTCGACATAGGTGTTATTTCAGTGGTGGATAATATGTCAATGTCATAATTGGCATGTTGCCTAGATGTGCTCCATTCCTGATGGAAAGCCACTTAACAAAGGTATAATGTACATTTTACAATCATCTAGAAGTTCTGACACTCCACAATCCACACAGTGAGGCTGGTTGGTTTAGTCTCCTTACAGCTAATCAAACACTTCATGCTGAGTTAAGAAGTTCATATATCATCCCTTTTAAAGTTATGACTAGACCATATTGGAAGATTTAGGGCACTTGCATGGCACTGAGTGAAAATTAGTGTAAACTTTTAGTTGAGTGTTGTCAATGTTAGTATCTATTTTATTGCTGAACTTTACAGGTTCTCTTGGATTGATTTTTCAATAAGCTTCTGTCTTTACATAATACAAGCCAACGAACACTTAACTGACCACAGCTTTGAATTTTATAACAGATATATCAAAAAACATTTCCAACACAGTTATTGTCTATGTGTGTTTGGTTGTTCGCGAATGTGTTTGTAACGGTCTGTCGTGGCTAATCTTAGATGCTACTGGTGCATTAATGACCTTGTTAAGGACATCTCATATTTGCGATGTTTCAATCATTTTTTATTTTGTTTTACTTAACTGTTAATACCTTAACTGATTTCTGACTCCTCCCAAAAATCACAAAGCTTAAACTAGATTGTGGCCTGCAAAAGACTTGGTTAAGCTTTGCCCTTGTCATGGCTAAAAAACCGACATCCATAGAAATATTTGGTCTCATTTTAAACTAAAGCATCTGCAAACATAAATCTGCTCCCAATTGATCCACTAAAGTTAGACAAGATACAAGTGCTTTAGCTCTGTTTTGGTCTCTACTTACTCCCTAGAAAAAGGGGTCATGCCACTGTTCAGAAATCAAAGTGGTTTTAACGGACCCAATAATCCACAGAGGTGATCATTCTCTAATTGTAACCAAGGGGTATATGTACCTAAACCTAACCATTTGTTAGCCACAGTGTGTATTATCAAACTATTGGACATTTGGATAGAGCATGACCAGTCCCTGTGACAAATATCTGTTTTGCTTGTTAGATGCTACACCGTGTATACTGTACAACATCTCATGCTGTAGTGTTCAAGTGATTTTTTAAACTTTTGTATTTGCTGAATATATGTTAGCATTTTAAAGATAATTTTGTATTGAGCTGAAATTTGCTACATGGCTTTGTGGAGCTGAGGGGAACAGCTGAATAGCTTGATAATTCTCTGTACGTTTGTCAGTGTGAGCGTAATGGAGTCATCTCTATGTGCCCTCAGCCCTATGAAATTCTCCTCCCCATCAAAATTAGACCCAATGTTTCCTCAGCCCGATGTTAAGGTGAGGGCTGGAGAGGAATGGAAGTTCCTCCACGGTTTCCAAGTATCAAGCTTCCTTGAATAGCAGCCATTTCAGAATGGAGGACTGGATAATCTTAAGCTGATAGGCTAAGCAATTTCTGTTTTCCTCTTGAAAATGTATGTAAAAAACATTTTGAAAAAAACTGATTAGTGGCTTGGTTCAGGTCGTAAGTTATTCATTGACCACTTCCATTTGAAGTGACACATGAATCAACCACTGGGGGCAACAACTATGCCTTGACCAGCAAATAGCTACTCTGTTAGAAAGGCAAAAGAAGCAGCTTATGTATCTGATTATAGGGCAGCCAAACAAACTTTACCTTTTCCCCACTTTGTTGGCCATTAGCAACAATAAGCTTTACAATGTTAATAAGGCAAAGGGCAAAAAAGTGCCGATCCATTATTCATCTCCCTTCTCAACTCCTGTTGGAAACATGGGTTTCTAGCTGCTACGTGCTATGCAGTGTTCACTAGGTAATAGCGAACTTTGCTATTTGGTGCTTTACAGGATTAAATGGATTATGTTTAATTAACTTTTTACAGTTCAGTGAAGGCCTAATATTACTCAAATTCAAAATGAATATCTTAGATACTTGGAATTATGCTGCTGATGAAACTAATTACAGTAGTAGAATTATTAAGGGATAAGTCAAATAAGTAAGGATGATAAATTGGTAACCAGGGGAAATATCCTCATCACTTTAACACAGACCAAAATCTTTCTTCAATTTAAAATACATCTTGTACAACTGGGCTTCAGCCAAACACCTTTACCTACATTGTTATGATGAGCTGTGGCATTGTGGTCCAGAGAGCTAAATATAGCTGATGGCTGCGAGGATGGATTGAAGGCGACATTATATCTGGGAGGGAAATTACTTGAGCTTAATGAAGTACATAACTCATTGCTCACCTGCTGCCTACTATATAGCACACTCAATCTGTGAGGACAGTTTAGAGGGCACTACACATACTTGTAGAGGGTAATAGTTCATTTTCCTTGCAAGCTCCTCCACTGAGACCTCTTTCCAGCTTGACCCAGTTTGTGGGGGGAATTATGACTCAATCATTACTTTTAATGGTTGTTCAATCATTTTAAAACATAATGGTTTTTGTATTTCCTGTATGTCAAATGTTAAGGGCCTCCCGGTACAGCTAAAGTAACTTCTCACAGTTAAAGTGTCAATGTGTGAAGTATTACACTCATGTTATGATGCAGTATACAACATAATATACAATTCAGCAGTGCTGGAAGAAGGACTATGATCCTTTACTTAAGTATCATTATTGCACTGTAAAAATACGCCATTACAAGTAAAATCTTTCTTCAAAGTATCAACTGAATCTCTAACTATCACTGGTAACCAACTGAAATGGTGATCGCTCTTTAGTAGAACTCCTAACTACTCATAGACATTTTAAAAATGACAGAAAATAGGCCTCTTGTATGAACTGAGATCAAATAACTGATATAAACAAAAAAAGGACTCACTGTATTTATCTTCAAACAATGCATTGCATATGTAAGCTCGCCAGTTTTTTTTGTAAATAATATCATGTTGATAAATATAAATTAGTATAAAGTAAAAAAAATCCTTCACACCGAAATACTCAAGCATGGTCAAAGTACCTCAAATGTCTACTAAAATACAATGCTCGCAGTGGTTACCTTCCATCACTGCAGTTCAGTGTTTTACAGCCTGACACAATGCTCCTATTCATATTTTTTTGGGCAGGTATTGTGAATCATTTTCCAACCTTCCCCAGGCTCCAAATGCTCCAAAATCCTTTTGACAAAGGCATTTGTAGCATCAAAGGCATCTCTGACAAAATAAACCCACAAAGAATGTTTTATCAGAGCACCAAAGAGGGTTAGTGTAGTTTTTCACAGGGTTAACCGTTTCCAAATTGTTGGGGTAGTAGATTGGAAGTGAAGGGCGTGCTCCTGGGCGAGAGAGGGGAGAGTGGATGAGAGAGCGGCCCTAATGCGGCATCTCATTACAACCTCTGTCAGGATCCCTCTATTCTACCATCAGCTCCCCTTAACTTGGTAAGAGCCCAACTGTCGTTTCGAGTGAGTGTGCCGCCAAGGAGGCATTTACAAATAAATGAAAAATGTCACATTTCATTTCACTCCTCTCGGACTGCGGCGCCTCAGCTTTGTCACAAACTGTCTTTGTTGTTCTGGTCTCTCGCAGGTCCCGCTCCCGGTCGCTGTGGATAGGTTCTGGCAGGTTCAGGCCCTCTGCGTCTCTCCCAGGGTAAGCCCGCAGACAATGACCTTCCCTTAATGTTGTTGAAACTGATTCCGCCTTTTTTCCCTCCTGTTCTGCCTGTCCTTGAATGGCATGCGAGCGAGCAGGAAGTTGGAGCTGGTTTGCGATGACGGGGAAATAAAGAGCTGGTAAAATGGCGTGGCATGTCGTTTAGAGAGAGTCAGCATGGTATCGTCTTTAACCCTTGGCTTTGTGGTTCGCCTGGGATGCCCTCGCTATTGCTGCCGCTGCCACAAAGGCATGGAATTAAAGACACACTGCACCTTTTTGATCTCCAGTGTTTGCTGGGATGATTTCATTCTGTAATTTTGGGAAGAAATGTCGCTTTGCCTTTTAGTGTTTCGGGACTGAAATCTTTGGATATTTATGCATTTTCTTTGCAGCGATGTATGACGGCTTTTAAAAATTACTGTAATATAATATTGCTTCGCGGGATAATTTCTGGTATTATATGCCCCGTACAGGCAGTTATATGTTTTACCATCATTACCACCGTAACAGCATTAATCAAATTAAAGCTTTAAGGTTAAGTTTCCATACATGAAATGCGAACAATGTCCCGCTATATACTACGAAAATGTGACAATATTCCGTTAAAATAAATGCAGTAGCCATTTTCAACCAATATTTTCACCGGGGAAATATTACAGGATTTCAGATTTGTGAACAATGCACAATATTTACATTGTGTAGGTCTTTCAAACTACTTAAAATATGTAAATTTCCTTATGTCACTATCGTTTATTTTACTGTGAAGCCATTTTAGATTCCACCTCACAGTATTTGCGTTATTTATCGGATTTCTACCTTCAAAACTGCTGTCTAATCGCTTTAAGGCATGTTTAATCTCGTGGACTGAATTTCAGTGTACGAGGATTTTACTTCAGCTCCATGACACTAGCAGTAATTTAAGAAACGTGCCAGTAAGGAACAATTCTGTAAGCTTCACTATTTAAGCTATATATATATATTCCATGATACCAAGTACAGCCTGGTGTCTACCCTAACAACACATCCTCAACTGCTGCTGCTTAATGCACCTGCATAATGTCGACATCAAACACTGGCGCCTATTTAAAAGCTCCATTGTTGGATATAAGACACTCTATCCGTGATTGTGTGATGTTTCTAGTGGCATGTTAGAAGTATCCATTATCCAGCAGAGCGTCAAAACATCTGAACCAGCCAAATGCTTGTTTTGATGATGAAAATCACCATGAGAAATGTCTTTTTCATTAAGGATTACCTTCCATCATTCTGCTAATGCAGTCACATGTAAGAAAAGACCTGCACACTGCAAACACTTTAGATTTCACATCACATCCTGACATTTTCATATCCTCAGCAGTCGTATGTATATGTATGTATGCTTTCAGAAGTTGTTAAAAGACTTCACTTCTATCTGTTTGCATGCCTCTTTGAACAATTATTGGAAAGCAAGTGTGTTGGAGAGAAAATGCTGGTACTCACCTGCTGCTGCTCTTAACCATCTCAGCCCATCAACTGGTGTATGCTCCATAAGGGCACTCAGTGAAGTACCATTTGTAGCTTGTAGCGTTTTTTTTTATATGGAGTACAAATGCCCCATGCAGACTTTTTGGAATGGGCTGTTAAGCCTCTTTAGTAACACTCTGAAAGAGTGTGTGTGTAGTGGGTGGGATGTTTTAAGGAGGGGGGAGACGGACGGCCTGTAAGAAGATCCTGAAGGCAGGACGCCCCTGCAGTTTAAAGGCTGTTAATGATGCATGTCGCTCACTGAGGAATCAGTGGACCAAAGCCAGCAGTTTTCTTAGACTAAGCGTTTGTGTGTGTGTGTGTGAGTGGGACACCTGTTGTGCTCTCTGTAGCTGACCTTACATTAGGCATTGAGGGTGAATAACAAGAAGTAATGGCATTTGATGAATAGAAGCGAGCACTGATGTTAGTCACTGCTGCTTAAGATGAATTACTTTTATTAATCCCACAATGGGGACATTCAACCTCTGCATTTAACCCATCCTTATTCCCACACTGATTGAAGTTACAATGTTTATGTATTTAGATTTTCACTGAGTTGCTGCACGTCTCGAGTCCAAATGGGCAAAATTTGCTTTACGCTATTAAAATACAACCAATTTAAAAGACAACCAATTTAAAAGACTTACTTTTTTTGCTCAGAAGCTAACTGGCATGCTGTTCCAATGAGCATGCTGCGTCGTATTCCTTTCAGAAGCTTTAAAATGCATCTTTGAACTGCATTGCTCACTGATCCGTTGTTTTGGGTTGAAAACAGCCATTGTTGTAGTTAGCCGTCCACTATCCATATGAATCCTTCTAGTTGAGACTGCTGACCAATGGTGGGCCCTGCTCCCAAAAGCATTGTACAACTATCATATCCTCATTTCCTTCTATCTATATTATATGGGCAGGATCATTTGCGTCTACTTGACAGTGGCAGTCAGAGGTATAAATGCTCAGAAATCTGGAGTCTTTTACTTTATTACCTTCTAGGCTTAAGAAAACAGCCAAAACAAAGTTTTGTGAAAAGTCATGGACTAAACGGCTTGTCATTTCGATTTAAAAAGTGTTATTTGCATTATAAAGACCCACATGACCTGGTGTTTTTTATTTTATCTTCCACCAGCCCAACTCCAGTTCTAACCAGGTGTATTAAGGTTCCACTTTTTCATTTACACAGTCAGGAACTGGTCACACAAACCCAGTCTTTTATAGGAGCCTGCTGAATAACTCTATCAGAGCAGTGAGGGGTTAAATCCCAGCCTTGAGGGCACGTGTTAAATTGGTGATGATCGAGCTTATGTAGGCTTAAGGTCAATGTTCTGATTATGGGTTCAAAGGTTAGGCTTGAAAACATGCAGGGACAAGGCACTGAGGTTATTATCGCAATTAGATCCAATCATATTACATCCCCCTGTACTTAATGTTTTCTAGAGCAAGAAAAAAATAACCTTGAAATGCAGAAATAAGAAAGCTAATAGAGCTCAGTGGGAATGTAATTTTAACCCCATATGGCCTCAAGCCGTGCAGGCATCCGTGCTACTAGACCGCAAGTCATGAAAAACATGGGGGGTTAGAGGGTAGTGGGATATGGGAGATATAAAGAACACTCTATGTAACCTCTCCTGATGTATAGCTCATCTATAAGTGATTCCGTCAATGCCTGATCTAGCAGATATTACAAGTTATTATTATTAGTAGGGCCCGACTGATTTTTTAGGCCGAATCCGATATTTGGAGAAAATTCCAATAACCAATTAATTGGCCGATTAATTAAAGAAATATATAATGAATAAAATAAGTTCTTTATTGGTAACTTCACGCCTTCAAAGATATGAATCACAGGTAGAACATTTAAGAACATATAGCTACCAGTTATGGTGATACATTTCTCTTTAGATTTAGACCATTGGTGTATGCTGTATATAAACATGAGTGAAGTTACTGGCAAAACATTATTTAGGCAGCCTTCAGAGGCCCTTTAACATTAAATCACATTTTCTCTACTCCATTTTTTTCTTTGCCATGAAGTCATGACTCACATGAACCAAAATAAAAACCAGAGAAACCTTTCTCAGATGTCAAGACATGTAAACTTTGACAGAGTTGCTTTATAAATGTATAATGGTCACAAATAGCCTGACACTAATGTTACTCCATAACGACAAACATTGAGTTGCTGTCACAGCCTGTGTCACGTTTTAGTATTTTTCAAGAGAAACGATGTTCATTAAAAAAATAAATAAAAAAAGAGGAAAACCTCTGCTGCTTTCTTAATGCAGACAATATGACTTCATCTTTCTTCACACTCAGCATATTGCTGAGACATGCGAGTCTAGTCACAAAGCCGCCCTCAAAGCCAAAGTGAAACTCTCCAGCTGGCTGCTGCAGATTTCGCGTAATGTCAGCCTCCCACAAAGTAAGAAGGTAAACAGAATGCGTTAATTGGGTTAATTTTTTTTTAACAAGCTATGTATTTCAAAATTTAATTTTTTTCTTTCCTGTCAATCCACAGCTGTAACTATCATAAAGAGGCGGAAGCCGGAAAAATAAAAGTGTCCTCTTTCAATGAAACTTGAAAATTGGGGGATCCCTCAAACAATGATCTGGCAACCTCAGGTGTAACTATATTGTGGGCTGCTTACAGCACTGACATTTCTGTTAGATGAATGATCTATCACATATCCCTCCTCTTGTACATGTGTGGTACAGGAATAGTTATAATGGTATGGGACAATCATATATTTATGTAAAAGCATCATGCTTGGCCAGCACACAGATGCATACTGTAGAAAGGTGTGTTCATGAGATGGTTGAAACAAACATCAAGTTTTGAGATGGTTTATTGGTTTATTGGTTCATGTTTGAGCCTTGCTGTGGCTCTGTAGGCTACAGGACAGCTACTACTCGCTTGAGTTGTGTAGCAACATACATCAGCATACTAAACAAGAAGACAAGTAAACATCTGCAGAGTGCATACACTAATTACCTATGCTGAAAGACACTGGCATGTAACTGGGGGGTAATTCGTAATCTAGTCCCTTATGGGACCCTTTACATTACACATAACACAGATATAGGATTTTTAGTTGTATGCATACCACACCACCAGCCTTGTATGCTGCTAGGATTCTGTTTACAAATACTTGATTTTTAGTTCGACAAAAAACATCAAGGCTTTGAAAATGGAAAGAATCGGCAGTGCTCATACACACTGGTACACACATACATGTTCTCTTTGTACTTTCCCAACAAAGTTGGGATGCTGTATAAAATGGAAACAAGAACAGAATGCATCAGAGTCAGAATTCAGAGTGATTATTCACACAAAAGTTACAAAGTTTTCAATTGAATATATGTCACAAGCAAATGATTGCATTCTGTTATATTTTCATCTTAGACTATATCCCAGTTTTGTTTTAAGATTCTGGGTTGTACCACTTATTTGGGTCATCATTTTGCCATCAACATTGCCAGTACTATTAGGAAATAAAAGTACACAGAAGTAGGGCTGTAGCTATTGATTATTTTTGGAATCGATTAATCTAGCACTTTATCGATCGATTAATCGATTTATCGGATATCTTTTATGGCATTTTTAAACAACCAAAACAAATAATGCATAACGAAAATAATGTGGTTGTTAAATGATCAAGCATTTGGCTTTTATTTCTTAAAAAATAGAGGTATTTCTTCCAACTCCAACATTTGGCTCCAAAACTAAGCCTATTTATTGCAATTCAATGCTGTCTGTAAAAATTGCAGCCTCTTGAACAGTGCATGACTGAGCTGGGCGAGAAACCTGTCCATGGTTCGTTGTGAAGTGCTGAGAGGGAGAAAAAGAGGAAAAGCAATTTAATTTATTAGCACTTTGAGATTATTTTTTATGAAAAGTGCAATACAAATAAAATGTATTATTATTATTAATAGTAATATGCACAAGTGTCATGCTGTAATGTAGCACTGACATCAAAGTAAATATCTGTTTTATGTAGATTTCTACACCTGCAGCATTTACCATTAGGCTACTAACAAATAATATTCTCTGGGAGGCCTATTTGGTATGGTAACCTAGCAACCTGTCTGTGCGTGTGTGTTTGTGTGTGTGTGCACGCGTGTGTGTGAAGAGGTTCTTTTTTTCGTCTATACTTGCAATTGAACATGAACAAGTTTACTAATTAGACACATCAACGCTAAACATCATATCAAGTCAAACCGCATCAAAACATCGTTATAAATACAGTAGGCAATGTGATTAAAATCAGCGACCATCAATGTAAAGAGGCTACGTTAGCTTGCTTCAGCGCCGGTTGGCGGAACCGCATGATGTGGATGTTTTCGGTTCAGATGCTGAATCATTGAAGTCGTACTGCTGTGGTAAGCGAGCTCTGCTTTGCAGTACTTACACACCACCTTGTTCCCTTCCGTGTTCAGTGTGTAATGATATTAAACTTTAGACATTCTCTGTCTTTTACGGACATATTGACTCTCCGCCATTGCGCCAACTAAGTTCAGAATGTGTTTGAATGCATCACGCGCTTGTGGTGTGCTCCCTTAACAACGGTCCGTGTGGAACAGTCAGATCCCACAAAAATATTATTCACAAAACTTTTCGTCATCATTTGCGCAACATCAGACGGTGTACTGCTGCATTAAACAAGTCCTAGTTAAAGGTTATTTGTTATCTTTAGTAATGATGAAGGCAGATTTAGTAGAAGACATGGCGGATGGATATCACCAAGAACAGTACAACATGCTAAGTGTCCTTCATGTTGACACAGACCTTGGTCATTTGTGGAAAGGCTTAAAGTGTGTGTGTGCGTGTGTGTGTGTGTGTATATGTGCGTGCGCTTGTGTGCGCGTGTGTGAGGCATGTGAATGATGAGTTCTATTCACTCAAGGTGACTTTTGAGGAGTCATCCATTTCTCCAGCCATTGTCTCCCATTACTTGCTCCAATGCACCACTTAAGCTACACACACACACACACACACACACACACACAACCATAGCCAGTTATCCAACTTTGAAGTATACTTCACCCTATATAGTGGACAGATTGATTTAAGGTTTGGAATGTTACTGGGCTTTAGACAGAAAACGATGCACCCTCGACCCGAAGTTCTTTCATAATTGCTGTGTTTAAAAAGAAACAAGTAAGCTACAAAACAGAAATTTCCCTTTATATTCAGCATATGGATTGATCTAATTATAGGCTTGTTTCACACTGCAGTACATGATCTTATGTCTGCTCCCAGAGTGCATGTTATGACTGACCCTACTCTGAACTCTGATCCACTATAACCACAGTGGTGGGAATATAAACTCTGATTGGTATCATCAAAGACACCGTGTTTGTTTACATAACTGCGTTTCCCCTTCCATTATATTTGTATTACTGTACACATACATATTGTATTGTACTTTTAGTCTATTACAGTTATTGAGAAACAATATGGTATATCATTACAGTGAATAATCAAAACCTAAAGTTAAAAAGGGGCGGTGTTTGAATATAATAATTTTGTACAGAGCTTATATGTAGGATATAACATTCATTCTGTTGCTGTCCTTTT
>CAFUXE010000426.1:586513-599029 GCA_903364295.1 Serranus cabrilla | reverse complement strand
TTTTTTTTTTTTTTTTTTACAATTGGGAATGCCATTTTTGTGAAAATGCATGTCAGCAGAGCCATGAGGTTAGCATGGGTTGCAAGGAGCTGTCTCTAAGTCCAGACAGGCTCCATTCTCTTGGCAATATGCACTCAAATTTTGTTTTTGATTGGTTCTCTTGTATTTAGAGCTGGTAATTCAACAGTATTCTCCAACTAAAATCAGAAAAGGGCTTTTTCTGTACAGCATAATGTCCCTTAACTTGTGGTGTATAATTTTTTTTAGGACTTTTCAGCATTGTAGCTCAGTTTAAAACATTTCTTAGAGGGCATGCCGGTGGATCACCAAGTCCGAGTCTTTGTCGCAGGGGACCTGGGTTCAAATCCAACCCGAGGTCCTTTCCCCCTTTTCATTCTCTTTGTCCTTATCAAATAAAGCATGAAAAATGTAATTAAAACTGTTACATTGCTCATTACAATTTAACAGGTTAACTAATAATCTCTAATTGATACATCTCAGAAGTTACCTCCACATTACTGCAGAGAACTGGCAGCTGGTTAAGTGATTCAAACATTTTAAAGACAGAACATTGACACAAATAGTAAAATTCAGCCTGTGTGGCTTCAACAAGCTGCTCTGTAAAAATCTAACCCAAAAAATAAGGATAAAATGAAAAAGAAAATAGTGTTTTGAAAGCAAAAAAGAGCCATCGCTGCCAAGGAAAACTTGTAAACCCGAATGAAAAGGTAACAAACAGAGTTTAAGATGCCCTTAAACTATTCTGACTTACTCCACTGATTTAATTCTTTGGGGAGTTCTTACCCACAGTCTGGTTGCAGCCACAGCAGAAACCCTGTCACCTATCAGGCTTAACCTGGACCTTTAAAGCTCCAGAGGCCCCTGATTAATGGACCTTAAGGACCTAATAGTTCTGCACAGAGACAGATTTACTACAAACCCATAGAGTGTTTTTTTGCACCTGGATGTGAGATGATATTTTCTTCGCTTGAGGCAACAGTTTCACTGTGTTGCACAACACTACTTTGACACAAAGGGCCACATCGATTGTTTTTGGTGTCAGCCTGAAGCTGCAGCTCCCATCTCAAAAATCCCTAGACTTATCAAATGTATAGTCACCACATTGTAGCCCGTAACAAAAGCTCAGAAATATATGAAAGCTGTCGGCATTGCTGTTGAATCAGTCTGAGAGGCAGGCTATAGATATAGAATGTGAAGAATTCCTACATTTTTTCATTTATTTAACCTGAAACTTCAATCTGCAGCACTGATTTCTTGAGAAAAAAAATGTACAGATCGCTTAAATCCACAGCCCAGCATGCCGCCTCCGTCAGACACTTCCAGAGCTGATGATATTCCCATTCATTTAATGGGTATTTGATTCAGAATTTGGATTTCCCCAATATTTTTTGTTTGGAACACAGTATCTTACAAAACGAAGCATGTGTGTAGTGTGATCTTCACATATTTACAGGCATCTGCCTTTGCAATAACTCTGCCTGTGGTAATTGAGTGACCCAAATGCTGTACTCTATTCAACAACAACAACGACAACAATAAAATTTGCAAATCTATATGCAGAAAATGGATCCAAAAATGTGGCTTTGACTCAAATTTCAGACATTGAGGAAATATGGTATCTCATTATCCATCATTAAGCCTTCAACAAATACAATCGCAACTGTGCTGTTTGATTCTGAATTTAGCCACCAAATTAGAGGATTTAGTTTTGATAATTCAGGTGTTGTTTTATTGGCTATTATTGTTGATAACAACAATAGTGATCACTTTATACACTAATGAAATGCTGTTCTTAAGGCTTTCTTCCTTCTCGATGAATATTAAAAGGACCAAACAGGTCCCGGGGGAGCAGTGCCACCACACATACTCTTTGAAGTTTAAAGGAGGTCCTATGTTCTCTATTTAACTGGAACATGTTCCAGGTTTACCTAGTAAACTAATTAACTTTATTGAGTAAAAACATGGAACAACCTCAAAGCCACAACATGGATTTGACCAGAAAGACCTGTTGTCATGGTGACTATACTTATTCAGATATTGAGATAATCACTTTGTAAAGTCCCAGTAGAGTAGCATAGTCAGAGCTGTGTGAACATGATTTTTTGTTTCTCCACACCAAGCTTGCTTTAGATTTTTTGCAATATCCTGTGCTTTAACATGACTACACTAAATTGCCAATGGTTATAAAGTAGGCTTTGGTGGTATCATGGTATACCAGGGTATTTAGAAATCCAGAGGGTATGTCTTTCAATACTGCAAAAGTAATGGTGGAATAGGCAGCATTTTTCCAAACCCACTTTAGATTAAACCATGCCCACCTCCATATGATGAAAACGTTGACGCAGCAACTTGTGTCATGGGTGGAACAGACGCTATAAAAATGGTGTCTGACTTTGGAGATATCATCAAGATGGATGGGTTATAGTTCCCTAATAAATTAAGAGACCGTCTTGTGTTTAGTTTAATTATCTGTGTTTACATTTTCAAATTATATATTTTTGGCATTGTCCAGAGGTTTATGCTCTGTTCAAACCTTGCCAAGAGCCAGTATTTCATGCTTTCATAATCATCCATGTATGTATCTATAATAAGAATTTGTCTCCAGTTCAAATACGACAAAGCATTTTTATTTAAAGTGTGTTTTTTAACATTAATAACATTACAGGTTATATGTTACATCTCAGACTACACCAAGCAGAAACAAGACAGAACCTTGAAACTCTGCATGTGACAGAATAGGTCTCCTGTCAATACCACCCAAAACGACCCATATGAGCCTATGGCTGTTAAATAGTGGAGCATTTGGCACAGTCTTTATACACAAACGTAAGGTTCACTGTGGTAAAAAAAAAACAAACGTTTATTTGAATTTAGGCTACAAACAATGCAAATGTCAAAGTGGCATAGTTACAAGGACAATGTTACTACTGGAAGTGACATAGTCATGTAAAAAAGTGATGCACAGAAGTGAATCACACGGTTAACTTTTGTTTTCACATGGGACAAAAGTCCTGTGTTTGTTCGACCCATGCACCAACCGTCCCACCCACCCTAACTGCAACTTTGGTTGTAGCCTAAAGGTTAAATATGGGTCATATTGAGCTGTGTAAAACGTCTACTTGTCTGTTTTTATATTTGTATAATTCTATGACTCATTATTTTAGTTAGTTAGTTTTATTAAACTAGAAACAATTGTTGGATGTTCTTTTTAACTTTATCTATATTCTTGAGAGGTCTTTGTGGTATTTAGTATTCATATCAAATTGCATGTGCTGGTACAATTACCCCCATATGTTATTACAATTGCTCCTGCGTGTGGGGATGGACGTTAACATTTGACTTCTTGTGTTTCAGTCCATATTCTGACTCTCACATTGATTGGAAAAACTTTTCATCATTATTAACAACCAGAACACAGATACACATTTCCTACATAAAAGTAATTTCCAAACAGCTCAAGAAGTTCTTAAGTAATGACTTCAAAACCCAGAATTGTTGCAATGATCCCCATTGTCCCCTACAGTCACCTTTTAATCAGAAAATCCTTACTATATTTACATTCATGAATACATTTATTTCAACATTTTTATCACTATTAGTTTAGAATGGTAATTTGAAGCAGTTCACATTATACATTACCATAGATTGATATTTTAAATAATAATGTAGAAATCAATGTAATTTCTGAACATTGATTTGCTTTGTTTTTTTGTGTTAACATATTCATTCAACATAAACCACGATAAACTGAGGAAGCCTTTCTTATGTGGGTATTTTGTAGTCATCTCCGGGTTGCAAAGGCAAAGCAATTTCCCTCACCAGAATTGCTGAAAATTGTCAAGAAACCATTCTTTGTCACCATGTATGACAAGGTACAACACATCGATGCAGTAATCTCCCTCACAAAAGGTTAGCTTTGCATTATAATTGCAGCTGACATTTCCCACTTAAATTGCACACAGGGGCGAGTCATGCAGGTGGGATCAGCAGTGTGCAGTCTGGCAGCGTCCCTTTCTCTGTGTCCCTTGTCTCCTTTATGTTCTGTCAGTCCATGAAAAAGATTTAGTTGGTGGATTGAACTGGTATGTGTATAAAAATGTGATTAAATACCTTGAAAAACTGATAGTTTAAAGCGGTTTGTGGTGATTTTCATCATGATATATTGTCATCTTTTGACAATTTTTGGTCATTTTAGTTGGATTTGTCCACCTCCTACATATGCTTGTTCAGCTTTCTGAACACTCTTCCTTTTCTTTGCTCTGTTTCTCTATCTTTTCTTATCAATTTCTGACTCTCCTACTCAGTCTCTTCTTGACCTTATCGCATCCTACAATGACACATAACTCAGCAGCACACCTGCGATCCGTGACAGCAGAGCCCCTGGCCTGGTGCAGTGCTGTCACTCAGCTAGCTAACTGCCATTAAACAGCATGACCCTGCCGCCCCATTAGGCTTGAGTCAGATGGGAGTGTCAAACCAATCCCCCATGCGCCTCACTGTTGGTGCTGCTGTGCAGATGTGGTCTTGGTAGAATCAAACCAACAAGACCAAGAGGCTTCCCAGTTTACAGTGACATTGGATAAGACATTATTGAGACACAGCAAGTAAAATGGGGGGAAAAAACCCAAAGAACAGATGGTGACAGAAAACAAGACCAAATGTGCTGCTGTGCCAGTTCCGCCCATTGGCATTCAACGTCATGACAAACCATTGATGAACAATCATGACCAGAGCACCTAAAGGACATGTGAAGCCACAGTTCTGAAAGTAATTAGACCATGCATAGTTAAAGTAGTATAGCCCTCAGAGAATATTATGATCAAACCTATCCCCAGATTGATGTTGGATAGTTTTGCAAAAGCCTAGGTAATGTTCAATGACAACAGGTTTAGATGTGCCATACTCTCATGCCACTCTGACCTCCACACCATTACTTTTCACCTTGGGCGCACTACTTCCTGCACTGGCACTGGATGTTGGTCCTGGATGTAGAATTGTTCCATGGGATTTTCAGCCTGGAGATAAGTGTGATATATTTTAAATACTGCTGAAACATTTAACTTGCATACATTCATCTTTGCCTCAATTTGGGTGATCTGCGTGTTTTGGCAATCACTGGTGTCTTTACATCGACCTCCTATACCATTCACCACCTCTAAAGTAGTGAAGTCTGAACACACTTTTCATATTTTGCACATGTTTTAAGCAATTTAGTGGAATTGCTACAAATTAAGTGTGAATCAGTGTGTGTTTCCATCACCTACCTTTATGTAAATATGCTAAACAGGATGGGTCAAGATTACATCATTAAATGTGCACCAGCATTCTATTAATGCCACCCACAAAAGATGGCATTTAGGTTTTCTCTTTTCATAATGACTGACTTTTACTCTTCTGATCTATGTGTCCTTCTAACTGCAGCGTTGATAAAGAGGGTGGATGCAACTACCCAAATCCACCCTCTGAAGAATAAGAGGGTGGTTGAGGTCCTGCCAGGACCTCAACTGGATACATCGTGTTCATATAATGGCGTCTTTTGTTTTGTTTTTTTATCCCTTTTGATCAGTCCTTCTGGTGTGGAATGGTGAGTGGGAGAAACCCATGAATTCTTCATCTACAGCCAGAAAAAAGCTGAAGCTACTACTGCAAATTTATTTACATCCACCTTAAACAAATATTCTCTTTTTGGACGTCAACACAGAAAATTTCAACGCCAGGCTGAGGTGCCTTTTTTTGAAAACATGTTGCCCTATTGTGTTAATTTTACTTTTTTTATATTTTTTGATTCTCAAAGTGATATTCACTAGCTAACTATGCTGGTGGTTTATTGATTTATTCTTATTTGTTCACAGCTGTGTCTATGTAATGTAACATTTATTATAAATATGTAAATTAGCCGTACGACATTCATTTCCACCAATTACCTTCTCATTGGGTGGTAATTAGTATTGATGATGAGATTTCACCCTTTGCAGCAACCTTCTGTTTTCTGAGAGAGATTTTAACAAGGTTGATGGAGTTACTTGAAGCAGGCTATGATGCAATACTGCTATATCAGTGTACATGCAATGTACATAGCAATACAGAAAAACTGGCCACATACAGAGTTTCACCTCCTGTTCAATCTGAACCATCACAATTTGTAAGGCCATTGACTTTTCAAGGTGTCAGAGGTATTCCACAGAGCGGCTGGCCAGCAGGTCAGATGCTTCTAACAGTGGTGTCATATGGGCTGGTGGTAGATCTCTACTCTGAAAACCTGTGTTCCAGAGTATCTCACAACTGCTCACTTGGACTGAGATCTGATGACTTGGCAGTCCAGTTCAGTGAGCCGAGATCACATCATGTTCACAGTGCCGTTTCTGGACAAGCTCATCGCTGAGGTGTGAGCAGGAATGCAGTGGTGCAAATACGAAGTGAATACCTTGAGATAATGGTATTTATCAAGCCAAACAACTGCCAAAATAATCCATTATAACTTCCCCCTACCCTCCTGTACAGTAAAAACTACCTTAATATATTCAAGGTAACTTAAATTGCTTATGACTACAGGTATAGATGAGTGAGATGAGAGAGAGAAGGTGTACATAATTGCATGCCATGTCATACTTGTTTCTTTAACTTTCGAGGAAGAGAGGCAGTTCTTTTTGAGTCTTTGTGCTGCAAAACCCACATTTCAAACTTACTAAGTGCTGGATACTTGTATGACTGTGGATATCATAGCATATGTGTCATTTTCCAGGATGTCAGAATGATCATTAAATCAGCAAGTGCAAACACACAAGGTGAGACAAGATTGAACTAACTTTTGCTACAAATCTTTTCACCTTCAATTTTCACCTTCCCATACCCTTGTAGCAACTCAAACATGATTGCTGCAACAAGTAATAACAAGTAAGGTGAGACGGCTGTTATTATTTGGTGTGGGCAGTATTCCCACATTTGGCTCTAATCTGACACCAACTAACAGGGGCCAGAATTACCGATATCAACACCGAGGCAAATGCGTTCATAGTACAGTTGTTGTTACTTGACAGTTCACTGCTCATGACTAATCATATGCATTTTAGCCTTTTCTGACAGTAAATAAAAATGGTTACTATGGGAATTATCTGGACTAACTGAATAACTGAGCACATGAGGTAGAGTGCATTGTCCATTAATCACAGGGTTGTTGGGGGTTTGATCTCAGGCTCCTCCTGTCCACATGTCCAAGTGTCCTTGAGCAGGACAGTAACCCCAAAGGGGCTCCTGATGGTTAGGCCAGCACACTGTATGACAGCTCCACCACAACTGGTGTTGAGCATGTGTGTGTGTGTGTGTGTGTATGTGAAAGGGTGAATAAGGGACAAATGTACGTGCGCAAGTGCTGTGTCTTTTAATGTAGGAAAGTGCCATATAATTGTAGTCCGTTCACCATTTAACAAGATAATTGTTGCATTCATGCAAACAACAGCAGTTGATAATCAGAGTCCACGTGCATTTTAAATGACTTTCTTTTAAATCAGTCTTGTTGATGCTTTTTTTTTTTAGAGTAAAAAGTAAAGTATTGGAAGAAAAAAGGAAAGGAACCATAAAATTCCCAAAGCAGCAGCAAAGGATGAAACACACCTCTAACTGTGTTGCCAAGCCGATAGCAAATTTGCTTTCTATGCTAATGAGCCTCATAGCAACACCAGTCTAAGACTAGCGCTATTTGCCGTATGCAGTTAGCCTTAAGTGCATTTATACTTGGACATTTGAAATCATGTGTAAAAAAAGGGGAAACAAAACAGGGCAAATTCAGAAGGAATTGCAACCACTGATAGCACAATAAACCCTCTTTTTGTGCATGATTGCAGTTGTTCTAGTTGCAAAGTGTCGGCTGTGAGGGGGGAAATCTGTGTCATGTCACTGAATCCCATAATAAAGGAATGTGAGTAGACATCTCTTTCAAATGCATTCAGTTACCATCAATTCTCTGAATATGCTGAATTTGCTGTAACTGTCTGTGGCAAATACCACTGGTCTCTGTGAATTTTACTGTTTTTGCAATGAGGCCCATTTGCATTGAAATGGACCAGTTTTGCTCCTTGTGTATGCACATTACCCCATTAAAGTATGTGTAAATAGCACAGGAGCACTGAGAAGCTATTTTCGTTGCAGCACAGTTGAGGTGCCTTTAATCTTTTGCAGGTGCTTTGAGAATTAGAAACGGTTTCCTTTTTCCTTTCTTATTTGCACGTTTGGTGGCCACAGATCTATGCCAGGCATTGAGGTTGTGGAAACTGAACTCTGCTGTTAAAGCAAATGTTTTAAAAGTTGTTCTCTTGTCAACAGACCCGACAACGCATTCATTGAGACTTTTTACACATGCGCACACTTGCTATGCGCACCTCTGGATAATATTACTTGACAAAAAAGGATGCCATTTGTTTTTTAATCATATGCGGGACTTCCAAAACAGGTACAAAACCACAGTAGTGTTATAGCTGCTGGCCATGGTTGATGATGTGGAGTAATGGTGCTGTAACTTCAACTGGCGTGTCCTTGAGCAGAAAGTAGTTGGAGAGATTAGCCAGATGACTGACAGGCAGACAGACAGATACACAGACCTCATGCCTGGCAGAGAAAAACACTTTTATTTAGTATTAGTATTTAGTATTAATTTAGGTGAAGTACTTATTTCACTGCGCTTCTGCAAGATGAAATATGCACATAGACAGTAGGGGCAATGTATGCATTGTACATACGTGATTTACATATGACATTCTTGATATATATGTTGGCATCGTTGTCACTTTGTTTGAAGTGAGAATTAACAATATGGTAGCATCCTGGAGTGTTGTAATGTTATTTGATAATGTATATCCGATAGATCTGCAAATGGTTTTATGTCTAGATGTACTGTAGATGATGATGCTAAATCAATTCACATCTACAATAACTGCAAATAACTTGTCTGTCTTGTCAACAGACTCCTTTGTTGTTTTCAATGGATATTATTTTTACTTTATCCATTGCTGCTAGTTGCATTCCATCTTCCATCTGGGCAAAGGTTTCTAAAGGATAACACAGCCTGCATATATGCATCAAAACAATTAAAAAACTTTACGGACTTAAACTAACTTGTTAACTTTGATAGCACTAATTAATAACACAAACCATTGCTGATACTCTTGGTTATCTTTATTAGTCACATGACCCTTCTCGCTTATCATGGCAGTCCCTCAACAATCTTCTCCATTCACCAAGATGAAGAGATACACTCTATGCTTGTGTTTGCATTATGTAACATACTGGCAAACTGTTTCTACCACTTTGCATCATCAAATGTAAAGTTGCCTTCTGCTGCTATAGAACTGCAGGTAGAACTTGGGAGTTTCACAGCATGAGTTACTTTTCTAAAAATGGTACCCTTGAATTGCACTGACTGCAGATCAGTATCACCTCAGAATCCCATTCTAGTTCGGGCCAAAACATCTGACGAAGCAGAGATCTTTTGAGTTCACCTCACTTTGCTGGAGTAAATGTATTAATTTTGCTGCTTTAAAAACACTAAAGATGTGAGAGTTAGGGCTGAAACTCTGGAACTGCCTGCACTCCATAACACTCAAATGCTTCGCAATCCCTGAGGGACAGAGAGGGAGTTCAGTGTCGGAAGGAGAGAAATAGGAATAATTAGAGACGGAAAGAAGAGATAGAAGAAGAGAGCAATAGGAGGGCAGTCAGATATGAGAAGATGTGCAGAAAGAGGGAAATTATAAGATAAAAACGAGAGGGTAAAAATGGCATTAATTGTAATTGGTGCTAAAATAGCTACAGCATGAGTCAATGTGGCATAGCTGTACCAGCATGGTATTAGGAGACACTTTGTATTTGCAAGTCTCCTAGCAACCACAGCTGACTCGGTCATGGAGGGACTGTAATGTCTCAGTTAATTAATAAATTGTTTTTGGAAATTATGCATAAGTCTAATTGGTTTGCCATCAGAAAGGAAATGTCATTGTATGTGTATTAAGGAAGTGTCCTTTTTATAAGCTACATCAAAAGAACTAGACCTGAAAGAACTATGATCAGAAAGACTAATAAGATCACATTTGTTCTTGTGTCAGTCATTTGCAGGTGTTGCTATGTTCAAACAATTGCTAAATTGTAAAGAAGTAAATCGGATAAGCAAATTTAAACCACAAAACTGCATGTGGCAATAAACCATTATGTTGTATATGGGTGGAATTCACCCTGAGCATGGAACTACACAAATTTTAAATGTTTATTGTTTTATTGGTTGGACGTTTCCAACCAAATGTCCTTGGCAGTCAAACAAATGAAATTCATGAGCTGTATGGATAGTCTGTCTCTCTCTACAGGTCATAACACATTGATTTGACCTGCAATCATAATGCCTTGAGCCTAATCTAAAATAATTTCCAGTTAAAAAGTTATCCCGAATTTAACCAAAATACCAAACTAGGACAGACATAACGCAAAAGGAAAATGGCAAATTATTTATTCTGCTGATTCCTAACTGCAGGAAGCTGAAGGGAACTGGGGTTTGAAACTCTTCTGTGAACTCTTTGGTAAAATTTTTGTGAATATGTGCCCAAAATTGGAGCTGAGCATTCGTTTTATATTGGAATTTTAGAGGCAATGATAATGTTAATGTTTAAACCCCCATCAGGTTGGACAAAGTTGTTGCTGGTTCCATCTTAATAAGCCGGAGCTGCATTTAGATAGAGATGTAATTTCTGCTGGTAGGTGTATCTAAATCAAAACAAAAGATGGAATTGATGTCGTGGTGAAGCAGAAAATGTTCATGGTTGAGCCAATGAGCAAAAGCATCATACTAAAAGTTACTTAATGAGCTTGTTGAAAGTTGTTATCTTATAACGTTACTGTACTAGTTTGGAGGCTTTATTACTGCTAGAGATAATAATTCTGTTACATCTAAAGGCGGTAAGCGTTATATGATGAGGCAACTAAACGAAACCAACTGTTTCCGTGAATAAAATTACAGATTTACCTAGGTATAAGCATTGTTTGGAATAATGTGAATGCACAACTAAACAACATAAATGGGTCCATTCATTTTTAGACATTATAAAGTTGAAATGTTGCATATTATACATTTTAGAGTTTCTTGAATTACGTTGGAACACTTGTGCAAGTAGGTAGCAAGGAATACACAAGACATTTGATGATGACAGTATGGAAACATGGCCTTATGAAATAATATTTCACTCTCACTTCCTGAAGGCTTCCGATAACTCCTCTCCATTTATAATGCAACCTTACATCTATTCAACAGCCAGCGGATGTACGCAAACCCATCAGCACTGTCCAGTTGATAATGACACACATTTACAAGGTGAGACAGTAAAGTAATAAGAGAGAGGCAAATGCATTAACTATAGCTATTAGCTCAAAGAGTTAGAGACCTGAAGTCCTGACTGCTAAACCTGAACACCTTCTATATTCAAACCATGGCCACTGTTGATTATCATTGTTTTCCACACAGTTTGAATCGACTTTGAATTACAACTTGTGAATGTACTGTAGTTGCATTTTATTTAGTACTTAATTTCAAAGATACAATGGATGGCACACGAACACAGAGCATTTATATGCGGACTGAATGTGCTTCCTTTTCAGAGTAACATAACTGGAAGTCCTGAAGCTTTTGTGTTCTCGCATTAGGAGACAATTATCCTTTAAGCAGTGTGATATATTTACAGTAAATCCTGTGTAGTGATAAATGTTGCTTCTTCGAGGTCAACATTTGCCCAGCCTTGTCTTAATAAGGTTTATCTTCACTTCTTTATCTTCACATACACCAGTATGTACTGCATGTCTCAGCTGATGCAGGTTATGAATTAAGTATATCCCAGAATACCCCTTTTTAAAAGCACCATATCACCCCCGGGATAAGATTTAGCCAGTTTAGCCCTGCAGACTGTGGCTGAGTGGGCTGCAAGGTGCCATGATGCTAACTGTGGATACCTATTTGGAATAAAGGAGATTATTAGACGCTAAGAGGATTGGCTGGTGAGAGGCATAATGTGGGACAAGCCTGTCTCTCTCTCGGGACCAGATAGCTCACAGGGAGATGATCAGAGTAGAGGTAGAGATAGCATTGTCTTGTTTAGAGTAAGATTAACAGATTAACACCAGTAAGGCCTTTTTAAACCCCAAACACTTCTTAAATATCTCAAGATTCAGAAAAGGATTTTGCTTTTGATACGAGCTCCCAATTCTCTTAAGACGTTTCCTTTTTTTTCCTTCTTGTTTTTTTCTTTTTCAAGAGTCTGTAAAAATGTTCACCTCAGGCAGCTGTTCAGTTTTTTTTAGTTACCTGACCCCTTTAAGCCCACATTTAGCCAAGCTTACCTTTCTCAGTGGAGCAACAAATCCTGTAGAGGATTGAGATGGGGAGGGGGACACTATCGAAAGATAATGTTTGTCGGCTGGAACATCCTATTTAACACTTTTTAAAAAGTCCTCCAGAGAGAAATGAGG
>CAFUXE010000426.1:573990-586197 GCA_903364295.1 Serranus cabrilla | reverse complement strand
ACACCTTTTTTACCCCAGCCCCAGGATTTATTACTATTTAACTCTCCAGACCCTTCCTTATCCCTCCTCTAGTTGCCCTCAGAGATTCCTAGCCCTTGCCGTTCACCTGATTCTGATCCTCCCTGCATACCTTCCTCCACCTGAACCACAACTGTACCTTCTTGTTCCATCATTGAGTGGGAGTGCCGTCCAGCTACTTTCTCATTTCCTTTTGATAGATGACTGATGTTGTCTCACTGCCATTGTAGTCCTCCGATCCCTTACTATTCCTTGTCCCCATCCGTGCTCCTCTTCTTGTTCCAGTATGTGCTTCCTGATGGACAATCGTTCATGATCTACCAAACCTATATCGATCATCCCTGTATTGTAATTAAAGGTTTTTTAGGAGCGGGGCGATGTGTAGACATTGACGTCGATGCTTCGCAAAGTGAAAGTGAAGGTATGACCGCGATGCACGAGCACCTGAGGAGGCCGCGCCCCGAACGATATTGAAAGAGAGCGGCACGAGCAAAATGGCACCGCAAGTCCTGTTTACTTTTGTCTTGCCCATACGTAATATATACTCCGATTATAAACAGGAGGAATGTGTTGCTGTTGATAGCAATTTAATTTCTAATATTAAATGTCCTTTCCCCTGCATCACTGCTGCTGTTATCACCACAGTCATCTCACATTTTTATTCAGCCGTTTCACATTTGATCCTTACAGTCTGTGCACCCTTTCAGTTATTCAACTCACTCAACACTTGAAAAAATATGACACCCATTTTATTTTTTAAATCCAGTATTTAAGTAGAAATACTGATTCTCCAGTTGAGGGAAAGTGTTGATATTACATACTGGGAAATATTTCGTCAGTGTATGTATTATTGATATATCACAGAAGTGACACAGAAGTACTAATTTTAATATTCCATTTATCTTTATTTTCCATATACTTTTTGTGTCTGTTTCTTCAGGACCAGATAATGCACTGGCCAGAGACTTTATATTGAGTGTAAATGGTAAATGCACTACACTTATATAGCGTTTTTCTAGTCTTTGCGACCACTTAAAGCACTTTTACACTTAAGACTGCACTCATTCACCCTTTCACACACACACTCACACTGGTGGCCGAGGCTACCCTACATGGTGCCGCCTGCCATCAGGAATTCAATCAAACACAGATGAACGGGGTTCAGTATCTTGCCCAAGGATACTTCGACATGTAGGCTGCCATGGTCAGGGATCGAAACAACCGACCCTCCGATCAGTGATCAGCGACCGCTCTACCAACTGAGCCACAAAAGCCAAAAAGATAGATTACCAGTTAAAACAGCTGGGGAATAATGCCGTGCAGCGCATACTTTGTTAGTCATATTTGTTTGCTTAAAGATAAGATAATTGAATATAATAATGGAGCGTAAATGACAAGTTTTTTAAATTTTAATTTAGGTGTTGTTATATTAATCGATAGATTAATTCAGAAAATAATCGATAGATTAATCAATAAAAAAATAATCCTTAGGGACAGCCCTAAAGGTTTTAACTTTAGTCTCGTCCTTGTTTTGGTGATTTGAGTGAATTAAACAAAAAAGGCTTAGAATCAAAACTGGGAGTACAATAAATGTATGCTGTTTCCACTTATGCAGCGGCTGACTCTGGTGCCTGCTGCTCAGTGAGAGTACATGGCTAGGAACATACTACAGTACTCATGCTCTTCAGCATGACAGTTTTCAACAGGGTCCAATGTGAAGACAATGCAAGTGTAGAACGCGTTTGTAGTTCCACCACTGTTTTTAGACATGTTGCAGGATAGATGCAGGGTATTAAGACTTGTACTGTATAATGGCGAGATACCTAAATAATGGGGTATTGATCGCTGTTTGTGAATCATTGCCAAATAGTTGGAGGCCTTTTGTCACTTTAAGGGGTACATGCATCCTCTTGACTGCAAACAATCTCAAGGACGATGATTGATAAAGACAGCCTGCTATATAGAAGATCAGCTCAAATAATTTAGTTTTAGGGGACAGCACTTCAAAAGCCATTACCATGAAGTGGTTGTATTTATCCTGATGTGAAATAGCAGCTACTCTATCAACTCTTACGTTTTTACGATAGGGCTCCCTTTCATAATCTCAGCTCTGCTTTAATGTGTTGCCCTAATCAGCCTTAAATTGTCATCTTGGTTTGATTTAACTCAGCCATAATGAGAAATCTGCCTTTAGAATGACAGTAGCCATCCATTTATCCTTTCCATCTCTGTTAACGTGGCCTCTCAACAACTCCCCCAGACTGTCCAAATTGAAGTTGGAGGAGACAGTGGGGCTGGATTGTGTGATGACAAAAATATAGATATTTTCCTGGACAGAGTATAGGGCTTTTCATCATTCATGCTGTAGGCTTATGAAAGAGTGGGGAGATTATTTGAAAAGTTTAATTCAAAGGGTTCTTTGAAATAGATCACTAATGGGCTTTGGTCAAATATATTTATAGTTTTGTGACCGTGTTGACTTGATGGAAGCACAGAGTGAGGGCAAAGTCTAAATGGATGATTTGCACAAGGAAAGGGTCCTTTGTGCTCACCAAGCATCACTCAAACTCCATTTCCCTCATGTCTGCAAGCCATTATCAAAGAATGAAAGTAAAATGAAAGCAGACCTATTTCCATTTAGGCTGTGTTTGGTTGGTGACATGTTTGTAAGGCCTTTGTTGTATTTTAATGGGAATATGCCAAAGAGTTCTTGTGTAGAAAAGCACCTCAGATCACAGCTGTTTCTCTCACGTCACAATACATTACTTTTACTTTGCCTTTTCCGCTGTTCTGACACCTGTTTCAGCCTACCCAAATGTCTATCAAGTATCAGTGTGGTGATTTCACTTGGTTAACTGCTCTGTGAATGTATATGCATTTATTCTTTACTGTGTGGGCTTGTACATTTTTTGGGAAGAGAGTGGTTTGCATGTTGCTTCTCTTTATGCTGGCATGTTAAGCCACACAAGCCTGCGTGAATGACTAAATGTGTGTTTTTGTGCATATGCAGCTGCTTTTGTTCCACTGAAAAGGGCTCCAAAGCTGACAACCAACTGATCATTTGAGTTCCATTCTTGGATCTGTCAGCAGCAGCCCGCTCTCTATATAAAGAAAAACAAAACAACAAAACAGAGCACACCTGTTGCTATATATATTTAAAGTATCCATGTGAAAAAACCCCTTTCTTCCACTGTTAGATACTGATGACTATTTTTTAACACTCAAACATTTGCATATGCATTACTGTTACAAACAAGAAGCAATCAAACCCAAATCATAATGATACATTGGAATAGATATATTGAGTTATTTTGTGTATGTTATTCAGGTTGTATTCCAATGAATTCCAAACGTGTATAGGTTTAACCCTGACCCCTACAGTACTTTCACAGTTCTCATAGTAGTGAGTATGCGTGGTGGCTTGGTTTAGAAGGTAAAGTGATCATGTAATAGTTGGAGGGTTCTTATTGCCTCTGCTTTTAATAAAAAATACAGTTTCTTCTTCCTTGCTGTTTTCAATTAGAGTTATATTACAGTCAATTCAACACTTCATGCACATGCTTCAATTAAAAGACTACCAGGAAGAGAAAGGATTATGCCATTTAAGCTGCAGGAAAACCTTTAATATGGAACATACAGTATGTGGAAGTGTTGACTTTCACTGACGGTAGCTTACCAGAAATCGAAAAATAGCTGAATTTAAGCAAATAGCCTTCTTACTAAAATGTTATGTGGTGTACCAATAAAAAATTAATGAGGTCTGCCATTAAAGCCTGGTGGTCTACAGTTTGTGATATCTGAGAATTAATGGTTTAAAATGTTTTGTCGGTATAAAGTGAATGTGAAGCTCAGCTTTTTTTTTCCTTTTTTTTTTGCTGAGTGCATTTAATGCAAAATAGAATATCAATATAGGTCATGATTTAAAGATGAAATCTTGCATCTTTTAAAAAAAAATTAGATCTCTGTGGTTGAATGTGGTGTGAACATGAAGCACTTCAGTAACTGCAGTTAGAAATGTTTATTTAACCTATTTAACCAATTTTACCTTGCAAAAGTGAAAATTGATGGTGATCAGGTTTGTTGGATCAACAGTGTCATGACTGACACCGCCAGTCAATTTTCACCAGCTACAAAAAACAAAACAAAAGCTTTATTGATTTTTCTGCAGAGCAACAAGGAAAAATTACATAAATGCAATATCATATATATATATATATATATATATATATATATATATATACATATATACAAATAGTATAATAATAATTGTTTTTATAACAATATTGCATTATGTTATTAAAAAATGGTTATGGTTGCTAGAAGATAATGGTTACAGTTACTTAAAACAACAAACTTTTATGTCCGGCATGAAAGTTAGACGCACATTCGCTACTTATCCATCACTAGATACAATAGAGACACTACCTCCTTTACTAGCCCTTAGCATTGGCATTGGATATAAATAGTGATTCATGGATTCCTTTAATATGGGCTTTATTCCTTGGTACAGTGGGCTACTATATAATTCAGGTTTGATAGAGCTAGCAGACTAATGTGTTTGTATGGAAAATGCAGAACTTTTTCATGATTTATCACCTGCTTTAACACAAACAGATGTATGGTACAAAGTGATTTACTGGTGATTCATTGGTGCGCATAGAGAGAATGCCGTTGAGTTACCTTTACTGTCTGCTGTGGCTGATAAATAATTGCTCTGAGTAAATCCTATATTGACACAGGTGTGAAATTATGTCTATATACCCTGCAGCCATATAATATGTGTGTACTAGATATTTGGCACATGTTTGTGTGTAGGCAAACAGGATTAATAAGCTGCATATAGCACTATCAGGGAGCAATGTGTGGCAGGCCGTCAGCCTCCACATATCTGTGCTTCGGTGCTACCATAGCAATCTATATTTAAATCCTTTTGAATAAAGTAATTGGTCTTTTGTAAATATTGTTGCTAATGCTACGTATGAGTAGACTTGAAGTGCTAGAGATGAGCCTCATTTCTTGCTGTGCCTAGTTTCCCCTTGGCCTGGGCCATCTACATGAAACTGGAAAATGGACTGGAAATCACGGACAAGCTAGCATGTAGCAAATATACTACACATCAATTTGTTGTTTTGAAGGTGTGATTACCAGGAGAGTTCATGCTCATCAGTTTGTCTTTCATCTTAGTTCCGTTGAAGCAATTTAAACACGGGAGCCTCTGATTGATGTACTCTTCATACGCCTCACAGAGTGGTGTTCTGATTGATGACGTGTGTTTTCTTGATGCTTTTCACAGAGATGCTGAGGATACTCGTGTCGATGGAGGGTGGGGTGTTAAGGCCCACTCAGCTTTGACAGTTCTGACTGCTGTGCAGTAGGAGGAGATTAGTGTTGTTGCATTTCTTTTAACTGTTTATAGAGATGGGCAAAGGGGATGTACAATGCTAATTACACCTTTTTTCAAGACAAAATTCTTGATGGGTCACTTGTGAAAGTTGTAAATGAGGTTGACCCAATTCTCCAGATATCTGTCAAATACCAACAGATGTGGTTGCTGTTTCGTGTTGGAGTTGGTATTTAAGTCCAGGGGCACATACAGGGTCAAACAAACCCTGGGCTTTGACTGAGGGTTTCCAGTGTGTGTGTCCCATGTGAAACAAAGAGTCAGTGTTGTTATTTGGAGTCAACAGATGTAATTGTGTCTACTAATTAATGGCAGAAGTACTTGTTATTAAATCTCTTTTCAAAAGTTTCCTGTGAACATGGAAGTTTGTGGTGAACATGGAACCACAGACCAAATTTGATGTTTTCAGACTGAGTGGGAGGCCCATTTTACTGGCAGTTTTACTATAAAGCGAGTCAACGGAATGACGTGACTGCATTCATAAATTTAATGGATGGATTGCTTCAAAATTGTGTACACACATTCACTGTCCCCAATGGATTCCCTGATTCTGCTGTTTGAGGATTAGAGTAAAATATCTCAGACACTATTAGATGGATTGACAGGGAATGTGGTGCAGATGTTTAAAGTGTCCAGCAGATGAATCTTAATCAATCTTGGGATCTCCCTTCTTCTAGTGCCACCTGCAGGTTGTCACGTGTGGTTAGGAATCAAATGTCTTAACAAGTTTTAATAGAATGCTGCACAGTATGGTTTAAGACTTGTTTGGTGTTTGTGACCTTAATCTAGTGCCATCATCCTTAGCCCCGATGTATACCCATCTGCAACAATAGATGCTTTCAGTAACGACATGGCACAGACTGCAAGGGTCTATTTAGGGTGGGCGGGAGGAGTGATGGATAGGTCAAGCAACAACTCACTTTGACTTTAACCCAGAAGAACAATGTTGATGTCCCGTGTGAAACCAAGAGTCAGTGATATGTATTACCCAAACCTTAGTCAAGTGGCCTTTATTGCCTAGTAGTTCATTTTGAAAAGCATAAAGCTATACATATAACTAGCCAAATCCTTTTACATCAGTATCAGATGCAGAGGGCCATGAGAGAGTGTCAGCAGCTGACCGGTTGGGATAAGAATGCATTGGCACTTTGGTTTATCTACCTTACAGCTTGGTTTGCTTGGTTTTCTTTACAATGACCATTGAAGTCCCTCAGAGCTGCAAGCATGGCTGTAGATTTATTAGACTCTTGGTGTTATTTGTCTGTTTTTTCAGGAAGGTTGTGTTTCCACTGAAAGGACCAGGTCAGAGCAGTAAACCAATGAAATTCAGTCAAATTCTACTTCAAGTTCATATATGCGAAAAGGTTAGTTACCTTGCTGCAACTATTAGTCGATTGGTTGACTGACAGAAAATCAACAGGCTAGGAGAAAAACAAAAAAACAGTTGTTGTATTTCAACAGTTATTTCACTGGTAGCATTAATAAGAAATGAACAAAAAATAGAGCTGTCGGTGATGCAAATAAGGTTGATCATTTATCTGTATATAAACTCATCAAGGCCGTATCACAGGATGTCCTGATGCTACCTTTATCACTGTTCTTTCTATCCATTTCTCCCACTTCTTGTCCACAATATACCTTCTTTGAACTAATGCACCATTAGCGCCAAGGTATTACAAAGATGTTCCACTTGGGCCTCTTACAGGCAGCTATGTCTTCATATGCTCCAAGCTTTTGCTTTGATGCCTCATTCCTGATTATTCTCTTTTCACCTAAACACATTTTCCCTGTTAATGCATTTTTCCTTACCTTAACACATTTATTTTCCCTGGGCAGGCTGAGGCATGGGCTGTTTGAGCTCCATGTATTGATTGTTGTGGGGAATTTGATGCCTACAGACTTGCTGTTCTACTCTCCTCTCTTCTCCACCCCGGGGGAGTTTTAAATGGAAACACATTACTATGAATCACACAGCAGGGAGCTCCATGATTGATAGCATTGCTTACCATTTACTAGTCACTGTCTGGAGATAAGCCCTGAATTTATGGAGTATTGGAAATCCTTGCTGCTGCTACATGCGCATTAGAGTGAGGAACGGCTCCCCCTAATACTGCCACTGGAGTCACACGGTTAACAGCTTAAGTGGAAAGCAAGGAGCCCATTTTATTGTTTATTAAAAATAATATTTAGTGTTTTTTTTTTTCAGGAGTGTTACTGTAAATGGAATGTGGAAACGCCTGGAGAGTGTGTGCATTTATGGTGTGTGGTCATTTGCTTTTACCTCTCCTCCAACTCAGTCTAAGTGCATCTCAGTAAAGCATTTGCTGACAAGCCACTGTGACTTTGCTCACCTTAAAAATCACTGTTGCAAATCAGTTAAGGTAAATGGACTGCGGCCACACACTGTTACTCTGTGTGAGGGCGCATTTGGTTGAAATCCAACATCACTACATCATGAGAAAATGTGGTGACCTCAGTTTCCATACCTCAGAAGCAGATGACATAAGGTTATCTACTTCAAAGGCAGAGATCAGGCTTCAAGTTTCAAGTAGTCCTGCTTAATGGAACCAGGATTTGGGTGTCTTTGGATGTACATTTACCTACCTCATAACCAGGAAAAGGCTTCAGAAACTGTATTCCATTTGTCTGCTCAAACCTGCTTACATTCTTCTGCTTCATGCACATTTTTACCGTGATTGTTGGCTGGTCACCTGCACTCAATACTGCATATAATAATGCATCCTGCTGCTACTCTGCTGTGTAGACATGGTGTTCAAGGCAGTTATCAGAAGGCATTTTTTGTTCTCCAGAACCAGCTTACAGACCCCCTGTTGTTGTGCTTTAGAAGCAGTTTACAAACCTCAGCTTTTAGACTTTTTAAGGCTTCCAGATCATGTTTTATACCGAGCAGTTATAGACCTCAGTTTTTATGTCACAGAAGCAGCTTACAAACCTTAGATTTTATACCTCAAATGGGCTCAGTTTGTGAACCTTGCACCTGCACCCGCTGACAGCTTTCACTTTTCCTGCCAAGAGCCAAATTACAGACCTGTTTTTTAACCTCAGATGCAGTTTACAAATCCTGGTTTTTGTTCTTCTTAAGCAGCTTACAGACCTCAGTTCTTGCACTATAGAGTCATTTTAGAATCCTTGGACTTTACAGCTCAGAAGCAGCATAAATATATTTTATACTCCAAGCAAACCTCCCTCAACACTGTTTTTGTACGACACTGTGCTCCCCCCAAAAATGTCCCCATCTGTCATTTGTACAGCAGCTTAAAACAACCCATATTTATGTTTGTAGTTAAAGTGCACTCTATTGGCAGTAGTAATTCTGAAGGACGCCAAGGGGGACTTTGGTGAAAAAGCAAAAGGGGAAGTAAGGGTGCAGTATAACAAGGTCCACTAAGGGAGGGCAGGAGGGTTGGTGGATGGGTCAGACACACACTGGATTTTAACATAGTAGAACAAAAGACAATATTGTTTTTTGAGGTTATGTTACTTTATGTCACAACATAAGTACCTCACTTCAGTTATGTTCATTTATTAAACTTTTTAAACTATCTTTTGTAACACCTAGCCTTTTATTCTGTTCCACAACCATTTCACAATTTAATGACATGTTAAAAAGGGCAATTGTTTCTGTATGAGGATGTGTTGATTGAGATCAGGAAAGGTGCTCATTTTGTAAATGCTCCTGTGGGTTGTAAAAGAAATGCTGATATGATAAGGCCATATGGTTTAGAGGACTTTTTTGTACCTAACTAGCAACTTTCAGAACTGAGTAGAGGTTATAGAGGCCTTGATGTTTGTATCTCAAAGGTTTTTATGGTTCTTGTTTGTATACACAAGAACAGCTTAGCTTAGATCTAGTTTTGTAAATGTCATATGCGAGAGACTGCAAATTTTATACTTTTTAAGTATTTTTGAAAACCTCATTGATGGAACCTGAAAAAGAAAACATAGCAGGAGGATGTGCTGTTATTCATCGAAAGCACTTCCCAGACATTGACTTTTTACCTCAGACCTACAAACAGCATGGAGACCTTAGGTTGTTTTTATGTCTGAACATTTTGAAGAGAACTTCAGTTGTTGCACTTGCGAAGCAGAGAGACTTTTGTTTAATGACCTCAGAAGCAACTAGCACTTCTGAGTTTTTGTAGCTGACAGACCTCTGTTTTTTCTCATCAGAGGCTTCTCAGAGTTTTTATATTTTAGGAGCACATCATCAACAGCAGCTTTGAGATTTTCTTTGTATTGATCAATAGGAGTTCACAGAGCACAGCTTTTGAGACCAAGCTAACAGCCTGCAGTTTCTCTTCCTTACAAACAGACCTCAATTTTTATAGCACAGAAAAATACCAGCATCCTAGGAACTAAGTCCATATTGGAAAAATTTCATGCTGCTGAATTTATGTCATGGAAGTGTCTTACAGTACGAGTAAGAGTAAGAGTTGTGGAGGTTGAGGTGGTGTTCTCCCAAGAAAAACATCAGCATTTTGTGTCCAAAAATCCCCCCAAAACTATATGTGTACATACATTTACGTCAGAAAACACAAATTTGTGGCCATTCTGGAAGGATGGTGGCACCTGATCGGAGTTGCAGTAGCAGTGACAGTAGCGGTCTTGTCACAAACCAATGATTAGCTTTCTCCTTTTTGATCACTGCCACTGTTCCCTAACCCTAACCACACGTAGACAGGTGGTGATATACCACTTGTATATCTCAAAGGCAGATGAGGTGATTTCAGGTTTCAATTGTTACTACTACTTACTTTGGGATAGAGAGATAATTTATTCATAATCTCAAGAAAATAAGCTTTGTTTTTTTAAAAATTAAACACATTATTTCCTGTTAGTAATGTTTGAGTGAAATCATGCAACATTAAATGCATCCAAAGCATAAGGCACACTATGAGCCAACAGTGACAGAATCTGTGAAGATAGTTATGTGTTTTTTTTTTGTTTGTTTTTTTAAAGTGCAACAAAATTAGAGGGTACGAGGTAAAGCATTTTTACTGCCTTAATTTAGAGATTTTCCAAAATAATTGTCCAAAAATGTGTTCCTTGAAATACTTACATTTCTTAATACCTGAGATTCAGGACATCTCTGACTGCACCCATGATGAAAATTAAGCACGTGTTACTGCATTCAGCAATTTCAAGGTACAAATCTGGACTTTTATTTCTGAATTTAAAAAAAGCGTCATTTAGTGTCTGTATGTAGTAACAGGTGTCCTATAGTATTTTCTTTTTTATCTCTAAGGGACACAGGTAACATACATGTTATTGTCAATATAGTCTATTTAATATTATCTCCAAATGTATGTTGTATTTGCCTTTGTTAACACCTTATTTTGAAAACCAAACTTTCTGCTGGCTAAGTCCATCACTGTGAGCTTGATCTCGGACATTTGAATCATGGTTTGAATGCATTTACTGTTTGCTCATTTGAGCAAAACTCTTAATAATTAATAGAGGAAGTAAAGGAAAAGACCTTTCTCGAGATAACAAGGTAATTATCTCGATATTTCCAGATAGCAAAGCTCATTTCCTGGAGATAACGTGTTAATTATCATGTGATTTAGAGATAACAGCATTAAAACAAATTGCAGGCACAACCATTCTTGGCTTCAGTCATTGGAAGAGAATATCTGAAGAGACTTAACTCAAGAAGTTGTCTGTTGTTGACTGAAGCTGATGTATCAGAAGTAATAATCCCGGGGCGTCCTGTTTTAGAGGTTGGTTACCAGTTTACTGATTTTATATATCAGAGACTTTTGTCTACAGACCTCTGAATTCATTTCTGTAGCAGCTTACAGAGAGAGATTCACTTTGCCTCAGTTTTGGTAAAATGCTGGCAGATTGATACATCGCTCTGGAGAGACGCCAAACTTTCTACAGTTCAGAACCATTTGTTACCAAGCTTGGTTTACCTAGCTCCACTGCAATTTATGTAATGTGTGTTGTTCAGATTGACAGTCATGTTGGGCAGGTAGCCAGCAGGATGACTGATCAAAGTCTCGCCGCGGCTGCAGCCTGGGCCATCTGAGCCGTTTCATCATATTCATTTCCTGATACACTGTGACCAAACATTTGATCCACACACGCACATATTCAACAAGTCGTTTTACATCTACATTGTACCAGCACAACACACGAGCAGCCTATTTCTATGGTCCAGGCCCCATTATGGAACATGACTTAATTCTCCTTGACACAAAGCCAATTCAGGGAGTGATTGTTTCACAGGTTCATCCTTTCTCCCCACGCAGCGTGAGGGTGACAGAGTAGTGGTGTGGGTGGTGGGGTATTAAGAGTGGAAAGACCATAGCTGAGGGGGAAATAGCTGTCAACCCGAGTGGAGGGAGGAAGAGGACACAGTACAGCCCATCACTTCTGCTCCCTGAGAGACTTATTACAGAGGCAGACCAGGGTGAGAGCTGGTAATTAATTTGGAGAGAGCTGATATTGGTTTTGATGCACCAGAGACTGACAACACTGGCTGTCTGGTGCATGTTCCTGTGCGCACGGCTTTGTGTGTGCATGTGTATGAAAACAGGGAAAGGTTGGAGAGGAAGATGAGAGAAGGAGCTGAAGGAAAAGGAAGGGGAATGACAGAAGCGCCTTAGCTCTAGCTTGCAGCTAACGTCAAAGCTCCTTTACAAAGATAGCCCATGGCGATGCATATTTATGCCTCCTCTCCTGTCCCCGGCCTCCCTGCTCCTCTGCAACGCATATCTCTCATCTCACACACCCCACTCTTTCTCTTTCACATCCATCCATCT
>CAFUXE010000426.1:548118-573978 GCA_903364295.1 Serranus cabrilla | reverse complement strand
CTCCTCACAGTGGTTCATCTCTTCCCCTGTCATGAGTGTGTGTCATTCATTCTTTTCTTTTTTTTATTTTAATAATGACACTCTTCTCTGCGTGGCAAACTATTAATGTTGCAGGATGGAAATAGGCCTGTTTCCCATCATTTCATCCATTTAGAAAGCTCCCAGACTGCATCACAGCAGCACAATTACAGCGATTGAAAAGAGCACAGAATTTGTGCTCTTACTCATGCAAATCCACTGTTGGGTCACAACTGAGGACAAATTCAAGATTGTTTTGTTATGACTGAAGAAGAATGAGAAAATAAATTGGAAAAGACAAGATACAAATGGATTTATAATATTAGCTGGTGTAACTCAAGGCTTTTTATGATGTTCTGGACATAGGTAGTTCAGCAAATCTTTAATGATTTTTTTGATTATGCTTTTACTTTTTACGTCGTGAAAATTGAAATTGCTTATGTTTGTGCCAGTGTTTAGTAGATAGTAGATTTGTATGATGAGTATAGAAGGAAATTATTGGCCTGATCATCCTACAAATCAATATCCTGGGTCTCATTCACATTATCTCTGTCATTCTATTACCACTGCAGTCAAGTCATTTATGTAACACTCTCCACGGGATCAGTCTACAGTAAGAGAAGATTAGTGTCTGTCAAATCCCTAATCACCAGCAGTGAATATCAAATACACATGTACTTTTTCAGGTTAGAAAAAGGTTAAGAGAACAGACATGGAGATGGATTTCACCACACAATAACTTGAGTTATTATTCAATAAATGCATAAGCAAAATAGGATCCCAAAGAAAGGGATTTTAACAAAATTGAACAATTTGAACAACTTAGACATGCTCATTATTACAGAAATGTAATGGGATTTTAACATAATAAGTGAGTGAGTTTTCCATGAAAGCCAAACTGGTTGTGTTGTCAGGTCAGCAGACTGTTCTCCACTTAAAAATGACCCAATAGGTAATTTCTACAAGCAGTACAACCCATACTTACCCCCTCAGCCCTTTACTGGCTGTAGTAATTATGAATGATGCTGAGATAGAGTATAGAGCACAAAAGTTGCAGTTATGATGTGTGGGTCAAACCGCAGCATCCGTTTCCCATATGAAAACAAAAGTAACCAATGTGATTCCAACATCACTTAACTATGTCACTTCCAGTAATCACGCCGTCCTCGTAGCTCCTTCACTTAAGGCATTTATATGTTTCCCCTACCATATTAGGTGGGCACCCTGCCCCCCCTTGAGGATCACGTTAATTTTATTTAATTGTATTTTCTATAAATCGCCAAGTCACAATAGAAGTAATTTAAGCTTCCCTTTCGTATAGAACAGGCCTATACCTTGTCTTTTTATTTTATTTGTTGAACATTATTTTTAATAATATACCCGCCTCCCTCCCTCCCCATCTGGTCCGACCATTGGTTACATAAGCATACATATATTAAAAAATATTTATTTATAAATAAATAAAGTCCTTGTCCTTTTATTAAAGAAACTGAACAGCCTTAAGTTATTTATCTTATTTACAACATGGCATGTACTTCCTGTTTCTACCTCATTGCGCGTTTACAATTCTCCTCTGCTTTCTGTATTGCGCAAGACGGAGTTCCACTTCCATGTGTGCACAGACTGGTGTGAGGCGTCCCAAAATACGTCGCATCACTATTTTAGGAATGCTCTGGTCTGTGCCAGCAAAATGCTCATGGGTCATTTTGCGATTGACAGACTTATTCTGACCTTTAGGTTGGAGATCTTGTCGCAAGTCACACTTACTTTCCCCTTACATTTCCATCTAGAGCCTGTCTGATGTGTCAGTCAATATTATTATTATTATTGACCGATATTGCGGTCAATAATTATGACAAAAATTATATAAATCAGAAGAGGCATGAATGTTGATGAATGAATGTTGTCCAATATACAGCAATATGAAATCTTTGTGGCTGATTGCTGTGTGTATATGATGGTAGATCAATCAAGTGTCCAGTGCTCTTGGAAATGCTGGGGAAAATAGCAGGGTAGACAATATAATACATTGTACTGATAATGAATAATAACGTTAAATATTCTATGTAATTATAACGTTTAAGAAAGCAGCCTCTGGAAAATATATATTTGGATCTTGATTTCACTCTGTAATACCTAATAAAGGTGACAAAAAAAGAAGGGAAGAACAAATTTTGGCCGTAATGTGTCCTTAGTTGTCGTAAACTCACGGGGTGAGGCTGTATATATTAGGGCGTAACATTTAAATGAATGTTTCCACCTGCCTCATTTATCGAGGAACGATCATTCGTATGCTGTGATTGGCTTGATACGAACATTTCATGAATCACACGTGAACTCTATTGTAAGATGATATATACGCACCGACGGTATGTCAGCCCTCATCTATGAACATGTACAACAAAGTGAAGCCGTGCTGTCCCGTGGCAGTCACGTGACCTCTCTCGGCACAGTCAGGCCCTGCTACCAATGGCCCCCTGGGCCCCCCCTGTTCCAGCACCTGTGCTTCACAGGTTCGCCCCCTCACACATACAGATGTGTTCTCTCACACATACAGTTCAATGTTCTCTCACACATACAGATCAATGTTCGCAATATAGATATATTCTCTGATTTGATCGGGGGTCAAATAAAAGCTACAGCAGATCGGTACTCTGTGTCTTTCTATTTAGAAATCGCTAGAGCTGTGCCTTGTTGCATAATGTGACAAAATGACTGCTAATTTTATTGTAACTTCAACTGCTGTTATCACTGGGTACAAATGAGATGGACAGACAGTGTAGAACATTTCCAAAGACTGCATATAGTGACAGAAACGGTAGTTAAAGGGATGTAAACATTACCTAGGCATCTTGGAGGGACAGATGCATTCAGAACACTTTAACATTTAACTTGGAGTGGACTTCAATATTCTTCTTGGATGCATTTTTATCGGATAGCTTTCTGATTCCCTAAGTTGCATAAAGTGACTACCTTTGATATGGTCATTTTGAAAGGGGTCCCTTGACCTCTGACCTCAGTGTATCTTAATGAAATGGGTTCTACATATACCCACAAGTCTCCCCTTTATAGACATGCCCACTTTATGCTAATCCTATTTGGTGCAGGCAGTTTTTCTTGCATGCAGTAGAAATGTGTTATTTCTGCATATTTTGTTTTATTTCAGTTTTTATTTCAGAATATTTGTATACAGCGTTCCCTAAACAGTCTTGGAATTGCATTAGTTGTGTATGACTGGAAAGCTGAGACTCTTATGGATTTAATAAGTGCAATTCTATGCATGTTTCTTAACAATATGACATAAAATGGCAATATACCCAAAGAAGAAAGTTCATCTGCTGGGTTTTAATGACAACAGTAACGTGACATCATTACGCTACCCTACACCATTGTAAGATAGACTTTATAGGCCTACTTATGATCAAAAACAAGTTGACCACAGTGATGACACAACTACATATAAAATACATGCAACAGCACAAGACATATTATCTTGCTAATATTCATTACTGGTCCAACCCAGAGAAGTCCAGCTCAGTGTCTGCAGCCTTTTATTTCCCAAAGGAAATTTCGTCCCTCCATCCATTCATTCATACCCCAGAATGCATTGTGAAAGGAGACAGGCAGGCATCCAGGACAGGTCAGGAACTTCTCACCTGAGCTCTGTTGCGTTAATGATTTAAAATGAAAGACGAAAGCTTTCCTGTCTGATTTGATTGACCTGATTTCAGTTAATTTGATGTAAAGCTCTCCAGTGGGACATTTCCCTAAATTGTACTTTGCACAATTTAAATTTAAATACAAAACGCTCTTGTATCTCTGTGTCTTTCTCCTGCCTTTTCTTTCTTTTCTTTTTTAAATTGTGCATCTAAGGCAGGGCCCATGGTAGCGGTAAAACTAGGTCCTCGGCTTCAAATAGCAGCCCATTGTATCCCAGGGGCCCAGAGCCAAGAAAGGGCCAAGAGAAATAGAGAGACACACACACAGAGGGAGAGGGAGTGAGAGATAGAGGGCGAATTGTTTGATGAAAATTAATATTTGTCATTTGGTGCGGAAGACAATACCCTGTGGACACATACAGTACAACGGGCATTGTTTGAATCCATTTTCTTTTGAAGATATCACAGCGTACCTGTGTCTCCAGCACAGGCAGGAGAATTTGGGTATGAGGGGTGTGTGTGTGTGTATGTGTGTCTGCACAGTCCCTGTACATTTTCTTTGATGTGCTCAGGGACTGCTGGCTATTTCCCACTTTGTTTCAGTCCTTCACCACCTTACCATACTGTGTGATGTCATGTGTGTTAGCTTTGAGTGTGAGTGGTTTGATGACCTTGATGAGGCAAACACAGAAGAAAACACCTAATTTCCTTGGCAGCGTCCTTTCTTTCACTGCCCCAGAACTCATTGGGCCTTCGTACTTTCTCATTCTGACACAAATTAAAGCAATTTCTTTTGTCACACGATATATGCAACAAATTCAGGTAGGCTATTCAGTTTGTGAAATTTGAAAACGCAAAATAGCTGCATAGGTTGTCAGCACCGTAGAGCTGAGCAGGTGAAGGTCATTTTGACAAATAATACATACACCAAGATCAAAAGAAAAGTTGGAAATACAACAATGCAAATCGCAGAACAGCAAAACTCAGCACAAAATAATAAGTTTTTACAGAAAACCCTAAAAAAAAAACGGTTATTATACTGTGTGAAAGAAAGTTTTCTTTCTTGTGTTTTGTATTTTACAGTTTCTGACGGTAAAAATTCCCAGTACACTGATTTAAAATTGTTGTTAAATTCTGTAGCTTTTCCACAGTAACAATTAAAGCTTTGTATGTTCATTTAATGAACAAAAAATCCTTCGCTACCATTGTGATTGTTGATACATGAAGATTGATCAAAGGACTAAAAGGAATAAAAGGACCATGTTGGCGGCATTGGTCAAGTAATGCGTAACACTAACACTCATAGTGAGGTTGTTTGATCCATCCACCCTCTCTCCAGCCAAGCCTAATTGGACTTCAGTCAGACAACTCACGTTATATGAATGTTTATTGCATTTGCAGAATATTTTAGATTTGGCGTCTAGGCTCCGACCTCATCACTCCTCAATGCAGTTACATGGAGTGTAAGGGAGTGATGGACATGTATAACCCCCTGGTCGGTGCCTACAGGTGGATGTTGGGGTGGTAGTGGGGCTGAAGAAGCAAGCGGCAAAAAGATGCAGACAGCAGCAGCATGGCAGGCAGAGGGCGAGGGAGAGGATTATGCTTGTTATGCATGTTTAAATAGATCGCCAGATTGGATAAGAGGTGTGCTTTGGTAGAGGATGTATGGAGAGTGAGGCATGTCATGTGTATGGCAGCACAGCTCGAGTTGTTGCCTGAACTAGCTTGCAGGCTTCGCTCCATTCTTGTGCTGTTTATATTACATGTTGCTTTGAACATCTAATAATGACACAAATGGGTTGTACGTTGTAGATGATGAAAAGCCTGGTGCATCTCGTACGGATCCTAAAGGGTGCCTTGTGGTGAATGTGTGATGTGAATTAATTTGTAAAGTGAGTGGTGTTATTTGATGGACTACTACATTTTTGGATTCTCAAGCAAGCCATTTGAAAAAATTCCTTGAGCTCTGGGAAAGTAAGTAAGTTTAAAAGACTGCCACCAAAACTAAACAACACTACATGACGCTATATGTCACAATGTTAAAAAAAAATGAGAAACTGGCCTACACCTAACAAAGCAAAATGAGTCATATTTCCATAAATCTACACTCAGTTATGTGAAATGTGGATGGTTTGAGGAGGACACAAAACATAGCTGCACAAAAATTATGATTTGTGGCTTTGCTTACCTTTTTTTTTTTCTTTTTAGATTAGATTAGATTAGATTTTATTTGATTAGATTAGATCATTTTTTCTTGTCAGTTTCAATGCAAATGTTTTGACATCCACTCAGTACAACAAGTTAGGTTGAATACACAAACCACAACACATCATTCAAAATATACAAATGTACAGTACTGCCAATTGGCAGGTAGAAGAAAAGTTATATGAATAATTGAAGATCAGAGATTATAAAATGTAAGATAAAAGTTCTTCCTAATGCAGGCATTTTGTGTTCAATAACTTGGGCATGGGGAATGAAAGACTTCTTGGATGTGTTCCGGCTGGCCCTTGAGACCTTAAATCGACGGCCAGATGGGAGCAGCTCAAACTCCAAGTGTTGTGGGTGGAAGCTATTTGCAAGTATATGTTTAGACATTCTGTGTACAGCACTGTCTTTTGCAGAAATATTGCAACGTTGGTTCTCAGACTTGCCAATCACTTTCCCTGAAATGTTCTTTGCCCTCAAGTTGCAGTAACATGTTGTTATGTTAACAATGAAATGCTTTCAATCAGGCATATTTACGCAGTTCACAGTATGTGTTCACGAACAACAGAGCTTTTATAAAATATAAAATATAATTTTCAAATGCCCCTTTATTACTTACAGTACATTAAATATGGTTTTAAGAAGATTAATAAACACTTATTCTGTAAAATGCACCTAAGATAAGTCAACCAAAAAGAAAACTGGATGGATTTATAGATATGTTTGAAATGTAATAGTAGAAGTAGAATTACATGTCCCCATTTGTTGCCACTCAACATTGTTACTCTACTGGATTCCCTCGTTAAATCTGTCTCACAGTGGCTATTTGAGTCTGACATAGCAGGAGAAATCACGAATAACAATAATTATGGCACCATTTCATTAATTCGGTGTCTCTGTACCCATGTCAGAAAGCCAGCATGCGCAATAGCAGAGCTCTAGAGCTTTAACAACTAAACTAAATGCAGCCATCGTTAATGTTATTAACTACACCTGTGAGGAAGGCCTTTTAAAATGTTTTACTGCAGCTTTCTTGTTCTGCAGGACCAATCAGACAAATCACATTAGGAAGCTAAAAGGAAAATAACAGATAACAAAACAACAAGACAGCTGCCAATATAGCAGGAGCAAACTCAGTGCGGTGTTAAAAATTATGGTTAGATGGATTGATAGATTTTCAGTTGTGTGCTTGAGACGGGAGTTGTTTATATTCATGCTGAAAGTGAAAGACACGCATTGTATGTAGCTGCTCAAATATGGCTCCTATTTCTTTCTCCTCTATTCTATTATGCATTTGTGCAGCTCAGCATCCCATAATGCCAACCTGCCTCAGTGTCTTTTTAGAGTAGCATAGCAGCCTTTAAACAGGGGTTGCCTTGGAGACCACAGCGGTGCCACTGGCAGCAGCAGCCACTTGCTCGTTCAGGCTGACATTCAGACAAGCCCCTCTAGCACACATACACTCACACACACACGCTACAGAACTCTGTCACACGAGTACTAAACCACACACAAACTCCCACATGTGCTGTATATACATGCTTCCCTTGAAAATATACACAACCTGAGACACGTGCACATATAGCCGGATCAATGACATTGTCTGACCTGGTCTTACATTATTAATAATAATGTGGCTTAGGCTCTGTAAAACAGCAGACTCAGCAGGAAGCAAATACTGGTGCCCAAGAGGCACATTCATGCTCTTTTTCCTGTAAGAATACCCTGTTTTTACATCCCAAAAATCTCATTTCCATAGCAATATTCATTGTGTCACATGTCATCTAGTTGTCACTTCAATGTGAGATCCATTTTGTCATTTCGAGAGATGAATGTAGGCTGTTTATAACGAAGCGTTGGAGGAAGATTGTGACAGCACTGTCAACAGCACCGTTATGTGGATGCATATCCAATTTGATGCAAATTCTTTTTTTTAATGCAGCTCTGTGTCATGTTCAATGGGTCTTATTGTTGGTCAGAAAATTGGATCATGGAATAATAATATTCTATACAGCGACATTCAGGAAATACTACCAAATGCTTCACAAGTAAGAATGAATTTAAGGGAAAAATCAGGAGAGACACAGATTAGCATTAGCTGGGAGATGAAAACCATTGGTAAATCAAGGCAACAATTGCTGTTACACTCTTTAGCTTCCATTTACCGTAATGATACAGCTTCCATCTGCAGCGGTTTGGCACCAACGGATCACTGCTTTTGTCTGGATTCCGTGCCAAATTATTATGAGGCTTTTCATTCCCATTCATGCTTTAAAGCTAGTAGGCTAGACCTGCACCAAAATGTGCCTTGTTAATTTAAAGTTCACCTTGTTTATAGTCATAGAAAGAGTCTATTTTTACGAATGACAATACAAACACATTGAATAGATTAGGTTAGAGTTTCTACAATACAGGGAATTAGGATTTACATTTTGAGTGAAATGCAGAATTGTATTGCATTTGCAATTGTGTTCACTGACAATACAAAAGGACTTAAACAAAACTACACTAACTTAAAAACCACAATGAGTGAAATGCCTCTCTCAAATTAAAATGATTAAATACAAAAAGTAGTCTAAAGATGTAAAGACACTAAACACAAATCAATTTTGCACAGTCAATCGAAAGAAGAAAAAATAAACAAATGTTCTATATTTTAACTAATTTAAAATGGTTTCTCAGTTCATTTTAGGGTGATAGAGGTTTAATGATTTGTTTCCTTCTTCAGACCAACACTTGTAATCATGTATATTTATCTGCAAAAGGGAAACTCATTTTCATTTGGATTTCTGGAGTACTGAGGTCAATGGAACCCTTCGAACATGACCATTCCACTGTTTTGCTTGTCAAAATGAAGGCTAAAACCCACGAGACAGCTCACAGTAGTGCTTCCCCATCTGATTTTATTTAAAACTAAGACAAAGAAATACAAAAGCAACACCCAAAAAATAAGACTCCACACTTAGAGGCTAATGGCAGTAGCAAATGTGTAAATATGCTTGATCACAAGAACATGACAATACAACAGCTACATAAAAGTTATTTTCAAGCTAGTTGTGTGTGTGTGTGTGCATGTGTGTTTAGTGAAACAAATTATATATATTTCATCAAAGAAAGAGAAAGGATTGAGGACATGAAAAGACGACTCATGGATGCAAAGGATGACATGAATAATGAAGTGTTCTCTGCCCTATGTCAATGTCATCTTGGTACTCACCTTGATCTCAAGCTATTGTTGAGTCCCTTGCCATCAACTCCTCATTAGTACATGATGTTTTCGGTGAAGATACATTACCTTCTATGACAAACACTGACTAGCGCTCTGCTCAAAATTCAAGACAATAACATAAAAGGAGTCTCAATAAAGACAATTGAAGGATTATTTGTTTATTTTTGGTTTAACTTATTGAGAGCCCTAATTTGTTTTACTTGAGATTTGATGTTTGTGGTTAAGTTTATTTTCGTATTATCTTTAACATTCAATGTGATTTTATACAGAACAAATCTTTATAAAAGTGTTTCCCTGTGCACAATTCCGAGGTCATGTGTATTTGTGTGGGTTGGAAGTTCTTTCTCTGACTATAGCCAAGCTCCTACCAATCTGTTATGAACATTGAATCTAGAATCAGAAGTAAACCTGTAACTGAGATTCCTGGGCACAAAGAAACTCAAGTACCCGAGTAAGTAACCACTCACTGCATGTGAGTGGTTACAAAGAAGGGTTACATTTGACTATGATTGGTATTAAAGGGGTCCCAGGGCTAAATTATTAAAGACTCTTGCATTGGTGAAGATACAACATTGTTGCATTTGTCATTTGGTTTTGAGCCTTCAATGAGCTTTATTAAGCAGTCCAAGCATTGAAAACAAATGTCCTTCCCTCACAGGATATGTGAAAAGAGCCACTTTTTTGAAGCAAGTCGCAGACTTTACTATATATTTTCGGCGATTATTTTTTTCACTGTTATAGGGCATTGATCTGTGTGATTAAATCCATCAGCTATCATTATGTCGCCAATAATTTGAGGACTTTGTTGTTTTTGTGTGTAGCCACAAGCAAAGCAATTGCGTTATGTCTTAACATATTTCGTCATTAGACCACGTCTGTTCCACGACATTTTTCAAGTCTACTGCCTTGCCTGGTTAGCCCTGAAGTTCACAACAACATTTGATCAGGCTTTTTTAAGGTAGACCAGCCGTCCTCATTTCAATGATGTTGCCCCGACAAGTTTTGCTCACCCCCTACTTTAATGTCAGCAATGTAATATTTATTTACTTGATTTGTTTTCAGTGATACATTATTGAGTTCATATATTGAGTTTGCTGCTCCAGAAACAGCATTTGCTGAATGGTGTGGTTTGCTGAATGCATCTTTCTTTGTATTCACCAATGTGTCATTAAATTCACGTAAGAGTGAATAAAAAGGGACTGAATAATCAGAAAGTTGAGAGTTATTTAATTTCTGTAATGTTGGAGTAATACATTGCTGGTAGTAAAAGAAATACCTTAATTAAACATTCCTGCCGTATAATGAAATGCAATAACAGAATGTCATTCGCATCATGCCGGGGGCTTACATGCTTAGTTGTGATATTGATGACACATTGATGTACATTCATATGTGCTGAATTTAATGTGAGTCAACTGTTGTACAACAGTATGACTGCTTGGTTGTTGTTTCCCCAGTAAATAGTTCATTTTCGAGGACCATGTCAGCGATATGATATCATTGTGTTAATTGGACATGCAACAGCTCAGTAATATCCAGCTAGAGTGCTGAGAGGCTGCTCTGTGCCATGTTTCACAGGGCTGAGATCATGATGACAAGCCACTGACGCCTCTGACCAAGACCTGTCTGACAGCCAGTGCAAATTATCATCATTTGGATGGTTTCACAGTGATTTTATGCATGTTTTTTTGCATGTGTGTTTGTACATGTGTAAAAGCATGACCGGGGGTGTTGGGTCTGTGGTTAAGAAGGCCATCATTGACCGGGTCATTGCTGTTGGTCAGGACCAAACTGGATGAATGTGTGGAGTGGAATGATATCACTGTCACCATTGCAATTAGGTCACTATATGCAACTATGTGTGCGCTAACTTAGTTGCACTAATCGTCATTTATATTGGCAACCTAACAGAATTGCAGCTTGCTGTTTCAGAAAAAAAGCTAGCTGAGTGAACCAGCCCAAGACTAAGCAGCAGACAGACAGGTAGGGAGTAGCTAGTGAAAACATTGGAACATTTAACAACCTTTTTCCCCTCTGGAGTTGGTGGAGTCCTAAAATAGAGCTAAGAGAAGAGGGGATATTGAGAGGAGGATGCTGCCATGACTCTCACCCTCTCCAGGATGTACTGGTTACACACAGGAGCACAGACAGCAACAGACTGTTACCACCACGGTGCAACACAGAACGCCACAGGAAAGCCTCCCTTCCTGTGGCAATCAGACTTTACAAGTCATCTACCTCATGCAGAGAGATGGACAGCAGAGGCATGGGGTGTTGAGCTGGCTCCAGCCTCCATTTCAGCTCTGTTCTGCTCTGTTTGTTTAGTCTTTCTCTTGCTTTTTGGATTGCTCTTTCTCTGTGGATTACAGTCATTACAACATTCTGAGTTACGGGACATGATGGCACATAATATGCAATATCATGAAAGTTTGGAGTTAATCATATACACTTAAGGGGCAAACGTAGTGATACGTGTAGTGCCTCATTTGACATGCATCAATTGATGTTCCTATGTTCCCATTAATTTTCTATACATTATAAATTAAATAGTATACACTTTTCTATTGAGTAACCAGAGACCCAGCAGAATCTTGGGTAAAAGGTATTATTTATTTCTCGGCAGGCACATGTTTGTGTGCTTTATAGACACCCCTATTAATATCTAAATGTGTCTATAATACTTAATATGGGTGGGAAAAATATCGATTTATGTACAAATGCAATTTGTTGTTGATTTTTCTCCCCTGAATCTATTAAGGTACGTAATATCCGTGTCCAGAAAAACGTGAAGCTGTAAACTTTAAAAAATGCTGTACATGTTATGAACCTCTTTTTGTCTCGGTTGTAATAAATGTCACCTCCTGGACTGACAGACGTTTTTTTTAATGAATGGACGGAGATATTTCTGTTAATTCTACCGTCAAGCAGTTCAAAACGAGTGTGCCTCATATGCTCCGAAAACGTTGCATTTATTACGAGTGGCAACGTGAAGCGCCAGTAAAAAACAAAGCACAGCTCTTTTGAGCAAAGTTATCCCCTGAAGTCCAAGCAGAGGGCAAAATAACTGAACTGTTAGCCCAGTATGACAGATCTATCGACTCATCACGCATTCATTTACAGCCCAGCAACGTGCAAATGAATGTGTAAGAGGTTGACTTTTTTTGCTTGAAAAGTAGGCCTTCAGTTTAGCAGCTTGTTACTTCTTTAATCTAAGAAGAAAAAAAGAGACAGATGTTTGGTTAATGCTCTGTTTGCGCTTGTTTTTTCCGTAGAAGAGCCACTTACTGTTTTTTGAAGATGTTGACTTTTTACTTGAAGTGTAAGCCTTCAATTCTTTGAGCTGGGACCTCTTTAATTTAAGAGATGAGAAAGAACCAGATGTGCACTCTGTTAAACATTTCCTACATTAACAATTTAAACCATATGAAAATATGCACATAAGGGCTATACGACACTAGCTGGACTTTGGTTGGGACCTTTCCCTTGAGGAAATGTTAATAACTGGACCTCAGTGACTTTTAATTGAATACCCCTGGTTTATGGCAACACCATTCATGGTTTATCATCTCTGGAAGTGTATGATTGAACTTGTTTGTTTTTTAAGAAGGAAAAAAAACTGCAATTATTGATTAAATCGAAACGCATTACTTGTAGAATAGGTATTCGCAATTATCAAGAATCGTGATTTAAATCGAATCAGCACCTTAGAATCATGATACAATCGAATCGTGAGCAAAGCATATCGTCCCACCCCTAACACTTAATATTTTTCTAGTACTAGAATCTGAAATGTGACAACAAATGGGTTAAGATTTATAGTAATTTAGCTTTGGAAGTGATAGTTCTTTTTCTTAAGCATGGAAGAATTCAAATAGTTAATGAAGGTTTCAGCTAAGCTAATGGAGCTAGTGTCAGACAATAAACAGTACGTATGCTAATTAAATAATTAAAATGTGTGCAGTATAAAAAAATGTGATTGCTGTAAAAAACAACTTTGGTTACTGGGTCCTCAATTGATGTTTTAACAAATTGAAACCGTTTGGAGGAGGCACACCTCATAATGCTTTGCGTGTTCAGCCATTTAAAAAAAAGCTATTTCAAAACATGCTTATCTGAAATGTTTTGGGCCTGTGTTTCAGATTTAATAATGTATACAGATATGACATTTCTTATGCATAACTATGGTCATTACTGTTAGTCAGTTCATATTTTTGTTAAACAAAACTATAACCTGTAGATATTTTTGCCATTGTGTATCCTATATGTTGCACAATATTAATATTTGATGTTATGTTTTACAGATGCACTCTGTCTGAATACTTTTCCGCTTTGTACTGCAACAACTCCTCTCAGGATGAATCTATTTACCCATCAAATGGCCAATAACATTGACTAACATTGCATTATCTTATATGTAACATATGACTACAGATTCAGAGTTGGGCAATTGTAGTTATGTGGTATATTAGACGTGCTGTAATTAAAAATGAAACAATGGCTGAAGTCAATATATTTCAACCTCTGTTTTAAACAATGACGATAGAGGTCCTTGAGTATCTGGTGTGATTAATTACAGTTAAATATTTTATCTGGAGCTTTTGTGTGTGCATCAGTGTGGGGGCTGGCCACAGAACAGCATCACCCGGGGGCACATTCAACCTCTCATACACTGACAGTGACAAAGAAACCACGGGGAGACTGACGCAACAGTAATGCACTTATAATGTCTTACCTTTCAGTATGAAGGCTCAGAGTCAGCCTGAGTCATACTTACAGTGAAATGACTCACAGCGTACATAATGAATTTATCCACAACATCAATGCTTTGGCCTTATTGGATTGTCATCAAGACTCCAGAAGGGCTTGTTATGAGCCAGTGGGTTTGAAATGATGTCAGAGCTGATAAATCTATCATTGGTCATTCAGTGTTCTTGTATATTTTCATGTCTGCCACATTTGTGCTTCTATTACACCGAGTTTGCTGTCCTGAATGGTAGACAAAAAGCCATCATTTCTGCCCATTTGAGCTACCAGCTGTCAATCTTTTCTACACCTTTTCCTACTTTAAGAAGTTCTGTGAAATGACACTGATGTCTTTAAATGCTCCATGCACTCAAGCCGGCATCCCCTGCCAGGGCAAGATTAGGTAGAGCAGACTCTGCTGGAAATAGTCTGAAATTAAGATTGTGCTGTGAACAGTAAAGGTGTGAAGGATACAGCGAGGTGATTCAAGCCTGACAACCCAGATTAACTTCTCATTTCATGCAAAGAACTTTTCTTATTGAGTGAGGTTTTCAGTTTCTATCAGGGGGGCTTCTATTTAAAAAAAAATACAAAAACATGCTTGGCCAACAACCTGTGTCTGCACAACATGGAACATGAAAAGATGGAAAGTACCAACGGTTGAAGGAATGGCTGGGAGAGATGTGGAAGGTCAAAACAGACTTAAAACTGTTATAATTCTCTGTAGCTTTTGAATGGGACATGCTTCAGCATCTTAAAGAAAGTAATGGCAGCGGGATCAGATTAGCGTAAAGTCCAATCTCTGATTGGCAGATAGCAACTCATAGCTCAGGATAACCTGGCACTCGCTCCTGGGGTGGCCAATTAGACACTCCCCTGGTTTGATTGTGATGGGAATGTAATACTCTTTATGTAACATTGCTTTTAGTCGCATGCTTCAGATGTGTTCCTTTCTGCCAGCTTAAGAATTTTAGGAATATAATACTTCTAAATGCACACCATGCTTGAAAATACACTCTGCTGAACCATTTCTGTACAAAACTGTTTCCTTGCTGTTGTTTGGTTGTCTTGCTTTCAGAAGGTCATGTCAAAGAAGATGATTCATACTTGTACCGCAGTTGCAGACATCCATGCCATTGCCCTACTGAAAACGTTAAGGAAGAGCAGTTCAATACATTTGGCTTGAACAGCTTTTCATCATGTCCTGACCCCAGTCACTCAAACATATATTCATCCGTAGTGAAGCCCTAGGGGCCTTTCTCCTGCTTTGACTGTGTGGTAATACCTCGGCCAAATATCCCTTGGAATTCTGTTCATATTGTATAATTTTGTGCCTCATGATTTACATTCAAACTCAACGTCCATTGCCAATTGAAAAAATAGTCTGTCCTTTATGTAGCGTAGTGGACATTGAACATGGGGAGAGTTGGAGTTCACCTCTTGTCACAAAAATAGTTAACCTTCCCTTTTTGTTAACCATACTCACAGCATTTCACTACCAATAACTTGTCCTAACCACAATCTGTGGTGTGGTGGCAAATTACACACATTTTAAAAACGTTTCTCAAATCTGCAGCAGGCATAAATAGGCAGTTTATGTCACCTGATGACCTGCGGCAGGTCAAAGGTCATCATGTAATGTGTACTCTTTAGAGTTGAGAATGAGCTTTCGCAGGACTGCTAGTAGCTTTGAGGACCCTTGTATCCTGGATTTGTTATTCCAGTCGTTAGCTGTCATAACACCATTTATTTATACATGCATTGATACTTTTCGATTTGGAAGTAACTTTTGAATTTTTATTTCCTTTTTTTGTTCAGTCTTATTAGTATACAGTTCAGATCCTGGGTCATTTTTACACAGTACATCACACTTCAAAGCTGTACATAGGATATGTTTCAGGCCCGGTTGTGAGTCATCACACCAGCACAACTTGCACAATTGCTGCGGACCATTATTCATTTTTCATTTGGGCCACCAGGAACACTTGTCCACCACAGTAATTCTCTCTTCAAAAGAGAGAAGTACTTCTAACAATGCTCTAACTTAGGCAAACAGTATCACCTGTGTCTGCCAAAACAGTTATGCTTCAGCTTTAGTTATTGCATCTGTCTTCATTGGCTGTTTAACAGCTGGTTTTACCTGCATTTTACATGCGTCGACATGAGCTTAAGGGTCATCCAAATGTTTGTTGAGGCTTAAAATATATTTCTTTCATTTTTCCCAAAAGTGAATGTGGCTGAAAGTGTAGACTTTTATAGTTCAAATAAAGTTAAATAACGTCTGAAGTCAACTTAATAACAAGTCTTTCTCAAAAGTTTCCATTTGTATCTGGTAGCCTAAACCTAACCTCTCTTGTGTCAAAGTCCTGCATCTTCGTAATCTCAACTATGGCGGTGAAGGTAATCATGTTAGGTGTGGGCTTGCTAGCATCTGACCCTGCTGCCTCTTTTTCATTGCGCTACTAGGTTTACCTCACTCTCTGACTTGCACGCATGTCCCCTTTCCTGCGGACAGCGATAGAGTGTTTGCCCCGACCATTTCAAGCCAACCTAGAAACAGTCACAGCACACCACCTCAGAGAGGGCTGAATTCCCAAACAACCCGGCTCTGAGAAGACCGGACCCTGCCACAATAGGGTTGATAGGATTGCGGTAAATGGCAAAACCTCCGAAACATTACAGCCCTATATTCAACCATCTACTTTGGTTACATCCCTATGACTATTTTACAGTATAACAATGTGCCAATGGGAACCTATGTAGCAACTACATTTCCTTCTATGTATTTGACAATGCTCAAGTTTGAATATCTATTGATATGGAAATTCATGGATATTATCTTGAATATTTTGCCACTATATTTACGCAGGTTTGAACATTGCTGCAGGCTGTTGTATCAACATCTATTCCATGTCAAATCGTTGCTAAGCTGTTACTTAGTCTCTCATATGTGCATTTTTTGCCATCTAATCCATATCTGAGTTACTCTAAAAGCTGCAGGCATTCAAAGGCTTGTGAGCTGCACTGAGGAAGATTGCCGACATTTGAGAGTGTTGGTTGTAATATTTTGTCATTTCACATTAAATGCTGTTCTCGGGGATCATGGTTGCAGTCAAGTCAAATTAATGGCAGACAGCTCAAAAAGCAATATGATCTTTCCACATCATACGACTGATATTTTCTGTTCAAATTCAACACAATGGCTGCTGTTATTCCGGGACAGCTTTTGAATATTGAATTTCAAAGCACAGCCGTCTCCCACTGAGGCTGAGCTGCTAGAATTAAATCAACGGTGTTTCAGCGTTCACATTCCTTTCTGTGCTCTCTGATAACGCTCCTAATTTAGCACCAGTCAAAGTGTTTTATCTTTAGTGACCGATCAAGCGTCATCTGTTTTAATTTTCAGCCCCATTGTGATAGTGTAAGATCCATTTCACAGAGCTAAACATTTAGAGATGGAGGACTAGGAGAAAGTGAGTGAGCAGAAGAGGCTCAGTAAATACCTACACTCTGTTTTAGAATCTTATGAGTGCCACCTACTGTGCACCATTAGCCTCCATGGTTTTATATATATATATATATATATATATATATGGGGAAAGGGGGGGGGGTATGGCATCATGCACTGTGCTGCCCTGTACTGTATAATAATTATTAATGGCTTTTGTGCAAACTATAGCCTACTTTACTATGTTTCCTTTCTTGTGCAACATGGAATTGTTTGCAGCCCCTAGTGTCATTTAAAAATCACATCACAGCTTTTCAAGGGAAACTCATGCTTTAGTTGAACTCACCTGCAGGGTTTTTTTCCCCAAGGAAGTCCAGTTTCCTCCATAAAGATGCTCTAAAGGTTAATATATTTTATTTTGTCATTTTTTGTAGGCTCAGATCAAGACCAGTAACCCAACAGCATGGAAGTTGTTTTATTGTATGAGGCATACAAGGAGTGGTGGATTTTCATTGAAATTTCTGGCCGAGTGCAGCTTTAAAAGTGCCTGCCCGCTCTCTGCTGCTACGGTCTCAGCTCTTTCTTGCTGTCCAACCCCGGAACAGATGCCCTATTGTAACTTTCTCCTATTGTCCGCCACTCTCCTTCTTTTTTTTCCTGTCTTTCTTTCCCACCCTCCCTCTCTTTCTTTTGGTCCTGTCCCTCTACTTTTCTCTTGTAAGCCTTTAATGGTGATTAGCTGTGCTGTGCTGAATGTGTCCCTGTGTCTCCTCTCTCACTGGGAGTACAAGTGCTGTCACTGAACTCAGTCCTGCACTGTTAACTGAGCTATTGATTCCCCTCAGATGGATGGTTGGGATACAGTATGGGAATGTGGATTAGGGATAAAAGGTAGAGGTGTGTGTTAGTGTGTGTGTGAGTGTATGTGTGTGATGGTGTGTGTGTGTGTGTGTGGGTAGGGACCCTGAGTGGACTCCTGTTACTGATGACGGAGCTGTATGTGACAAGGCTCTGCCTGTGATAAATGGGTTGTTTCTTAATGCAGAGATACGTTTGATAATGCACATACACAGACAAAGACCAAGTTTTTTACCCTCTTATATCCCCATAGCGGAGACAGAGCAAAGTTGTCCAGCCCCTTAAGTCCTTTTTTGTATACAACAGTCAGATACACTTGAAAACACTTAGCAGCAAAGCACTGACATGTTTCTGCTGAGTAAGATGGAAGCAGTTCTTTTGTGTGGTCAACAAAGCAAAAGAAGACATTCCAAGCCATACCATGAAGTGAAGTTTTATTTATCCCCAAGTGTAAATAGAATTTTCAATGTAAGTGCACTTGGCAAGAGTGCCACTTGAAAGCAATTTGCAGGTACTTCACGCATGTGATTCTATGTAATGCTACTTACATTTCTCCATTTCAGAAGAAAGAAATTGTGTTTTTATATTAATTACATTTATTTGGATGCTATAGTATAAATGAAGGATCACAGCCAGCGAAAAACAGAGAAATTAAATAAATGAAATCAATTAAATTTAGTGGAGAGACAGAAAGTGAAAGGGGAAGACATGCAGGAAATGGCTTCAAGCCAGATTTGAACCCAGGCCACCTCTGTGGTATGCACTCTACCCGGTGTGCCACTGGTACACCCTGACCATGTTTGTTTTAACACGTGCTTGTGGCTCGAAATGTGTGGAAAATACGTGCCGGCAGCAAGGAATGCAAATGTAAATTACATGAATAGGTGGAGCATTCTAAAAAATAACACACGTTATTATACAAACATGTACGGGTTATGGTTGTGCAGTTTTGGTAAATTAATGCTACAACATCACTGAACTAAGTTTGGGGCTAAAAACTTCCTGGTAAGGTGTTATAAAAGACAACAAAATAAAATTAATATACCAGAAATGCTGGAAGTGAAGCCACGGAAGTTATGTAAAAAAAACCTGATTCACAAACCGCAAACCACGAAAGTTACATAAGTTACAAGAAACATAAATTGTGTAAACAACATAAGTTTTGTAAACAACATAGGTTAAGCAGAAAAATCTTAATTCATAAACCGTTGTAATGTAGCCATATAAGTTAGGTAAGTTACGTGAACGACATAAGTTATGTTAACAACATAATTCACAAATCCTTAGCCATGTAAGTTAGGTAAGTCATGTGAACAATGTTAGTAATCTAAACAATGATTAGATTACGTACATTGTTATGTAAACAACTTAATTTACGCAAAAAAAAAATAATTTACAAACCACGGAAGTTACGTATTAAACGTAAGTTATGTTTAAAGTCGTTTACTTTTGTTTTCACATGGGAAACAACCCAATGTCTCCTGGGTGAAAGTCCGCTGTTTGTTAGAGTTTAATTTGCTCAGCTGGTTTCATTCATTGAGTCTGGTTAGGCTTTGTTATAATGCCGATTTGTGATAGCTCACAGTCGAGATGCTTTGGGCCCTCGGCACTGTGGGACCAGATGTCAAACTGTCATTATGAGCCACTGCCGTTGTAATACATCTAAAAATGCAAAACAAAAAAGAAGTTTAATCAGCTTGTTAATTAGCTGGCCTCAGATCGTAATAGGACTCTTAGTGTGTATTAAAGTCAGGTGCACTGGAAAGGTCAACCAGTTTTGCATGTGCCTTTAAAATCCAGACAGGTGCTTAATTAGAGCTATCCATATACGAGTCATTCACAGCGAGACCCAAGTCATTACTAGTGCAATGAAAGGTCAGACATAGTGTTTTATTTATCCACACCTACATTCACTGTTGTAGAATATTGAAAATGGCATTACAACTACAATTCTTAAAATTTAGCACAATTGCTGAAGGACAAGGCGTCCAACAACTTCTGACTGGTGTGTGGTATTGAACCATTTTCAATGACAGTAAAGTGTAATTTCTGCCAGTACAACCACAGTGAAACATGAGTTTACAGACTAATTTGGTTACTTGTCCTTCATGCCTATGGATGGATGAGGCAGAGAAAAGGCAGCCTCCTCCACTGTTGGCCCATTATGTGGTCTACTTAGAAAATTATCATATTCATATGTAATGGTATATGAGGATAGACAAGCCTCCTCCACTGCTGGCGATCTGTGACTAACTTGGCAGCGTGACCACAGCTCATCATCATCACTTTCTTTCAGCTGTTTGCTTTTTATGGGCACAGCATCCAGTGTCTTTTCTTTCTTAATTCATGATGATTTTTGGACATTTCATTTGAGACATTGACATTTTTAGACAGTGCAGGTTGAAGATTGAGGAATATCTGTTGAATGTGCCCTGTATTTTAATTCAAAGTGTGAGTATATGCCTATACTCATGCCTAGTGGCATAAAAATGAGAAACCAGACTCCTCCGGTGCTGGCAGTCCACAGCCTGCTTGGCAGCCTGACCACAGCACATCATCCCTCCCTCAGCTACTGCAGCTCCTCTCCAAATTATTTTTTCTTCCCTTTTTAAGTTATATGCCTTTACATTTTTTGTTAAAACCTTACCCTGAGGCCTCCTTCAATTTTAATTCCTGATATATTTAAGTGTAGCCAAATATGTGTTTAAATTGACGAAAATAATTGATTTGTCAATAATGCAAAAAGGCAAAATACAAGAATCTACCTGATTTTACCCCTGGCTTGTGTGTTGCTACTTTATATTCCAGTCAGCTGTGGATGGTACTTTGCCATCAGTGCCTTTTGCTTGTTAGGGCTATAGGAATCTCTGCAAGGTGATCATTGAAAAATATGGCCAGACCCCTCGTTAAAGGAGTACTTTGACATTCACACATTTAAGAGCGCAATATCTCATCACTGTGCCATGTCACCATGTGGTAAAATGACTGCAGTGTTCAACCACAAAAAAGTGAAATGGCATGTTGACATTGTTGCATTTGTCACTGAATCCTTCAGGCGCCCTGAACCACATGCTAGCTCATTATCTTACAGCTTTCAGCACCAATTGCTGCAAATGAGGAATGGTGACTGGGAATTCTAAGCAACTGAAGCTGAAGGACAAATTTTATCCAGTACTTGACAAAGGAAAATGACCGGCTGAAATTCTAAATGTCCCTTAAAATAAATTTTAGTCAGCATGATAAGAAAGCTGCTGGATGATGAGCAATCCTAATCATGCACAGTGCTCAGACTTCCAAGCTTTCACCCAGACTCATCTCTTTCTCTCTGTTCATATCCAATGGCTTCCACTGTACCAAAGCTCAAAGCCAAGCTTAACAGTAGGCAAAGTATTATCCGGCTTTCATGTAAAATCTCATTAAATTAGTTATCCAGCTTCAGTGTTTCTTATGCATCCATTTGTCACATGTTTTTAGTGCATTATCATTACCTCTCTTCCACCCTCTAAACTTTTTTTCTGCCAAAACATTGTGGGAGCTGGGCATCGAGTGGCTGTCCTACGCTGGGAGGTTATTGATGCGTTGCTAATGAAAGGCCTATTAAAGGCGAGAATATTGATCCACTGAGGGCCTGATGACAGTATCATTGCAACAGGGACACAACTGAAAAAGACATGCTCTGCCAAGAGGCTGAAGAGTGACGATAGAATAATCATTTTATATACTGCTCCAACGTTGATCTCACTATTTTTTTTAGTTAATATCTGTGATACATTTCCCTTGTCATTCATCTTAATCTCACATTTGGATGCAAATAACGGTCAGCGGGTAACACTGATACAGAATGAAATTATAGTTTACAGTGATGCTAACTTAATCAGTCTCATAATTTGTCATGGTCTTTAGGGCTATGGAGGAAACTTGCTTCTAACCTGTTCCCCCATTACCCACCAAAGAGACAAATGATTGCATATGCATGAGCACATCAAGCAGATTTGCTGAGTTTGTTGAGATATGACAAAAAAAGAATACTTAAAAACTACACACTGCCTTTGAAAATGAAATAAAACTAAAAAAAAATCTTTAAAAGACACATCCTGCATGAAACAGTAGCTTTGAAAAAAAGTTTTCTCTTTCAGAAGTTAGGTGACGACATCGATACACTGAATTTGAGACTCCACACTGATACTGTTATTAAGGGAAAACATCCAGCATGGACAAAAGCATTGTCATCATCAACAATGTGTGCTTTCTAACAACCATGGCAGACTCCACAAAGTCTCCTCTGTGCATGCCCACTTGATGCTAACCCCATGCAGGTTGAAGCAGAAACCTTGCAGTTTGTCATACAATTGTGTTTTTGCCTATATTATTAAATATTTTTGCATACTGGAGTCTCTAAAATGAATTGCATATGGCTGGAAAGCTGAGACTTTTGTTGATGCAATGAGCCCAATTGAATAAATGTGTGGTGATCCCCATCGTAGCAGTTCCCTTTAGTGAGACTGTTTTGAATCTTGACATGGAAGGATTTTGACAATTTTTATCAATTATTGAGTGGTCAAAAATAGTTAATTTTTGCAGAAAATCTGTGTAACAAATGTTATCAACCTAAAAAATTGATGCAAATGTGCATGTGATATTATGGCACATGAGGATGGTCTTCATATACTCATATCATTTTCTTAGACCTTATACACTTTAATCATTATGGCTAAATTATGAATTGATTTTTGATGTCTTGAAAGGTAGAGACTCAAAGACATTAGATATGGTTTCATGTTTGCAGTCTTGCTAGATAATAAACAATAAGTAGCATTCCTTGTGTATTACGTTGCAACATGAAGAAAGGATTCCTCCTTACCTCATGATCAATGAAAGATAACAAAAATCACTGTCATATTCTGTATTATAAATAATAATAAGCAACTTTGCAGTGTTTATATAAGCCTTCCAAACTTTCACTATCCCTGAATCAGACTGGATTTCTTAGGTCATACTAAAGCTCCTAAAGTTCCTCATGCTGTTTTAACATAGGGCAGGTTTGATTTTGAGAGCCCACTTAGAGACTGCATTCATCTCTGTAATTTGCTGCATTTATACTGCCCTAAACTTTTGCAGTCTTTACAGACTCTGCTGCAGAGAAGCATCATCACAACATAATTCTGCCACCACTTTACCGACTGGAGATGGTTAAATTGGAAATATTATGTTACTAACTGGAGTAATTCAGCAAATTCAGCAGCAAAGAGCTACATTCTCTTGTATATTTTTATTTTCACTGCATTTAAAGACTTAATTTGTAGTAATTGTCATTTGGTAAACACACACCATTCAGTGTTGGCCCCAGAAAGAAAGAGAGAAGGAGACAAGAGCGGAGGTCGGGCGAGGTAAATAGTGACTGCAGAGCAGGAGCAGCATTAGTGAGAACAAAGCTGTGAATCAGACTCTCTATGTGGGTATCCTGATCACCATCATGCAGTCTCCAGAAATTCCAGCCAAACTATCCATGTGCGCATCTGTCCCTGGAAGCCTCCGCCTCATGAAGTCCGTCGTTATCTCATCCCTGCATGCTGCTACCTGTATTCGTATCCATTCTGTTTCAGCTGCTCTTAACTCAAGTATGTCCTGGGTGCAAACTACTCCGGTTTCCTCATTGCTCTGCAAGGCAGTCCAAGTTCCACTCACCCCAAGTGACCTCAAACTGTCTTCTTGTCCAATGAAATAGAGACAGACAACCATTCATGCTCTCATTCACTCCTATGGGAAATTTAGAGTCACTAAATGCTGCATGTCTCTGGACTGTGTGAGCACGCAGGAGGACCTGCATGGGAACCCATGCTTACATGGGCAGAGCATGCTAACTCCACAAAGGAAAGAGTCGCTTGCTGTGAGGTGAAAGTGCACACCACAATCATGGCATTCCCTGCTCAACGGGGAAATGATTACTGTAATTTCTGTCATAGCGGCTGGCTTTTTCTTGCCTATTACTAAGGTATAAAGCTCTGCTCAAAGCAAGCGTTATAGGAAGGCCGAATAGTATCCCCTCTGCCTTCAAGGCATGTTTTCCCCTGTTTAACAATTACAAACTCATCTTTCCAAATATTCAGTTTTCTTTTTCTTTGATCTGGTCCATTGTGTCCTCTCTGTTACTGCACTGATCCATCGTGACGTCTCATCACTGGTCCATCTTGGCCTCCTCGTGGCTGCTCATGCAATGGCTCACGGTGGTCTAACTTATCGCACTGGTCTATAGGGACTTAACTCCTTGTTTGGTCAAATGTAACCTGACTCATTGCAGTTTTTTACATGAACCCTTTAGCCGCATCATGATTTTCTGTTTTCATTTAGAATATGTTGCTTCCCTGTAAGTTTCTTTTCAGGAGGGTTCGCTATTATGCGTGTGCTGCTTGTTGTGCTTTATCTCCAGCCGATTATGCCTTACTGTATTGATTATTGGTAGCCTGTTTTATTCAGATCAGTGAGTGATCATTTCTCTTTGGTTGGACTAGAGTATATTTTCAACAGGAAGATGGCACTCAGCATTTCTGGGGGGAGTTACACTACCTCGCGGCTGGATAGGGCCCCTTGATTAAAAATCTCCTTGCAGAGGCAATGTGTGTTCTATCGAAACCATTTTATCATGCTACCTGTTGAAATGATCACGTCATCTGTTATGATAATCCAGTATTCTCATATAAGCCTGTCTTGTTATATGTTAACACACATCATATGCTACAATACACTTTGTATTTACTTCACTGTGTAGCCTCTTGGCTCGAGAAACACAACGTGTTGTTAGATCAGGAGAAAGACAAGGGAGACATGAGTTCAATTCTGCATGCACTGCCTGCACTGCAGTGACACGGACAATCAAAAGCATAGCTTCCCCTGAATGTACTCAGGCACATTTTACCTTACAAGAGGTTTTGCGTGTTTTGCCAGGTGCTTATACGTCTGTCCGTCTGTGGACAAATTTTTGACCTTAAAAGAGTTGTCTTTGCTGTTTCTAACTAGCTCAGTAATAAATAAATTAACCTCTGTGTGGCAAAAAGTTGCAGACTAACTAACAGGTTTGTTGGTGATTATTGGTTGAAATTGACTAGTGATGATGCACATGGATATTTTATGGGTTGTGGAAATATGGGTAAATAAAATAAAATGGACTTGTAGTAGTGTAAATGTACCTCTCATTACACCACATCACAGCTGTGTCAGCAGCACCTGTTTTTAATAAATGTGTTATTTAGCATAGAATAGCTTCTCAGTTTCTACCCTTGCTGTGCCTGTGAACAGATTGCCGTGCAATGGGTGAAAAGCACAATCAAAGACTTGATCTTTCCTTTCCTTTCAGAAATAATGACATCGAACTTGTCACTGCACTCAGAGACAAAATGAAATTTTCTTGTCTTGGATTCTTTTTTTTTACATCAAAAAGATATTATTGAGGTTTTCTTGACTGCAGCAGTCAAAGAGAAACATCAACACCTGAAGGCTGATATATGCTTTTGAGAATAACTCCAGGAAGTCATATAAGTATGTGTTGAAAACATGTGAACAACTATATAAGATGTGTTTATATTAAAAAATATATATATATAATTGTGCACATAGGGAATGTAATGTGAAAGTCTCATTAGAGCACATCTGAAAAGGTGCACACCTTTGGACTCCCTGTGGGGGGGGGGGGGGGGGGG
>CAFUXE010000426.1:513867-541612 GCA_903364295.1 Serranus cabrilla | reverse complement strand
TGCAGTGAATTAATGAATATATAATGAATTTATTCAATTACACAATTTTTTTTGCCAGCAGTCCTTCCTGCATTATGCAAATGTGTTGATTTAAGCCTGGGGTATTTGTTTTACTTCTTTGTATTTAAGTAATATTATGTTTTGCCCTTTTGTAAAATATAGTATGCATATTTTGCCATTGGTCTCATGCTGCAACCATCCCTTTCATGGGGTTTTAAGTGGTCATTTACTTACCAAAGGTCTAACTTTATAACTTTTAACAGTGAAATATCTCATCAACTGCTGAATGAATTGGCCCAACATGTTGTACGTTAATTGATCCCATTTGATGCAGCTTGTTACCTCTCAGACTGTTTATAACATGAAGGTGACTATTTGAATGATTGAATAACTCCACTAGTGATAAGTCAAAATCAGTAGGTTGGTTGTTTTCTCCAATTAGAAATTAAATATGGTACAGATATTCAGGGTAGTAGGCTAGAAAGCTGAAAATATTTGTTTTTGCCTTTATACAATATACATTTTAAGGTTTTTTCTATTTAGAGGTGAAACATATGGAAGGAGGGATAGCCAGTTTAAGATGGCAAATGACTACAGTGCAGTTTTGCAGCCCAGCATCTGATTTATTGAGCATCTGGGCTCATTTACATCATTTACTCATTTGTGTAGCCGTGAGGGTCCACGCGGCTCCATGTGACGTACATTTCATCATCTGCTTATGTACATGAGGGTCCACATGGATGTCTGGAGCCGACCATTTAGGGGCCAATTGCACATGTGTGCATGTCCACATGTGCAGACACTAATGAAGTATAAACCAAATCACCACCATTTTGGAATACATTTGGGTAAACACCTTGCTCAACTGAAGAAATGCAGCCATATAATCTGTACCCCAAAAGTCTTCTCCAGTTGCAGTGTGGCATGTGTCAACACAACACCAGAGGGTGTTACAGTATTTCACCTGAACAGCTAGCCACTCATTATAACACCAGGGTTTGTAATGGGAAGAAAAAGAACAGATTTTTTTTTCTTTTTTCTTTTCCTTCATTGTTTTTCACACAACAGCAGCAGAAAAGTGTGACATGCTTCTGTTGTTGAGAACGTTTTCCCTGTGGTACTGACAGGGTCAGACTGGAAACAAACTGGAGTCAAAATGACTCCATGGAAATTTACAGTGGGGCAAAAAAGTATTTAGTAGGTCTGTAATTTGGCACACTTCAACTGTGAGAGACAGAAAATCCAGGAACTCACATTGTAGGATTTTTAAAGAATGTCTTTGTAAATTATGGTGGAAAATAAGTATTTGGTCAAGAACAAAAGTTCAGCTCAATAATTTGTAATATAACCTTTGTCGGCAATGACATAGGTCAACGATTACTTTAGGTCTTTACCAGGTTTGCACATGCTGTAGCTGGTATTTTGGCCCATTCCTCAATGCAGATCTCCTCTAGAACAGTGATGTTTTGGGGCTGTTGCCGGGCAACACAGACTTTCAACTCCCTCCACATATTTTCTATGGGGTTGAGGTCTGGAGACTGGCTAGGCCACTCGCCACATTTCATCTTCCATGCTCTCACTGATGGGACGATACATGGTCCCATTCATTCTTTCCTTAACACGGATCAGTCGTCAAACATACAAAAGACAAGATAAGGCAGGCCTCTTAAAAATGATCAAGTAATTGGTTTCCTTCTTTAGAAAAATAAACATTTGTATTGCTTAAATTGCATAGTCATATCTGTCGAACTGAAACCCATTTTGTGCATTTAGGTTGCATATTACTTTACAGTTGTTTATAACCTGACCTAAATATCATACTGTAAGTTAATACGACTAACGGATAATGGCTTATGTACACCAACTTACTGTGTATTGAAGAAAATCTTTTAAAAAAACAATGGACGTCAATAAAGAGTCCTTGAACACAGTCTTGAGTGGGATTTTAATAAAAGATTAACAAAGTACTGACATGAAAATGATTGAACAGCTCTCACTAGTCTTTCATCCTGCTTGTTTTAGATTTAGATGTTCGTGCGTCATTCATTCTTTGGGGATTGGCTTGCACACTCTTAACTTCCTATTTTTGTGCTCATCAATACACTTTCGGGAGTATAGATGAATATCACAATTTATTTTCGTGCGTCATCCACCCTTGTCAACAAATTATTTCAGAAATCCACCCTGTATACGTAAGAATGTTACTTCCTGCTGCAGCAAAGCTACGTGCCCTACACCTGCTGACCCTACTCACTGCAATCCTACAAAACTACACATGCTTTATTGGATTGATACATTTCAGGCTGTGAGTGATCAGGCCTTGATATGTGCCTGCACCCAGTCATTGGTCAAGTTACCTTATAAATGCTTAACAAAGTGCACCGTATAAGTCATATGGATTTAAAGCTTTGATGCAAAGAATTTACATTAATGATTTTTAGTAATTGAGCTACTTGAGTTTCTTGAGGAACCATTTCAGCCCTTGTGTGGGTGTGCACAGCACATGGGCAAGTTATTTTTAGAGCTTGACCTTTTTAACCCTTCTTCCAGTCTCTGCAGTTCTTTGTTTGGAATTTTCAATCAGACTTGTGTTATCTTGTAGGTCATACTGACCTGTTCGGAGCTTAAGAACACATCACAACTTAGTTTAATCTTTAAAAACATTTAATCGTTTTTTGTTATTCTTGTACATTTTTCCTTTATGCCTTTCTGCACAGCACTTTAGAAATTCTCTTTTATACAAATGGTACACGCATATTTCTAGCTTCCTGACATTGTTTTGCACCTGCGGCTCTTTGATTTTTCCCCAGCTCTCTTTTCTGTCTCAGCTTTTTTCTCCTCTTAATACCATCTGACATTCCTTACCTGCAAGCAGACGCGGTATCACCTGTCGTCTACTCTCTTTTTCTTCGGCAACACGATCTGATGTGTCTCTCAAACAACAAAAGGGAAAAGAGAAAAAGGAAAGGGAGGGGTGGGGGGAGAGAAGGAGGGAGGGGAGGATGGAGAATGGAGAAGATGGGAGGCTGGTCTGCGGCACAGTATCTCAGACAGTCCAGCACTTTCTTTGTTATCTCCTCTCCATGTGGGAGAAAAGCATCCCACCTTCTTTATTATCATCAAGCAATGATAAGGATGGCCCTGACTACTCATCTCTGCACAAAAGAAAGCTGATACCTCAAGGCCATGTATGTGTGCGTGTGCATGTCTGAGGCCATGTCTCGAAGCCCAAAAACACCAGGGGATATCTTTCCTTTTATTCTCTTACGAGATAACAGTGTTGGTTTGATTTTGTTGAGGCTTTGAGATATCGGCTGCCGCTCACCTCAGTACAATGGAGCCCTATGGCATTTGGATGGTCACATTCAAAGCATCAAAAAATGACTGAATTAAAAAGTCTACAGGATCTGCATTTTTCAAATATGACATGGTATGTCAAGATAAACAGAAAACCTTGAAATGCTTCACAATGAGGTTTGTATATCAGGATCTCCAGTAGCTGGGCTTTCAATGAGCTGTGGCAATATGTAACACAATGACAGACAACAAATAAATAAGCATGATCTCTAATTAAATTAGGGATATGTTTATGCCATGGTAACACAAGTATTTATGTGTGTGTGCATGTGCAGAAAAATAGTGGGGTGAGTTAGTATTATTGTTGGTATATAACAAGTGGGTATGGACCTAATTTCTAACCAATGTGTACACCACTTCCTGTGCAAAAGTTTTACAAAATCAAACTTAACTCCTGCACTTGTTGTGAGCCATGAATATTCATTGAAGCACCTCAATTGTAAGTTTTAACGTTATGCTATAGCGAACTACACCACGGCCGTATGACTTAAACATCACTGCCATTATTCTTCAGTCAAGCTAACCAGTGGTTTTGACAAGCTAGCAGAACCGTAGCCTAAATAATAGTTTATTAACCTAACATACAATCTACAAGCGTTTGTAAGAGCTCTGAAAAACACAACTAGAGGCTGTCAGGCGGACAAGTAGCACCGTAATGAACCATTGATCTGCAGGCATATATCTACACATCAACTGTAATAAGCTGCTTTGCATTGACCATTTAGTGTTTTACAGATCCACACATTGATTATAAATGACACCCCAAGGCAATGGGTAACACAAACTAATATGAAGTTCCCTAAATAGAAAACAAAATAGTTCAAATTTTGAGAATACACCCTTTTCATTCATGTATTCATTATTTATAAGTTTAATTTGAGTATAGAAATGTATTGAGGTTTCCCTCATCCGCAATGATGTCCAGATACAGAGAAATGCATTGAGTTCAACAAATCAATAGACAAGCAGTGAGGATTGATACCCTTCTCATCTTAGTATGCTAAATATGGATTGAGAGCCAGAAGGGGATTAGCTTCGTTTAGCAAAATGACTGGAAGTAGGTGGAAACAGCAAGCCTGGTAATACCAGGATAATCAATAACTGTTTAATATGTACACACAGAAATATTAAACTACTGGATATACTCCAGAAAGCACAACAACGGGCGCAATCATTGCTAGTTACTTAAATAATAAAATTAAAAAAGCCTGAAAATACATAATCTTCAAAGCAATGCATCAACAACTTGTTGTGGCTTTTATGACCAAGTTTGAAGTCAATCTGATCAACCAGCTTAGAGCAGGACATCACAGAGTAAATCTATTACTTCCTGTTGCTAGCCGGGGCTGTAATTATCTGTCAATATTAACATGTGGACATGTTCATGGCTGGACTTTCGAGTCAAGATGGCCGACTTCCTGTTGGGTTTAGGGTTTGAGGCCAAGAGGCTTTTTGGTGCGTCTCCCCATGATACATATATGTACCAAATTTCAATTGTTTACGTGTATGCTCCCCATAGGGTGCCACTCCGTGGAAAGTTTGTGGTGACGCCATTGTCAAATTTTGCAACGCCCATTCGCGAGACATTTAAAATACGTACATTTCACCAGATCTTGACATGTGATAGATATGATAAAGCCTCCAAAAAGCCAATTTATTTGGAAGAAAAACATTAATGATAAACACATCAATTCCAGTTCCAATTCCTCGCCGACTCCAACAGAAATAGCCCAACATATTTCTTGTAGTCGTTGACGTAACTGCAGAAAGCGTAAAAATTAATTTCCTTTAGAGAGCTGTGAACGTCCCAGGAGTGATGTCAGTGGAGGACAGTTGATCTGTTGTTGTGCTAATTAAAACTCAATGTAACACTGTAGATTGGGAGAGGAAAAAAAAAAAACACAACAACAAATGCATGGCCAAAATCCTCAGTGATACCTCTGGGAATGGGATTTTTCACGTTGTTTGTTTTGTGAACACAGAAGAGTGAGTTTTAAAGCACAAGCAGAAAGCAAATGAGGAGGAAGTAAATGTGCTTATTTTGAGGTGTGATATTGTGTCAGTGGAAGAGGGATTGTTGCATTATCACACTGCTGTGTGCGAGTACTGTGATGTGAGCAGGCAGCTATAAAACTGAAACTCCCTTCTACTGTGTTGTCAGGCCCTGACCTTTACTCTCCTCATTAATTCCTAATGCTGCTTGGTGTCTCCTGCATGTTAATTTAGAGAAAGTGCCTCATCAAACGGGTTAAACTTAGAACACTAAAGAACAAACTGTAAGTAGGAACCACACAGATGACTCAAGTTGCTCTTGTGTTCCTCAGTGTGACAAGTAAAACCCAGACCATCTACAAAAATGTCAAGTTTTTTCTTTTTTCTTTTTTTTTCACTCCTGTGACATTTGTTTTTAGAACATGTGATTGCCATTGCTTTAACTGAAGCTGAAGGGCTTCAAAAACATTCCCAGGTCACAGAAATCATGTCTGTGTAGATACGTTCTCTTCACTGCCTTCACAGTCCTTGTATTTCATATTACATATGACAGCCACAGTGTGATTCTGGCAGAAGGTAGAACAATAATATATGATAATGCCAGCCTTGCACATGTAGATTGAATGTTGCCATTTTAATTGAATAAATTACCGAAAGACCCATTTAGATGTCAGTAAAAATGTCTACAACCCAGAGAAATTCAGCATGCATTTGAAGAATTAAGCTCTTAGCCACATATATGTATCTTTATCTACCAGGACACATATCTGATGATGTTTTCTTGCTTTTTCCTTTGCCAGAGATTGATAATATCTGAAACCCAATTCCAGAAAAAATGAGTAACATATAGTAAAAACAGCCAATCTTTCAAACATTTAGTTTAGTTGAGATTATTTTCAATATATGTGAATGTAACACAACAGGATGTCAGTACAGTTAAAATATGTTAAATAAAACTGAATCATTGTATCAAATATTAAATGCTTCATATTTTGACCAAAAAGGGAGGCTAAGACCTTAGCTTATTGTGCCTACATTTACACAATACAACAATAAAAACTATAAGTAAAATTAGACTGAGGATCACAGCATAATGAATCTGAAGCAGAACAAAAACAAAATGAAGGCAGTTTATTGTCAGTTCTCAACATTATACATCACGCAAAAAAGGCAATTGAACATGCTTTATAGAATGGCTAAAATACATTGACATGAATGAAACATATAACACAAAACTACATGTTTTTGCAATAACAAAGAGCAAAGGAAACCGATCAGGTGTGGCATAAAATATGATTGGGAACACATTTTTTTTGATAATTTCAAAAATCCGTAAAACACATAAGCACAGTTTTGCAATGTGAACAAATGGAAAAACGTACCAAAACTGTCTCAGGGTTCAGATCCGCTAAAAAAAGGTTCTGCACCATTCCACCAAGTTTCATGAAATCAGGCCAGTATAGTTTTTCTGTAAGCCGGCTGACAGACAGGCAGGCAGTGGTAAAAACAACCTCTTTTGGGGAGGTAATAATGAGCAAAACAAGTAAGAGAAGGTTAAAGATGTGCTCTAGATTCAATCAACAACAATACCAGACCACCAAATGACCTCTGGGGCCAAGAGGGTTCACACAGGGCTGGTTCAAGCCCCTTAACCCCAAACACTTATTTGCCCCTGTTCCATTTTATTCTCTGTGGCCTCGTTCTTCAGTGCATTAGTCCTACACCAAACAGGGTGAACTCAGAAATAGCTTTTTTTTTTGCAGTATTACACAGTATTATTCCTTGTTCATTTTAAAATAAGAAAAAGAAAGACAAGTCCAGTGTCATCGATAATTAATTTTTACAATTATTGGAATAAAATGGAATCTATATATACAACATTTTTAGTTTTTCCAACATCAATGACATTTTTCTCATTTAAGCTTAGATTTGGTTACTTTTCCACTTTTCATTCAAAAAAATGTACTGATGAAGTCAGTTGAAACTATATTACCATGTTGGCACATATAGAGTAAAATCCGATTTGTTAGAAATTAAGCTGCAAGTTCAGAACAGAAAAGTTTTTAGACTGGTTTCTATCTAATAAGTCTACAGACGTATATTGGATGTTTGTGTGTTGCTTTATGATGCATACTTATTCTTGGATTGTTTTACACAACACGACACCCAGGCAACATGAATGATGTTCGTGCCTGATTTTGTGAAACAGATTACCTGTCAGTAATCAAAATGAGGGCACATTTTGATTACTGACAGGTGAGTTAATTAGATTTCAACTTGTCAACAGGTGAAATATGACAACAACCTCCAATAGAAATCTATAACTAAGACACTGAATATTTTCTGGAAAGTCTTTGATTTAGACCTCACTTCAACCCGAGCTGAGTGGTACTTTTTCCCTCCTTACTATTTCTATAGCTGCTGTGGAAGTGGCTTGGCAGTCGGATGGAAATATAACTTATGTCTCCTCACTGCTTCTCTCTGTGTGTAAATTGCTGCCTTCAACACTGTGAGCTGTAGGCAAGAAGTAAAGGGGAGCAAATGAGCTCTGAAATACCGACTCCCTGGTAAAACACACTCGGCATGACCTTTAGTTAACGGACAAATTGAGCTGAGGCCAGAGCACACTTCCGACTCTTGAGTGAACACTGTTGGGTGCTTTGAGGGAGAGTTTATGTGTGTGTGTGTGTGTGTGTTAATGTTAGGGTAGGCAAGTGTCTGGCAAAGAGGTATAGAAGTTTGGGGCAAATTTACTCATTTATTTATTTTGTTTATTTCAATTTCTGTAAATGTGTGAGAGTCTTGTTGGTTTGCCGGCACCAAACAGAATTAGTTCTTCGTTTCATTATCTTGGAGCAACTTGCAGACGTTTGCAGTCAGCCAGTGACCTTTGCTTCTGATTCAGTCAGAGTGTGTGTGTGTACACTTGTGTGTTTCTAATAGAAAGAGCGGGAGAAGGAGATTGCAAGTCTAAGTTATTGGAATAAGTCTGAACTGGATTAAATATCTCAGGGTTTATACCAGTTAAAAGCTGTGTTTGTGTCTTCAATATGTACGTGTATGTGCATATGTGTGCATGAATGGCTGCATATGTCATTGTTGACATTCAGGCATGCTTTACTCTTAAATGACATGACTGAGAGCGAAATATGAAGATGTCATAAACCTTTAAATACCTCATAAGAAATCCAATAAATATGTTGTTTTCTTCCATATTGGAAGCAAACTAGGCATGGTGAGTTTGAAAGTGCTCAAGTGTGTGTTTCTCCTAAATTGCTGATAAAATAATCCATTCCCAAAAGAACAAAATGATGACTGCAGATGAATAAAGGAGTAACAAGACTTTTGCAGTTGGGCTAGCAGGAGTAGAGCTTTAGTAAAAGCAAGCTGTTATGAAGCCTGTGTAGGCAGCTGGGTTCTTTAAAATAAAATGATATCTGTTCTGTGAACATAACTTCTGAAAATCTAGCAGATGCATCTGTGTATACATGGTAAAACTGAACACAGGTACAAGCTTCAGACTCAGGAACAAGAGGGAGTCTCCTACACTGAGTCTGTATACTTTATTATAATAGGTAATATAATGCACTATTATGCTCTTTCAATAATGTCTTTGCATGACAGCTACAGTATGGTTACAGTGAGGAAACAGAAGATGGTTATGGTATTTATACAAGACAGTTTTAATAGTAAATAAATGTATGTTAATGCTGCAAGTGAAGTAGTTACGAGGTAACTTACGATGTAAGCCAGTCACGAAAGAAACATCATTTGATTCACAAACCATGAGCCACGAAAGTTATGTAAGTTACGTTAAAAGAAAATGTGATTCACAAAACGTGATTCGCAGAAGTTGCAGCACGTTTCCTCCAAAAGTCTATACTGCTGTAAAGTGCTTAGCAAGCATTTTGCCTTAGGACTTTCATATTGATTCTGCAACGGCGTAATATTGGTGTGCAGCGTCACATTGCAGTCCGGCATAGCAGAACGAAGTGGGAGGAGACAGTAGTGGCATGTGTCAGACGACGAGAGTGCAGTGGAAAGTGCATTCGAAACGATGGCAGAAGAACTGTCCGTGGTGCTGGTTATCGCTGTAGAGATTCTACAGACTCAAGCAGTTGTCCTGCATTTTGTTGACTTTGATTTGATTACTGTTGGACTCAAGTGAGAGGCGTGTTTTAGATGATGCGTCAATTATTTTACACCTCGCCTGCTTGGCTGGTTCACATTGATCCGCGCCTCAAATAGTCTCATCGATTTAACTCCTCTGTTACTACCTCCGAAAGCAGTACAGAGCCCGGATAATTTGGCCCCCCATCACGCCTCTGGCACGTTCAGATTGAAGTCGAGAAGTTAAAGAGGCATAAATATTGCCGCTTGAAATGGCAGCGTGAAAGGAGCGATTCATCAGTGAGGTGTGTGAAAGGATTCTTGTGTGCAAACAAACTAAAAAGAGGTGACTACCTGTGCCAACCAAATAAAGGAGCACACTCTAATTGGGATTCAAGTATTTGGGACCCATGGGAGAACCAATAATCACTTCAAATTGTAGACACAAGAGATCTTAAACCTCTCATGACTGGGCCCCAAATATATTTCATAGAGCAGGCTACACATCCCTGGATGTTTTAAAAGATAAAACACATTTTTAAGAATAATTTTAATAATTTAGTGGTTGTTTTTTTTAAATATTTAGCTACTAGGCCAGTATTAACGGAGTTTCTCATTTATTTCCTGGTGATCTAAAGGCTCCTCACTTCACAAAGAATAACCCTAACATGAAACCATTTAAAAAGTGAACTTGATAATGTTTAAAAATGTACCCCTCATAAAGAAATCAACAAACCCGAGTCAAAGGTTCAAGGAGGAAGTCAGTTCCTGTCACAACAGGTCTTTTAGAGGATTTGACAAGGCTGTTATGAAAGTGTCATAAGAGGAAGAAGACTGGGATAAAAGAAAAATAAATCCTTTGAAATTCATATTGGTGTTCCAAAGAGTTGAAGGTCAGCTTTTTCTTGCTGCAGTAAAATTGTCTTCTTTATTCAGCATGACAACCAAACCTCCTTAATTATAATGTTAGGGTGGGTAATGCTTTAATGATTTCTCCTCCAATACACACATGTCCCCCACTATTTGAGAAAAGGGAGCCGCAGTGTAGTCAAGAACACAAGGTACATGGAACTGTTCCAGTTATATTTGTTGAGTATAGTGACAGGTTGTTATTCAACATGTTTTCCTTGGACATGTAAAAACTGTTGATGCCTGTTGTTGCGTGACACATTTTACGACTCTGTATTTCCTTCTTTTGCTTTGATCAGTTATTCAGTTCATTAACAGCTGATGACCAGAATTCTGCCCATGCTGCATTTACCACATTTGGCAGTTTTCCATTTATTGTCCCGTCTCTTTTTATTGTAATACCTAACAGTGATTTGAAGTTGTCTATTTACACAATCACTCCACACAGCCACCTGGCAAGTGAATGAAATTTAGGGATCCGCATTATCAAGAAAAAAACAGTGAATTACAGGAATTGAGCTGAAGAAAGTGGCAGTTACGTTCTAGAGCGCTGATAAACACACCCTCACCTTTGTATTGTGGGGCTTTGTGTGATTAAGAGCCTCATGCTGTGGCTGCATGTGTGTTAAAGTAATGTTAAATGTAGGTCACCTGTTAGGTGGGGAGCAGAATAGTTGTTTATCTGCACTTATCAGCTGATAAGTATGGGTTGTTGTTACCATGAAATGGTAAAATGTCTCAGTTTCAACATCTAATATGTTCTTTGTGTGCTATTGGGAATAAAAATATAGATTTATGAGATTTGCAAATCATTGCATTCTGTTTTTAGTTAAATTACAGCGCCCCAACTTTTTGAGAATTGGGGTTGTAACTAATGAAACTATGTCACTTCTGGTTTTTACGTCATCCTCATGACATCTTCTCATTTATGTGCTTTTTGTTTTCTTTCCCTTATAACGCCTAAGCAGAAACTTTTTAACCTTGGAGCAGTGGCTTTGTTGAGTAAATTGAACACACCGGCAGGTGGCTCAGGTCACATTTTAAATCTCTTCTTTGAAACATACTATTTCAACTAATGATAATTAAAGACTCTGACAGTGTTCAGGAATGCCTTTCAGGGCACATTGTCACCTTAATGTCGGAGCATGTCGTCAGAGTGTGCGTTAGAACGAGACAGTTTTCCATTCTTTCTTAAATGTTTGAAAATGTTTGACATGATGCTGGCTGTCAGTTCCTGAGCTGAAGCATGTAATTGTACTTCAAAGGGAATGGAAGTGAGTCTGGAAATACAGCGCACTTGACTATGTGACAGCACACACTGTCATGTGTGACAACATGCCCTGACACGAAGCAGCTTGTCACAAACGTGAAGCTTTCATCTGTAATAACTTTAACCTCTAGTAAATTATTAAGACTTTAAAATGTCATTTTTACAGAAACCCTAATCTCTTTAAAAAAAAATGTGTGTCACTATAAAAGGTATTGCTCAGAAATACACCAGCCTCCCCTGTTTTTTTCCATGTAGAAAACTGCTCACACTGGCTTCTGACAAATTGAGCCATAGAAAATGGCGAAGCATGCCTGGCATTAGAACCGAGTTAAACAAACCAGGACTTGCTATTATAAACAAACATTGCGCACATGTGCTTTGACACACATGGGCTGATCAAAGACCACTTCATGTCCATTTCCCTCCCTCCAAGCAGCTCCTTTTCTCACTAGTCAATTTGACAAATCCATTAGGGATCCATTACAGAGACTTTATGAAAAGCAGCTACATTATTTTTCTCCCAGCACCGAGAGAAGCATCATAAATAAACCCACTGATGGTAATGATAGTCCTTTAGGGGCTTTAAGCAGGTTGTGTGTGTGTGTGTGTGTGTGTGTGTGTACGTACACTTGTGCCTGGATTATGTGATACATTGGCCTATACCTATGTGGTTGAAATGTATGTATTTTTTTTTAACTTAATATTATGTAAATTTGCTATTTTATTATGCCCTATTGTTTCATTTAGAGCCATTTATAACAACATATTCTCATAAATGGATAATGATTTTATACCTAAGAAATGTCTTTTGTGACAGCCACACACTGTTTGGCACATGATGACTGCTGTTCAACACTACATCATGATTGCAGTTTTATACATCATAATTACAGTTTTAAACATACTGGAAAATGATTAGCATTAGGCTGTTAGGAAAAAGGACAGAGTTAGGTTTGACCCATTATGCACCCTTCACAGCCATCTGTCAGGCGACCTATATGGCTTGTAATATCACGTCAAAACTTCATCAGCTACCTATGAATTACAGTACATTTCTTTAGGAAAACATAGGAACCAATCAAGAGGACAGCCTCATCAAAACAACCGTGATGCTAAATCTTGAGTTTGTTTTTTTCATGCCATGCACACTAACTTTTCAGTACACGTGTAACATCTTCTTTCAAAATTACAGATTTACATGCATTGCTTGGTCTGCATCTAGCTTAAAACTTAAATCTGCTACATAAAAAAGTTTCCTTCCATACGACAGCTCAATTTTTTATAGTCATCCAGCCAAAAGAAATCAACAAAAATGGCGGTCATTTGACTTTGAAGTAAACTCGTGTCCTCAAAGACAGGCGAACCTTGGGACTGAACCGCATTCTCAGTTTCACATTGCTCACACAACACTGTGTGTCCTCCTCTAGGGTGGCATTAAACCTGTTCGTCGCTACGGCTAATAGTAATATTCCTGAGCATCACTGTGCACATATTTGTCTTTGGCCTAAATTACACCTTACACTGTAGTAATTATTTTTGAAACAAGAAGTTTGTAGTATTTGTTTACACCTATATAAACCATCTGTCTGTACATGAGAAACATTTTGCTGCTAATCTCCTGAATCTCACAGTAAGAGTAGAAGTATCACAGAAGCAGTATATGTAACCTGTTCCTGTTAAAAGTCATTAGCCCAGGGATGAGGCTGTGAAATGGCTCACTTTCATATACTTTTAGTATGTTTGTATGTACCGTTTATTCCTATATGATTGGTGGCTGCCTTTGAAATTCTCTCTTGTGGCATTGTGTGTATGGCAACTGGGTCTATGGCAGTTTTGGCTTGAGATCTGGTTTGTTTGATGTAACCTCAGTTCCATGAGTGTGGGAACTGCAAGTAAGGGAAAAATGAGTGAGGCAGTGCCTGGACATGGGTGAGAGATGTAAAAAAGGATTATGGAAATTTTCAAAAATGCAGCACAGTGATGATTGACATTTCATACACCAAACATATATAACATGGATTTGCTGATGTGCATTCAACCCCTGCTTGGCCTGTTCTGATCACATCTAAGGTTATAAAACTGCAGCACACTGCATCAATCAGGACTGCATACTTATGTGATGACATATTTTAACTTTCCTTCATCAGTGAACTGCCTCCCCGGACAGCATTTTCTCGTTTAATTAATACATTTTTTAATGAGCCTAAATCTGTTTTTTTGGCAAGTGTCTGTGAGGAAGAACAAAAAAAAGACTTAAGTTTAATGTAATCAAAAGATGGTTCTAGCTAAGAGATGAAATGCCCACCACCACCTTTATTTGAATATTCTGATACCCTGATAACTTGCACTGATAACTTGCATTTGCAGTGAAAGTTGGTACTGGACAGAAATCGTGTCCTGCAGATTTCATTGGGCCATATGGAACAAAGTACAGGGTGAAGAGAAGTAGGGCAATACTAATTTCCAGGACCACAATAAACTATTACATTGTACCTTTTACAAATGGATTGCCAGCGGGCTACATGGTGGTGTAGTGGTTAGCACTTTTATTTCACAGCAAGAGGGTTTGAGGTTCCAATCAGCTTAATGGCTCTTCTGTGTGGAGTTTGCATGCTCTTCCCGTGTCAGCATGGGTTCTCTCTGGCTCCCTCCCACGGTCCAAAAACATGCTTAGGTATAATTGGTGACTCTGAATTGCATGTAGGAGAGAATGACAGCATGAACAGCTCTCACCCAATGTCAGCTAGGAATGGCTCCACAATGCACTTTTGAATATCACCAAGAAGTAGTCTTCTTGTAAAACTAGATGTTCTCTGAGTGGCTTCTCCACAACTGCTTCTCAATGTAGTGTGTACTCGTGTAGTTGAGTATATCTGTGTTCAGTTTGATCCCTGGAAATGCTGTGACAAACTGGGAATTGAGTCTGGGTGGACCATACAGGGGCTGTCTTAATGATGGACACCCAGATGGCTCCTGCCTGTGCTACGTGCTGTGGGAAAAAAAGGACTCCAGATGATAAGTGGCATTCTGCAGGATACCAGAACTGCACTGCCAAGATGGCTCACACACACATAGACACCGACACGCCCACACATAGGCATAAACTACCTCTGTGCATGAAAATGAGAAAAAAAAAGTTGACACATCTGAATTGAGTGGATAAATAATAGTCTGGCAGGTGGAAAATTTTGATTTCTCTTAAAACTGAGAAGTTGTTCTCTCAAACCAGGCAATTTTACCTTACTGGTGTTGAAAAAAATCTGCCACAAACAGGAAGTGGGTATTAGATAAGCTGACAAGCTGTCACAAAACTCAGTTGAGCTGCACTTAATTTACAAAGAGGAAAGGCCTAAAGGTACATCTTTTTGCCACATTACTTAAAGACAGGTTTTCATCTTTATGAGGCTACTCCCAACTGAATCCCCCACAATCTGCCCAGCAGTTGCCCAGATGTTTTATGCTTTTTTTTCTCTCTCTTCCATCTTGCCCTTCAGCTCCATCAAATTCCATGCCTTCCGCTCATATGCCACATACTATTACAGTTTCTCCAAAATAATGTCAAATGTACACCTCCCTGGGGACTTTCTTGCTGCTTTTAGTTAACTTGACAAATAGCTTGAGTCAGATGTTGTGCTACAGTGGGTTAGCAGTGATAGAGCACCAATCAAATGTGTACAAAGTAGGAAAGTAGGAAACTTCACATGGTCTTTGCAGTGTCTTTAAAGGCTTCATTTTCAAAACAGGAATCTACCAAAGGGAATTGGCAAGATTCAGAGCCAAAATGTAAGCTATTTGCAATAGAATCCTAAAAAAAATTGAATAACAGTGTCAATGGAGTATTTTAGTCTCCCCTTGCTAGTTGTTTTGGTTTTAAGGCCTGCAAGTTTAGTGTTTTGGTTCCGTCTCATTGCTTTCATGAACCGCATTTCAAGCTCTTGTAATCCCATTGCACACCCCCTGCCCAGCACCAAACAACAGAGAGATAAAGTCAGTGATGAGCTGCAGAAACATAGTGGAACATTTAGCAGCTAAAGAGACAGTTTTCTCAGAAGTTGGCGGAGATCAAAATAAAGTTTCAAGGGTGATTTCAGTCACATCCATCCGATGACCTAGCCTGGCTCCGCCCGCCTACGTACTTCTGCTCAATTCGATTTTGCTTCAGTACTCGGTCTGGCCTTCCTCTGTGTTACAACGCTCGATTCTCCCTCAGCTTTGTCCTGGGCGTGGTCCTGGGTTTGTCCTGAGAACAGTGCCAGACAAGGAAGCAGCTGAGAGACCATGGATGCTAACGAACAATTTGATCTGTTGTGGCAACATTGCCAAATATCGATAAATTAAAGCCGGAGCAGGAAAAGTTTAATTTTCCAGCTGGCTCCATTAGTGGTGACGGAGTTAGCCAAGGCTACGAATGGGAAAGCTAAGCCAATCGTTGTTGTCGTGTCCCCGGCGCATGTAATACGTCATGACCAAACGTTAGCGATTGGTTAAGGCAGATCCGGAGTGGCACTGCGGCAGAGCCAATAGATTTTAAACTTCAACAGCACCCGCCTTCAAGTGAGAGAGCAAACTTCTGTGTCGCAGTTCTAGGCCTTCTGTACAAATGAAATGAAGTATGAAGCTCTAGTTAGGACTAGGCTACCGATGACCAGAAATACATGTCGAATAAATTATAATGTTGGTCTATTGCAGTTGTCATGATAGTGAACATTTTGTGCTGCCCCCAAGTGGCCAAATAACAAACAAACACCACATGACACAGTGTTAAGTACTTGTACTTTGGGTTTCTACTAGAACATGTTTTTCGTGCTTAATGTTCATTACACACATTATTTATCTCATATTACAAAATAATAAACCTGTCATGGGTTGCACTGCTAACTGGCACAAAATAAAATACCTGATTTAAAGAAACGCTTCGTAAGGAATTCAACAGTGTTACAAGACATGTTAAATAGTTCATTCCAGAATAATCATTACACACAAAAATGGGCCTTTCATTTAAAATCATGTCACTAATTGTACAGTTGCACGCAGCTCCCTCTTCCTGTGTTTATGCTATCTGACTGATTATTATAATTACCATACAATCACAATGTTAGTGTGAAGTATTTCCAATGAGCACCACTTAAACTACACTTTAATATGATTATAGTTGAATGCATGTCTTCAGCATCATAACGTTTCCTCATGATGCTTTAGAGAAGACAAGTGAAGAGTCAGATAGTCTAAACCTGTTTGATAATCTGGTTATTTCATTGTCAGCCAGCCAGGGTTGATTTTTGGGCCAAAAACATAAACAGGAAGTTTATTCTGCTAAAAACAGTGTGTATTTTCCTGTAGAGGGCTTAAAGAACTTTGCTCTTTTTCTCCCCCCTTGCTCATTCTTGGTATTCTTCCAGCTTCTCTTTATCCTGCTGCAGAGTTCAGGACCTCCGACATCAGATTTATTAGACTGTCGGTGGACTCAGCAGTACCTGCTTTGATACCTACAGTTCATGTTGCTTGTGTGTGTGTTGTTTATTGCACTGCACATATGTGCAATTTTGTGTATGGATGGATGTGTGTGGAAGAGTACAGCATACTTGCATGTGGGTGTGCTGTACAGCTGGCCACATGGTGTGTAATCAGCACCTATACCTCAGTGTGGGAGTCACAGGTCAGGGATTGGAGCTTTAAGCTGCTCTGCACTCCCACCATCACCACAAACACAATTGAAACAACCAGTGGATTAAGCCATAGTCCTCCCAAGTAGACAAAGTCTTACCTACACTGCATCTGCGTTGGTCTTAACACCAGCTGTGCACTGTGTATTCCATGTACACAGAGAGAGTGTGTACAGTGATGTTTTACCCATTGTTTACCAGTGATTCTAGGTGCATCTGCTGTAGACTCCACAGCACTGTTCACACTGTTGGCATTAAGTTAAACACGTTCAGTTTGAGCACTTAGCTCCTTGGGGACAAAGGAACCCCGAGGGGCAGCGGTATTGAGTTTTTGGGGAACATAATGTTGGCCTTCATTGATAGCCTTGTTGCCTCTGTAACCCAAACCAGACAAGAAGATCCACGCATACACATCAACATTTTATTTACTTAGTAAATAAATAAATCACAAGGTTCAGTGACATTATGTGTCAAAATGGTACACAATAAATTCATGGATTTGGCTGACATTGATTTCCACAACTTCTACATCTCATTGTAAAATAGAGAGGTACCTTCTCCACCCACTGTATGTGCAGAAAGAAGCTCTCACACTGTTAAATGGGCAGTTTAGTTTCAACTGTGAAAGACTCACCGGGACAGTGGAACAGAACAGAGCTATTGTTAATGTTTTCAAACCTTCCCAACAGTCGTTGGATCTTCCATGCAGTGAAGTCCACAAACCCTAACCTGTGACATGTTGGGATTTAAGTGTGACTTCTGTTTACATATACAGTATATATGCATATATGTATAAGTGTATCTTCACAGAACTAAGATTTAAGCCTTAAAAGTTTTTTCAGTCACTCAGCAATATTTATTATTTAAGTTTAGTAATGTTAGTCACCCTATGATATGTCATACCAGACCAAGTAATGACTGTACCAAAAACAACAATTACTTTCAGCTTTTCACTTTCAAAAAACATATTTTACATAGTCTTACAAATGCTTGGATAAATTACTGTATTACCATTTATAAGCAGTCAGTGCCTCGTGTAACCTGAATTTGTACTGTTCTGGCAGTAGCTTGGGTTCAGTATGTGCTATGCTAGCTAATTTGGGTTGAGTACAGTACAGTATTAATACACTTGAGCTGCCTTTTTAGCTGCTTACACCCATTGAGATTCAACTTAACCAATGAGATTATTTCTGCTTGAAGAACAGCACTGCCTCTGAGAATTTCTTTGTAGAAGTTCTCAGCCTTTAACCTTGCATGCCCACCTTGTAACATCTAAATAATTTGTAAAGGAGGAGAGAGAATACAGCTCGAGCCATCCATTTCACTCCAGGTTGCTGCAATTTCAGCTCACACTGCTTTAAGATAGCTGCTGGTGTTTGTTAAGCTACAGCTAAGTACAACAGGATTCGATTTTCTCAACTACTTTTTTGTTCATTTTGTTTGTTTAGTTTATTGTTACATTTTTTATTTGTTTAGTGCAGTCAAATTCCCACTTCAGCTCTCCAGAGCCTCCTCTAATGGACAAACACTACTGAATAGAAGCCTGCGGATAGCAATGTGGGTCATCAGTGTCAAGTGTAAAACCAATTGACTACCTGCTATGCCAAAAATGGACATTTTGATAGGTCGAGAAAAGGTGAGATTATTCAAAAATGTGTGAGGACTTTTAGTGACACCTACTGTAGTGTAGCATTAACTGAACTGCACTGTTCCACCCTGACCTCATAGAAACATGTTACCCATCAGGAGGAACTAAAAAGACTTTAGTGATATATCCAATATTGTGTTTTCAGCCTTTTTTTTTTTTTAGTTTAAATGCTAATTAACAGCATTTTATCACACCTAGCACTGGGTATACCAGCATGCTGACACTATTTTTTAACATCTACATGCTCTTTCCTTTGCCTGAGTAAACAAGGAAGTGTAATGTTGAGAAAGGTTATGTCATAAATCAGAATTCAAAGTAAATTGATGATTATAAATACCTGTTTTATTCCAGCTTGAACACAGTGATAGAGCCAGGTGCTCCTCTGTCTATAATACAATTACTGGTAGCACTATAATTACAATAACAGCAGTTTGACTCTATTCTGTTCTGGCACTGTGGTCTCTGTCCCCTCATTCTCCATGGTAATAGACTGATTAATTCACAATTTGCTCCCGTGTTCAAAGTCCATCCTTGTGTTCTTCTAGCAGTGAGGAACATCTGTTTCCCACATACACACACACATGCACATGCACGCACACACACACACATAGACACAAACACATAGACACACACCAATACTTGAACACATGCACATATGCCGACAAATACACAAACAAATCAAGGCACACAAGATATGTGCACACACACAGAGCCTTTGTTAGGGGGTGAGACATCTGCTGTTTGTTGTTCACAAATTATTGATAGCAGTAAACAGAAAGTTGAGGGGAAAACAGGCATTTCTCATGCTGATGAAATTTTCACGACCTGTCAGCCCATTCAAACCAACGCTTTGTTACCGAGCAGGACGGCACGACAACAAGAGACGCATCTCCACCACATATTTCCCACAGCGAGGAGAGAGGCACGGAGAGGTGGGGAGTGACAGAAACAAAGAAAATACACAGTGAGGAGAACAGGGACAGATGGAACATTTTTTCTTTTTTTCAACTTCTTCCAGAGCCCTTTGTCACAGAAATAACACCTTTGCTGGATCCCTTTTTATGCCTTTTATTCTGTAAATGGAAGTGTAATGTAAATGAGTTCTGAACATATTTTCATAGTAAGTTAGACATCTTGTTCTGTCAACATTTTAATGAATTGAATGATGAAGTAAAAACACTGAATTTGGCTTGTATTGTGATTATGAGGAGAAAAAAGATTCCATCCATAGTAATTGCATGCCTGACATGTTCTGCTATATTCCAATTTGCATGGTGAGGTTAAGCATGTTGATGACGGTATCTGACAGTATCACCAGCTGTGCCCCTCTCACTCTCCAACATGTGGTCTATCATGAAGCCAGATTGGTGCCAGAATAGATCAGCATCCCATATCTCAGGAATGCCATTCATATTGTATAATCCTGCACCTTATAATACAAGTCTGCCAACATTCAGTGTAAAAACACAAAAAATAGTGTCCCCTTCATGCAGCATGGTGGATATTAGGCGTGTGGAGTTGGGGTGGTGGATAGTAGACCTGCAAGCAGGAGACCAAAGTTTATTTCCGGTCACAGACCTGCAATGAATATTCAGATTTGTTTCAACTGTAATCATGGTTTCAAGTCTGTTGCGCCTGTAACCACACCAACAGTGATGTTATGACGCACTGACATGCTGGAATACATGCAGCACTGTGCGAAGTAAGTCACTAGCCTGTTTTCCAGACACATTTATTGCATATTTTAAGCAAATATGGAAAAAAAAAATCAGCAAAAGTAAATGTGTGTGTTCTATGTACTGCTGTAATGTGAATATAAGAAACGTATTCTTAGAGATAAGCACCAATTCTCCAGTTCGAAAGCATTATGTCATTTCAGAAAAAGAGGTCGCAGCAAAATGACAGAGATCAGTGTGTCTCTGCCTGTGAGAACACTGCACATGGTTTATTCATGTCATTTGCTATATCTGTTTTCATTTCACATTGTTGCATTTTGCTTTTATCCATACACCAACATTTCCACCTCAAACAAAATAGAAAATACACATAATAACAGGTAGATTAAAACGTAGCATGGAAGGCCAACAGAACAAGGTTATAGGAGTTGTTTTTTTGTCTAAAAGTTTGATGTCTCACCCTTTGCAAGATTTACATAAATTTCAAAACATGCTCTTATAAATGGATTTCTATTTTCTTTAATGTGGACATTTTACCATTTTAAAGACATAAACATATACAATTTATGTTTTTAGGAAACACGTTTAAAATTGTTAGGTTTCGGCACCAAAACCACTTTACTAAGGTTGTGAAAAAAGAACAGGGTTAGCCTTTAGAAACACTACTTCAGGACATAACTACAAATAACCAGACACAAACACTGGCCTCCTGGTTAGATGTCCAGGGATTGTTGGAGCCATGTACCTCAGCTCCCACACTTCAGATAGAGGACCACCATGACTTTTATCAAGCCGTTGTTTCTTTGGCAGCACAATTTTGTTGGGATAGCTCCAAATTTTAGTGCAATATTCTTTGCAGGAATAACTATGCACTGACAGCCTGATTTTAACCAATTTAGATGTCATGTACTCTTTATTGTCTGTCTATGGTTGACTGTCTGATTACCCTACTACAGAGCACTTTCAGCTCAAATGATGAGATTAAAATTGGTAAAGATTCCACCTACAAGCCAAGTAGGTGGCAGAGTGGTAGAGTGACCATTCCTACGGGGCTTCAACACAAACAAAAGTATTGCATTGGCAGTTAAGTAAAGTAATAAAGAGCACAGAGAGACACATAGAGATAAGTGCAGTCACTTTGTCCACACTGACTCTGCAACGGGGAATCAGACTAACAACAGGAGAGCTGACCAAACATATAATGAACAATATTTACAGTTTAAGGGACTGGTTCGGAGTGGTTTCTCTTGAACAATTTCTGTAACATTGGCTCTTTCTTTAGACTAATTGAGATGAAAATTATTGAGCTCAATATATATATATATAAAATTTCTTTGGATGATTGCACGTTTTCTGAAAGCTGTTCTTGACTGTATCTAATTTATTTACTGCGCTGGCTTTTAGTTTAATGGCACAGGGATTACTACCTAATTTCGTAGCTCTTATATCACTACTGCACACAGCAAAGTTGCATGGGACTGGCATTCTCTTAGTTGGAAAACCCAAACTCAATGCAGCCAATGTATAACCACACGTGTTAGTGTTAACACAAGCACTTTTTAAAATTTTTTTATTGTGTTTATTTCATTATGAATGAACCATGTATTTGGAAATAAAATTGAAGTTAAAATTTGACCATCAGTTGCAAATCATTTTGAAAATGTGGGGTTGCTTAAAACTTCTAATCAAACGGAACAATTGACAAAGTAATTAAGACTGATCCTTTTCACATCTATTAGGGAAGCAAATTTATCAGTGGTTAATACTTTATTAAATGTGTTTAAAGGTTATGTTCATAGTTTATTACTTCTGCGGTGGCTGTTGTTACTTCACGTTACTGTAAGGACAGCAGGGCAGTCGAGTGTCCGTTAGCTAAAGTGCTAAAGGCAGTTGAACAGGTTAAGTGAAAAAAATTTTGTTGGTTTTCTGTGTTTTTGTGTGCTGGATGAGCTACACCAGAGAACATTTGGTTAAAACTGATGCCGCTCCGCTGTCATAATGCTCTGTGATGTTTGCTATAAATGTAGTGTGTGTATTGTAGAGCAAGCACTGCACCAGACTCCTTTTAAAATAACAGCCTTTAAAAAGCATTGCTTGTCAGCAACCAGTCATATGGTAACTAAGGAGGCAATTTAGCCTTGGTTGCTGTGATTAATTTGGCATGCAGTTAACACACCAGTCATTATTTTGTTTTAATGAAAACGCCTGGCATTTCCTCCTGGTATTCTTCAACACTATTTTGCAAGAAGGAAATAACAGGATGGGCCAGCGTTAGAAGTGACATGTTTTCTTTTTAAATGAGGGCTGTGCAGTGGATCTGATAATGATGATGTGATGAATGGTTCATTTAAAATATAAAAAAGATGACACCTTAAAGTGATACTTATGAGAATAAAATTTGGTGTTGTGGTAGGTGGTAGCTTGAGTGTAGCGATCCACCCATCTACCAAAGCCAAATCCCAATAGAACCGCTGTTGTGAAGGGAAAAAAAGCTCTGTGTTTAGGGTCAGTTCTGGGGTAAGGATGTGTAGAGAATATGCTGTATACAAAGAACTTTGCAAAGCACTGTTGAGAATTTGAATTAACCCACAAACTGAACAAAACCTTTAGAAGCCATGCGAGACAAGATTTGAAATAAAAAAATCATCCTTTCTTCAAATTTTCCTCTTCAGGGTTGTTTACCTCTCTCAGCGATATCGTCCTGCTATTCCTGGCCTCTTTATTGACTCCTGTAGCCACCTTTGTTATCTCCCTACTGTGCTGTCTGGCAAAGTGGCCACCTTAAGTGTTCTTTAGTGCCACTCCTGTTGTGGAGCTTATTTCTAAAACAACACAGGATAGGTAGGCTGCTTATGGCGTGGGGAGATATGGCAAGACTTTACAGAAGAAATCACTTAAGTGCATGAGCGTGAGTGCCTATTGTTTACAGCCAACAAAAGCAGTACATGGAAACATTCAGGGCATGAAGAAGAGAGTTGTATTTAGGGAAGATAGACCGTTTTTCTTTTATTGGACAGATGTTAGAACTAGAGCAAGGATCAGCATACCCAATAACACTAATGGAGGTACCACTCGTATTCATAGAGCCATGCAGAAAACTTTGCTAAATGCATCGTGCCCAATACTAACTTTTGTGACTCTGTACTTGTAGCCAGTTTTCATGCAAACACGTGCTTGCCTTCTCTGCTTCTTCGCCTACACGTCTATGTGCCGAGATCTCCTACAACAATAATTTGAGGGAACTGAGGATGGAATGGAAGATAATGACTATTTTTTTTTGGATAACTAACCAGCAGTGGTGGAAAAAAAGTTTTCAGATCCCTTACTTAAATAAAAGTACTAATACCCCACTGTGAAATTCCTCCACTACAAGTAAAAGTCCTGCATTCAGAACTTACTTCACTAAAAGTACAAAAGTATCAGCTTCAAAATGTACTCAAAGTATCAAGAGTAAAAGTACTTGTAATGCAGAATGGCACCACTCAGATTGTTATATATATTCTGACCATATATTCTTATTGTTTTGTAGTCATGCTTTTATGTAAGCAGTGTTCATTTTGTAAAGATATGGCTCATTTTAACTGAGGTTTGATTGAAAAAGAAATGTTGAATCACAGTAAATTGATAATGTTTTTTTTTCAAATCTTGACCTGAAAAGTAACTAAAGCTTGCAGCTAAATATAGTGGAGTAAAAAGTACAATATTTGCCTCACAATGTAGTGGAGTACAAGTATGAAGTAACATAAAATGGAAATGCTCAAGTAAAGTACACATACCTCAAAACTGTACTTAAGTACAATACTTGAGTAAATGTACTTGGTTACATTCCACCACTGTGAACCAACCACACAAAAGGTTGCTCAAAATCAGTTTTTTCTTCAAGTAAATCAAATGAAATAGGAACTAAATCAACAAAGAAATATGGAACATGAACATGTACACTCATGAGACATCACATTAACAAATGCTTGCCTTGAAAAGCTTTCTGCCTTTAAAAACACATATTAACCAGTATGGGATTGATATGCTGGGGATTACATTACATTCATTTAGTAGATTTTGTCCAAAGCACAGTAAAGGATTGCTTTCTATCTATCTATCCATCTATCTATCTATCTATCTATCTATCTATCTATCTATCTATCTATCTATCTATCTATCTATCTATCTATCTATCTATCTATCCATCTATCCATCTATCCATCTATCCATCTATCCATCTATCCATCTATCCATCCATCTTGTGCAGATAGTCCAAAAAGTCCTCAAACCCATACAATCAATGACTGTTCTACCCTCTAATAGGACATTTAAGTAGCAGGAGAAACTGGATAGCACTGGTAAAAACTTTGCAAAAAATCAATGTTTCTCTGATATGCACATTGGCAAAGAGTCTGCAGCCAATGTTTCTCTAATTTACTTTAGTTTCTCTGATAATTTAAGATTCAAATGTTCAGAAGGCTTTTACCAGGAGCCAGATTATCTCCTTTTCTCCAAGCAAACTAATCATGTGATTAAAATAAAGTTAATAAAGACCAAGGTCTAAGGCGTTTAGCATAAAATGTGGCCTGGAAGTAGATAAAATGTGACTTTCTGGTAACTTCTGAGTCACACTGCTGACACATGTGCATAATGAGACAGATCTGTTGTACATCATTGGAATCGTTTGAGATAATGTAAATAAACAACTAAATATATAACATGCGTCTTCTTGAAAATGTAATGTATGAATCCAAATCTGCTGATCTTTCACAATGTAAGTTTAGGAGGAAAAAGTCTTTGTGGGCCAAGGTTGTAACTTCATGGTTTGGCCACAATTTCAATTTTACTTTAAAACCTTGTGGGGCACCAGGAGGCTTAGATAAATCAATACATTTGTTGTGTTACTTAACATCCATATTCATAAGCTGCTTGTACAAAGACCTGTTTAGTCGTTTTTCGAGGGAGGTCAGTCTCAGAAAGTCTACTCAAGTCTGCTGGAAGACTCATTATCACCGCATCATAGTAAAGGTTTCAGCACTTTACTAATTTACTAAGTGCCATGCCTGCTGCCACACCGCTCAACTGAAAGCTATGCTGCTTATGAAGTATTTCAGTCCACCTTTACCCTAGCATACATCTAAAGAGTCTATTTCTCCTGGTGGGAAGATGTTATCATCACTCCCAACTCTTTGCTAGGCTGAACTAGGCTGAGTGATGAGGTCAGACCTTGACATCAAATTACAACTCTGCACATATTCTGCATTCATATTATAATCTATTTCATGTAAGTTGACTGAGATGACCTTCTTACAGGAGTAAAAGTGGTAAAATTGTGGCAGAAATTGGTCACAAAGTACGAAAGAGGAAATTAGCAGAGAAAGCATTAAATTAAAGGGGTCATGAGATTCACCTCTGGTAGATGCAGAATAAGGTCAGAGGAGCTATTTTTTTTTATATAGTCAGCCCTTTGAGAAAAGAATCAGCTTATCCTGATTGGCCAATCACATATAGAGTTAATGCAAATTTCACTAAGCAGCTCTGCTGAGATGAGAGGTCAAGCCCATAGAACCCATATGAGGGCTCCATATAGTACATAGAACAAAGGTTCTGAGCACATCCACCATAATTAAACATTTAAGTTAAATACTGACACACTGTAAAGCATTATAGCGGACAGAGATGACTTTGGTGCAAATCCCTCCAACACATAATGGATTAAACTCCAAATTAGACTCAAAACAAGCTTGAACGAATTAACATTTTTCCAGAGCACTATGTTTAATTAGTTTATCATTTTAAGCCCTTTATAATACTCATATTATATTTGTGAGGAATTACTGAAGGAAGTATCTTGTAGGGCTCAGCGACTTTACAGAGAACTTAATATATTGAAATTTACTGCATTTTAAACTCTCACATTATTAAGGAGGACCACTGCTCAGATATGAAAACTTCATAACAGGCAAGACCAAGAACATTTTTTTACATTTCTGTCTCTCTTTTAACTCTTTTAGACCAGTGGATTCAAAATATAACACAAACCAGTTGTATGCATCTGCTTTTAAAAAGTGTATATGTTATTTATGTAGCCCAAGCCAAAATGGCATCAACCTCAATCCGTACATGTATGTATAATGATGATGACTCTCAGGGAATGTGCAGGTCCAGCTGGAAAAGGATCCCAAATGACTTTTTATTGGTATGGTTTCCTTGCTGCCTGCATGTGTTTTCAACACATTACATGCCACCAGCACTTAATTCAATGTGTTATATTAATTTGATTATTAGTGTCTGATATGTGTTAAAGTGGTCATTTCATGTAAAGCAGAGTGTCATAAAAACATGTTGCCTTATGGGAACTTTAGGATGTGTTTGTGTTTTAACCAATGTTTTGTATGAAATGACTCCCTTATACACTCATTCACTTCTCCATGTATAGTGGTCGCTCTAACACTTAATAGTAAACACTAAATAGAGATTTTGCAGACTTATTTATCACCATCATTTTGCGTCATCCCTTTCAACCATACAGTCATAGAATTGTGATTTCTGATTGTGTGCATCTGAATGGGAAATGGTTTGTTTGTATCCATTTTAGAATGGTGAACACTATACAAAGAAGAACTACTTATCAATACCTATTCAGGAAATTCAGTTTCATTACAAACACACAAAGGCCCACAATACATACACACGCACACACAGTACCTATAGACATGACTCAATGCAAGGGACTGAAGATCAGGGGAGCTGCTAGGGATTTTGGGCCCCATGAAAAGAATCTTTACAGGGGCACCAACATAACAATATAAAGTTATTGTTACCAGGACATTGTGAATAAAATATTTGTGATTATACGTAAGTTAATAACTTAGTGTCATTTTATTCTATTCAAGTATGGCATGCTATTTCTAACCCTAAATATTGTAAAAGTAGAAATGTAACAACAATAACATACAGCAAGAAGATTCACAAGAAAAATGTATCATGTTACAATATGTCAGTTTATTGCCATCAATAAATGTATACAAGTATTGAGATAGTATGGAAGCTGCATGTGTGGTGTGCAGCTAGTAAAGCAATTGTCCTTACAAAAACAAGAGAAACTGTGTTGCATGCGCTGTTTAGACTGTCTAGT
>CAFUXE010000426.1:496083-513268 GCA_903364295.1 Serranus cabrilla | reverse complement strand
TCATGAGCTTTCATGTGTTTCAGATATTGTGTGTGCATGTGTGCTAGAAACAAGACCAAAGAGCCAGAAGGAAGTAAAACTCCTGTCCTCCAATGTGACATTCAGTGTCAGCTAGCATCATTCTGTAAATCAAATACTCAAAACCTTCTGACTACATTGTGGCTGTGAGTAGGGATCTGTAGCCACTGTGTGGTTCCATGCACTTCAAGTTTGTTTTCCATTCTCCCGTAGCAGGACCAAGAATTGAAATTTAAATATTGGCCAGTGTTATCTATTGATTTTGACGCTGTTGTAAGTAGAATCCAAGGTGTTGACCTTTGACCTTTATGAATTTTCAAAGGTAGGACACATAGTTTGGCTTGACGAAAAGTTACTTTTTTTTGCCTGTGCTATTTACGGGCGGTGTTAGTCCACAGTGGGTGTCATGGTTATTTTTTACTAAAGTTGGATCACTGCTCTGACTTGCTTGCAGCATCTCATATCATTATTACAAACAGCTGGTTCAACTGACCAAGAGAAAAATCCCATTTATCGAAGTATATTTAAAGTCTGACTGAAATGGAAGGTCTGTAGTGTAAGCCCTTTAACGCAATTCCCAGTCAAACATAAATGTCTGAGGGGTTTAAATCCAATCCTTAGCTTTTGATTGGACAGTTATGAATTTAGTTGGCTTATAGTTTAGCTTAGCTACTGCTAGCCTCTGGTGGCATCAGGGTGTTAAAGGGGCAGGGGCGAAAATAGTAAAAAGAGCACCTGCTGTATGCAGCGGGACACCCCGGAGTGTGCTTCATGTTTGATCTACCACAGGGGTATCCTAGAGGGCACTTTCTAAGCAAACTAAGCAAATCTTCACCCAAATGAAGTAGACCTCAGCAATACTGTTACTTAGGAGCAGTTTTAAATACTTAGGCAAGTATTTTTATGTCAGTCTTTGGACAGATTTTGTCACTTCAATAGCTCACAAACATTGTCACTTCTTTTGCTCACTAGTTAACTGTGCATCTTAGCTCTGTGTGGCAACACTTGTCAGCTGATTGATGGGTGTATGTTATGATGTTATTAGTTCACATACACTTGCCGGCCACTTTTTTAGCTTGAAAAGTGTGCCTAATAAAGTGGTGGTCTTCTGCTGCTGTAGTACATCTGCTTCAAGGTTGGTCTTGTTGTGTGTTCAGAGATGGTCTTCTTCATGTCTTGGTTGTAACAAGTTATTTGAGTGACTGTTGAACCAGTCTGTCCATTCTCCTCTGACCTCTGGCATCAACAAGGCATCAAGGCTCACTGGATATTTTCTCTCTTTCAGACCGTTCTCTGTAAACTCCAGAGATGGTTATGTGTGGAAATCCCAGTAGATCAGCAGTTTGTGAAATACTTTGATTGAGGCTGATTAGATATTAGTGTTAACGAGCAGTCAGGTGTGCATAACAAAGCAGCCAGTGTAAGCTGGTACTAGCCTATGTAAGCACGTTTTTTGTTTAATTTTTAGAGTATGAAGACATGATTAGATTCTGATTCGAAAATGTACTTTTTAAAAAAAAAATTCTGTCATATAGTTAAATAGAAGCACAATATGACCAGTGATGTGATCTAAAAGGGTTAAAAGATGATTTTTTTTTTTTTATTATTATTGACTTTCAACATTAATAGAGGAGACGGTCATCTCACTAAAAACAAAATCAGCATTTTGTAAGTGTTTAAGCACTTAAAACAACCTCTTCACATTTCTTTAACGAGGACCATTGGCCATGTTATTCTTTTACTGAGCATAACAAAGGCAGAAGAAATGTGAGTTTCTACAATGCAGAGGCACAGAAAACCTCACTGCGAGGGTTTCAGGGTGGATACATATGATATCGGCTCAGCCAAATGTGTGACTTTGAGTCAGGTGACAGCTGTTTATATCTTGTTTCCCAATGTAAGTGAGTGTTTTCCTTCGTTATTGCTTTGGTTTTAGTGACCAAAACATTAAGGTGTCAAAAAAGATTTACTTTGTGAGATATAGTGGAGTAATGGTGTCCTTAAGCCTCTGTGTTCTTTGTTGTGGCAGCCGGTCATCTCTGCTCTGACTCTGAACCACTGATATGCTCTGAATGTCATGGGAAGTACCTTTAACCATAGCAGAGGGAGATCAGGAAGTAGTCATGCAAATGATAAGGCCTTACGGCTCTAAGAAGAACGGAGATTTGAACTACAATTCCAAGACAACTGGACAGAATCCATCTGCTGATGGGGATCATTACGATATGATCCAAAGCCCAGAACAGCTTCAACCTTTACTCAACCATATCAGCTAACATCTCTGACGTTCTTTGGACTTATTCAATAGGAAACCTTCAGAGGCACATACATTGAAGAAATGTAAAACATTTGTTAGGCCTGGGACTGAAAATGTTAATTTCAAAACAAAGTGCACAAGTTAGCATTTGTGTTTTCATTAATGGCACCGTCCTCTTAATTTATCAAACATATCGATGTGGTGGGTGTCCATAAAGTCTCTTTTTACAACATAAAAAAAGGGCAACTATACAGACAAATATGTGAAATTATTACAAAATGAGTTGCATTAGTTGCAAAAAGCACATGAAGACGGTACTCGATTTGTTGCCATGTTGGCTGTAGCAGAGCCTCATCAATGGTCCCAATGGCTTCAGTGACCTTTTGCTTTAGGTCAGTGATTTCCCGTATCTTTGTTCCATACAAATATATTTAACATAACCACAGAGAGAAGTATCTGATTTTGTTTCAATAAACCATGATACACATTGTGCCTTCTCTTGAGGAGTAGCCATTTTTAAAGGGGTTCATTCACCACTACCTACTTCATCAACAGGGTACCTGAAATACACTAATGATAACCATTGACTGCATACAACAAATCTGATTAAGATATCTCATCAATTGCCTTTGTAATATATATACTTTTAAATTTTTAAGGAGACTTTATGGAAACCCTGGTTACAGACCAGAGGAGCTATGTTTTCTGTTTGCGCTCTCTGATGATTCACTTCATCAGAGATAAAATATTCATTCTGTCAGTCGTAGAATAAACAATTGCAGCATTTCCAGGCCATTTGCCCCCACTGGCTATTAAAGACAGCAGATATCTTACATCAAATGAATAAAGTTATCAATTATGAATTAAATTCGTTGCTGCGCATTATGGTGCATTGAATCCCATTCGTCAGATTCATGAAGAGTGAATGATGCAACAGCTTTCTTACAGTGCCCATTGCGGTTGCCTCGAGGAACTTAAGGCTGATATGTGAATAGAAAATCTACATAGGCACAGTGTGATGACAGCTTTATCAATGAAGTCTGCCCACTGTGTCTTAACGGGTTGACAGCTGTGAGCCTATTCACTCATTTGCATTATATTGTGCAATCTTACTACAGTAATCTCGCCTCAGGATGGACAGTTACAGCTACTGTCACTATTGTGACCCCAGTCTCTCCTTTCAAACATGCTCACTTTATGCTAATCACAAGCAGTCTGGGGCAAAACCATGCATTTTTTTGCATGTCGTATAAATGTGGAATTGTTGCCTATTCTATAAATGGTGTATTTGAATATTTCTGCATACCAATGACACTAAACAGCTTTAGAATTGCATAAATTCAGTATGACTGGAACACAGATACTGTGGTGGATTCAATTTTATTCATGTGTGATGATGTAAGTGCCTGTAGTAGCCAATTTATTGTAGTGAGATGTTTTTTTTTAACTTGACCCCACTGAATAATATAATCTTGGGTAATCACAGCCTTAAGTCCGTCACATTTTTTTTTTTAAAGAAAATTCCTAAATGAGCGAGATTTGATGAGATTTTTCAAGGTCTTGGTGTCTTAATGTGGTATTCTGGAGGAATGTTTTGATTATTTTTATCTTTTCAAGAAATCTCAGTATCAACCCAAAACTAGGTGCAGCAATGTATGAAACATAATTGAGCTTGGGAATGGACTTAATATATTTTGAGCATGCTAAGCCATTATTCACATGTTCCTAATGTAAACACAAAGTTTGTTACAGATTCTTGACTAGAACAACTTGACACACAGTCCTGAGCTGCATCTCAAATTACTCTACAGGCCCCCAGCTTTCAGATGATGTACAGCACTTAAAAAAAGAATATATTTGTGAATGTCACAAAAATATAGCTCACAATTTATTCTTCAATTAATGTTCCCAGGACTTGTCGTACTTGACCAAAAATAAAGTAAAATGACAACCCTGTAATAAAGTGTAACTTTAATACTTTTAAACTCCCTTCAAAGTGCTGTTTCATTTCCCAATTGAATAAAATAGCTTCCCACTTTCTCTGTTTTGACTTCTATAATGTGTTCCCTCTATATCACCCTCTACTTATTAATTCTACCTCAATCCTCTGTTCTGTCTCTTTCTGTCGTCATCTCCACTCTGAGATGACAAGTCCTCCCTCCTCCCCTTCCTCCATCATTCTTCCTCTCAGACACACATCTGTGTCTATATATGAAATAGAGGATGACTGACAGTCCGGCTACTGGAAATACCTATCAGCCCCCTTTTTTCCTAGTGGCTAAAGCCCTTTAAAAGTGTCAGAATGGGGGGTGCTGGTAGGCAGACGGGGGTCTTATCTCCCCCAAACACCTGTACCTGTTCCATAGTGCCATTTAAGTCTTCATCGCTGCATAAATAGGTGACAATGCTGATTTTTGTGTCTCTTTAAGAGATGCTGCAGGCTAAGCGATTAGAGGGCCCTGGGGACTGTGAACGCCCTTTCTCACCAATCCCGTCTTTATTCCTGACTCTGAGATACTTTTTCTGTGTTTTTATTCTTAGGCACAATATTTACAAAGCTGTGTTTTTTTGTGTGTGTTAGAGGGCTTTTTATGATCTTGGGTGTATGTTTAAATGTCTAAGTTATGATGTGTGGAGGCAATTTAGAACACGGTGGAAGATCTTCATGCTCTGGGTAGTTGGGGCGGACATAGTGTCATGTTTTAGAGGTGAAAGCAATGCTGTATTATTACACCACTACCTGCATTTGAGCTGTTACCAATTGAATAAAATATATAATGCATTAGTATTGAATTATATATTTCAAAAAGAATGAAATCTATATGTCCTGTCCTCTTAACACAAGCCTCTATTGAGTGTGTCAAGGTTGTGCAGCCATTCCTTTTTTATTATTTTGATAGGTTTTATTATTGTGGGCTTAAGTGGTCCAGAAAGACTAATAATGATTAATATTCTTATCCAGATTCCTTTTCACAGCAACTGTAAAGGCTGTAACATAAGCTATGATTCATTAACATATAGATCATTTCCATCCTCAACATACCATTTAGTGAGCCCTATCTTGAACACTCTAAGGAGTTCTTTTAATTTGTTAATGTTTCTACACTCATTTATACAGGTTTGTCATTCAATTTGCCACCCATTCAGTTTGGAGGACACGTGTATGTCACAATAAAGGAGTATTGGTGAGGTTTACTGAGAAGCTGGATGTTCAGATTTGGTGACATTCACATCAACATTGTATATAATTTTCATAGTTCCGTCATTCATATTAATTATTTCCATAATTTGTATGAATTATTTCTCCAATCAAGAGTTACTTGACAGCTCAAGGACTCAGCACATATGACAAGTTTTATTCATCACTTTTTTTATCCACACAGTTTAACACTGGCTCATTACTTAAGTAATAATAGTTTCTGTTGGTGTTCATTTTGCCATGCACTTACCCATGCCAGCCAAAAGCAACAACAAAACTCACCAGTTCCAGTGGTGAAACAGAAACAAACTAAATTACTCTGACAAGAACATTGATCTTATATACATTTTATTACAAACGTCTCCTCATCCAGGCTCTAGAAATAAAAAGGTGGTATTAACACAGCATGCCTTAATGTAACGTTGTTGTTTGACTATATGCCTCTGAGTTTATTTTTCTATTTATTTATTTTTTTGCTTTTTCTGTCCATCACGCATGTTTAGTATTCACTTCAATCTATAAGATTGCGTCCACACTAACTTTGTTTATTCTGCTTGAACTGGACCTGAACACACAGCACAGCAGCTCCAGCTGCTCTATCATTACTGACAATCACATCACTTAGCTATAAAAGTGTGTTCTGTATGTTGATGGGAAATAACATAGCCATAGACGAATATCAGACTAAGCACAAAAACCTTTGGAGCATTATAAAGTGAAACTGCCATCAAGATCAAGACCAACATGGATGTAGCATGACAGTACTACGTGCTATAAGATATCCAAATGGAAATTGCAAAACCTTTGTTGTCTTTTTACCTGGCAACTCCATGACCAATAATTTAATGACTCTTCCTACCATATGATTTTGCTTACACTTTCAGCACCGTACACCATGTTCTGGACTGTTTGAATTTGGCCTTTGTTAATGCAGGAGTTGGTATTTACTATATACTCTGTGTTATATAAGCACAGAGAGCATGTTGCACAAAACAGAATGGAAACTGTACAATAGAAAATGTGGTCAGACACAATATTTTAATCCAATTATTGTTATTAAATTACATCTTAATGTTGTTTTCCCCTTGAGTATCCAAAACATTTATTTGGATGTAAAATGAGGATTACCCCCAGTCTTACAGTAGCTCTCTGTTGCAGCTTGACTAGGCTGGACACCCAGAGAGCCTGTTAAACCTCTAACACTTAATTAATATGTTGACTTTAATTAGCTGTCACCGGGCTAAGAATAAGGCAGTGTTACTGGGGGTTTGTTCAAGGCACAGCCCTGGTAAATGTTAGCAATTTTCAATGTATTATTTTGCAATGGAAGCAACATGCTGTCATTACATGCTGAATGGTGCACTGAGCTGACAAAACAGCCTGCTTTTTCATGTTGTTCTATACAACAAATCAAACGAGTTTGAAGAGAAGCTAACACTTTTAAGAAAAGTCATATTTAAAATTTAAATAAATGTTTTTTTAAAAGTCATGCCCCCTTCACTTTCAGCTTGAAACAGACAGAGAAACAAAGTTAGACAAAGCTAATTGTTTTGCACCCAGCGGGCCTTTCAGGGCTCTGATGACTCCTTTTAACGCAGTCGTCAAAGTCAGAGACAAAGAAATTAGAGAGAACCCATTAAACTATTTATTTTTGCCCAATGTCAAAGAGGTGCAATTTCCCGCTCAGAAGCTCAACAGTTTTATTTCAGAGCAACATGCCTGTTAAATTTTTGTAGTTGGTTGAAATCTCCCTTTAAAAGAGACATAAATGCCTATCACTTCTTCTTTAGCGCTATTATTTCATTAAAGATTAAAGTGAAAGTGAAACAGCTTTGAAGCAATGTCATCAAAGTCGGGGAGTCTGTAGGGAGGGAGCTGATTTAGTGGATGGCAGGGATAAGAGGCTCTTAATGGAGAGCAGTGCTCTCTGTTTTGTTAGATGCAGTTAGATGCTGCAGCCTAGTGAGTGACTGCTAATGAATGACCAGACAGGTTATTCACACACAGACACACACACTGAGATGTAAAACCCAATGAAGAGTTTTAGTCTCCTTTGGTGTCTTTGCTTGTGTTTCTTCTGTCTGCCATGGCTGTGCACATGTGTTTCTTTACATTTACTGTCATGCTAATTAGAAAGACCAGCTTCCTCACGTGTCCAAGGCAAAGCAAAAGTATATTAACTAGAATATTATCTGTCAACCATTAACAAGAGCAGAATGTAGGAGGCAGCAACAAAGAATTAACTTAGTATATGAACAAGGATAATAAACCTTTCCAAATGAGCTGTGGGCTAATCTTATCCCCAATATTTCTAACAATGAGAGAGATGTCCATAATTTTAATCAAAGACAGACTCTGTCTGTCGCCTGTCAATGGTGTTTTGCATTAGAGTTGTCTGAATTATCAACTTCTAAGCCACATTTTCACAATACACTGTTAATTTCTTGGTTGTTTTTATCAATATATTTTAACCAAAGGAGGATTGTAGTCATTGAACATCTGAATTATAAGTCCGCTAATTCAAGTTGTGCCAAACATAATGAATTTAATGTTGAGAGGAGGAGACCTTTGTGGACAATTTGGCTCCCAGTTAAAACCTCCTGAACCTCTGAAAAGTTATCTTCTTAGTCGTAGTTTAAAAAGCTGAACAAACCTTTGCAGCAACTCTTCTCTAGCCCCCCAAACAGCGTCGAAGAAACACAGATTTTTTAAGTGGAACTGCTTTATTTTGTGTTTTTATTGTCTGTTTGGGTCGAGAAGGAGGACTCCATGGATAATTTAGCTCCCAGTAAAATCCTCACAAACAATAAGCTCTGTGGGAACCAGGATAAACTATCTGCAATCACAGCATTGATCCACCTTTTGTTAAGTGACGGCAGACATAAGGGATTTGAAAAAAACTCAGTCATTAGATGACCTTCAAGGGGATACAGCAAGTAATTACTGGCCCAACCAAATCTCAACTGAAAATAATAATAATCAGCTTTATTCAGCAGCTCATACAAGCAAATTGTAAGCAAACATGGGTCAAAGTAGGGGCCTTTTCCACCTTCTAGTGGGTGCAGTAGGTTGTTACTTGCCCATTCAATGATAATATTTGTTAATATTAACGTGTTTATTAAGACAATATGACTCTCTTGCAGCCGTACCAATGATGAACAACATCACTAAAGTTTTGTGTGTCATGTTTTTAAATTACCATTGTCATTCTCTTAACAACTTCAGTTCCAAAATTCATACAGAACCGGTTTGCCCTTACTTTAGAGAAGTAGATTTGTAGTGTAAACCTAACGAAATCTGCAGGCTTTTAATTAAATGAAACTGCTTAATATTCAGTGACTGGCCATTCAAAGGGCTGATAACGACCGACAAGGCCCAACTCTTCCATAATGGGAATGATAATAGTCATAATGCACAGTCAGTCATATGATAGATTTAACCCTAATACGTTTGCTAACAACTGATAGTCAAGTCATGTGAATTTTAGTTATACAGAAGTTAAATTACTATCAACAGCAACACATTCCAAGTGCTCGCGCATTGCGGCAGTACTTTCATTTTGCGACGCATTGACATATGTTACATTGTTGACGTATCTACGTAGTTGATAATGCCAACAATGTCAATGCATCGCCCCAACCCTACTGTATCATAAGAATTAATGAGGTATATGATGATAATCATAGCTTCTGCTGAGCTATATTGGAGTCCCATGCCTCTGCAGAGCAGCCATAAATCAAATAGACTACTAAAACAACAGACATGTTGAGTTTGGATTGGGAAGATGTATGTACATGTGGAAAAAGGGGGTTCTAAAAGAACCAACTTCTCCTGAATAAAGCTGTGTTTGAAAAAGCTGAAGGACCAGAAACATACTAGTGTCTCCTTCAGAACACATTACATTATGTGTTGTTTCTAGCTTTACTGTCGCAATGCTAGCAAGTATGTTCAAGTCCATTTATAAGTCTTTGAGAGTTCCCCAAGTGTTTTAGAAGAACAACCTTCGGGAGTTTCTGATGGCTTGTGTAACATGTTTTACTGCTACAGAGAAAATACATTCCTGACAAGTAAAAAGCGCCTCCCGAAGTCTTCACTGCAGAAAAGGACCTGAGGCCGAAACAACTGTCAAACAGCTTAGAATTTCCGCTGTCACAGATGATGAGGAGCATAAAAGACTGAAAGTCTGAAAAAATGTGAGAGAAAATAAATTCGACCAAGAGCATGTTAGGCCATGTGTGAGTTGTTACTGTTAGACAAACTACAAGGATGTGGGATTTATGTTTTACTTTCCTTGAAGTATTTCATGTCTTAATATTCCATTTCTGTGCGATTATTCCAGAAAAATGCTCAACATCCCTGTAATGCATCTTCATACCTGCCTGTCATCCGTCTGTATATCAGTCTCGCACTTGACATCATCATCCATAAAATCATTCTTTCAACAAGGATTAAATCAGGTTCATCCTGCAGTTCCCCACTTCCTGTTCTTAGCTCACTCACTTGTTCCCCCTCTCTCTCTCTCTGTCTCTCTGATGATAGGAGAGTGTTGGGCCCTTTGCCAACAGTTAGATCTCAGTGGGGCCCATCCATATGGCCAACATGTTCAGCAGTCATTACAGGGCCATTTAACACGTCTAATTGTTCAACATTTGACACCTTGTCAAGACAATTACCTTAGATTATTCCTGCATAAGACATTGTGATGTTGATCTTGTCACAGACTGTTGCAGAATTATGCATAACTGCCTGCTGTTTTTATATTTACATTTCTGCAGACTATATGCTGTAAATAATCATGCTGCATTTTTGTACTTGGCATTATAAGAATTAATCTAGGTTTTTATAGTTATAGTTTATATAACTTCCTTCTGTGTTCATTAATCACGAATATGTCATCCTGCTATTGAACTTTGAAACTAGTGTTTATTTGTGCCATGTTAATCATTCTATTAAAACCCTCTGCATATTTAATTACCTTTTATTTGAATAGATTTACAATTTAATTACAAGGTTGACTTTAGAAACAGACATGATTTATAGAGAGACAGCACTCAGTTTTTGGTTGATTTAAATATCTCAAATATATATATATCAAATATATTCCTTCCAAGACAATTTTAGTGTCAGTGATGGGGAGAAGATCCAGTTTTTACTGTATATTTAATGTATAATGACTTTTAAAGTTTTGCATTCTGCTTTACCCAAAATTAGGAACTTTAATTAAAAATGTCCTCTGGTTTTATTGGACAGTGTTTATTTCCTTAGCTGCACTGGAGGGATAGTAACATGAAGATGGACAGGGTCCAAAAAATATTGTAAGTTTAGATTTTTGGTAGGACTTTGATGCAGGAGAGCAGGAAAAACTTGAAAGTAAACGATGTGACTGAAACCCCACAGAAAACATCCAGCTCACGTTTTATGTCACTTCTGGTCATCACGTAACCCCGTAACTACTTCACGTCCAGCATTTCCATGCATTTATTTACTGTTTAAATTGTCTTTTATAACGCCTAACCAGAAACTTTTTTGCTCTTAACCTATAGGTCAGTGGTTTTGCAGTTCTATTTCACTGAAACTGCAGTATTTTTTACAACCACATCCTGTACGTTTATGTATAATGACATGTGAGTAGTGAAATGCTCATTCGTGTCATTATGGGTGGTATTGACAAAAGACTTGGAGATCTTGTTTGGCAGATCAGGCTTAATTGGTGACTCTAAATTTTTGGAAGGTGCCATATTTGTGTGTCTTCCCTGTGAATGAATGAAATATTTTTGGATTTTTAAATGACAGGAGTAGAATTAATTTAAAGAATTTCTAACTAAACACTTTCACTTTCTTCATGTGTCTAAAATTATGTCTGAAAAGGATCTTAAAGTTTGGAGCTGTAGTATGGTCAAGAGGAGTTGGTTTATATGTGCTGTGAGGTTAAAGGCACTACAGCATGTTATAGTGTAGTTTTTGCTTAGTTTAATGTTAAAACATCACTGAAATCACATTCAATCCTTTATTTGAAGCAATTCTATATAGTTCACAGAGCAGACAATTATTCATTTTGAGAGGTTTTTTTTTTTACCCTATGCCTTACAAAATGGAATTTATTGAACATTGGTGTATTCAGCCTGTAGGCTACTGAAAACTACTAAATATTATTTATACGTATTATTTTCCAGCCTAAGAAATGTAGTATTAAAACCAAAAGATCACATATTTATTAACATGACTTCGATAACACTTCACTTCTCTTGGGTGAAGCTGTTGAATATTTCTGTATCATTATTTTTCGGTGTTGCAATTAGCAGACGTCCCTGCGCATTCGCGCACCAGTCGGCTCTGCACATAGTCTAACGCAAGTCTCCCATTGTGGAGGAAGGCTTGTTTTAAAGAAAATACGTTTGAACGCTATTGAGTTATTGAGCCGGCAAAGTCGTATCTGTGAATATCTTTCTAACTTTACCGAAGTGGGAGGTTGGGACCTCCGAGCAGCCTGGCACTTCCGTTGTGTGGACACTTCCGTTGTGTTGTGACTCTGTATGCAGCATTTCTCTCTTGCATGTGTTTTCGGGGTTTGTGTCGTTTCGGTTTTGCATCTTTTCTGTATTTGCAGCATTTTGTTGTTGCATTTGTTTTTGAGTGTTCCGCATCATTTCATTGTTGCAGCGTTTTTCCGGTGCAGCATTTTATTGTTGCATGTGTTTTGTGTGTCTTTGGTTCTGCTCCGTTATGTATTTGCAGCGTTTGGCCATTGCAGCGCGTTTGCCCGTGTCGGCCACCGTATCAAAGCCCTTATAGAAATACTCCTGTGGAGCTGATGAGTAGCCAGCAGTCTGTGCTTGTGCAAGGAAGATTTGAGATATACATGTGTGTCACTGTGCCAACTAACAATGTTTTCTTTTCAATGAATAACATCATTTTTTAGACTGTAAAATTTAAGAAAATAGAGGAAAACAATAAAACTGGAAGTTTCCAGAGCCTAAGATTTCAATTGCTCATTCTATACAACATATAAAATGCATTTACATACATGATATACAATATGAGTTTTGTGAGTGTGCATAATGAGGTTAATATGTGCATGACTGTGTGTCAAGTCATCTGAACGGAAAACAAATTAAAATGTTTCTTGTTCTCCCAGGAGAGAGGAACAGAGACAAGGGGAAAGTTGCCTCCTGGCATCTGTCTCTCTCCACCTCATCCACATATTTAATCCCATCAGCACACCCATCATCCCTTTTTTTCCTAATCTCCACTCCTGTCTGTTTATCTCTTCCTCACTCTCACTATCTCTTCATCTCTCTCATCACATATTTTTTTTCTGATTTCCACAGTCGTTACAAAACATTGTTCTCCCCCCAGTTATCTACACCCTTCATATTCCCTCTCTTTCCCTTCCACCCTCTGTCTTCCTACCTTTACCCTCCCCCTCATCTTATCTTGCAGCTACAATCTGTTTCTATGTCATTGGGAGTTAACAGGTCAAGCGTAAAGGCTAATCTAAATTTCATTCACTCATTCACCAGGGAGTTTAGAATAAAGAGGAGAGGGGGAGATTGCCTCTTTTCTCTAATGCTAGCTCTCTTTCTTTTACTGTCTATTCTTGACTAGGTCTCTTGCCCTTTTCCCTTTTCTCTGTTGCTCTGTAAACCCCATTGACATCATGCTACTGAAGGGCACCATGTCAAGGCAGGTAAGCAGGACTAAAATATCGCTTTAGTCATCTCAAATATGGGGTAAGACGTTGCATATCCATCTGGTCTGATTTAGATCTGGTACATGAAATGTTTCCTTTCAATAAACTAAGATTAGTGACCTAAGTCATGGTTCGTAGTGTCTCTGTGAATGGAACTGAGGTTTCTGTCTTCCCTGTCAAGAGCTTCAAGCTTACTGAAGGCTTTTTATATGTCTGGTAGTGTCTTGGGTGAATACTTTCCATTTTAATACTGTATTTTATAATCTTCATTCACACTGCTTTGGTTTTAAAAATCTTCAAAACTGTCATCAAAGTCTTAAAATGAGAATAAGGCAAGGATAACGTAAAAGAAACATCTCTTTTTAAGGGGGGAATTGACAAAACAGCAATGAATGACACCTCAAGACATCATTTAATGTAGGGATGTGTGTGATTATTGATTAGTACATGAATATGTGGTCCCCAAAATCTGAAGGATCACTAGTGTACAGCTGCAGCAGTATTATGTATGAACGAATACAGCCAGTTTATCATTATTCCTTTATACTAGCTCTAGTTAGCTATTTCAAAACAAATCCTCCAAACCATACAACCACATACGTTGTTTGTCCCTAACCTCAAATATGACCCATAGGCGTACCTACTATCCTCATACCTACATGTGATGGTTTAAAAATGTTGTTGACCTTTTGAAATGGTCACAATTTCATTAGGATTAGACAAGAAAACTACCTCCTTAAGGTTAGGGAAAACATTAATAGGTTGGCTGTTAAAAAAGACAGTTGAAGTAATAAAATAACTGGATGTAAATTCTCATGGTGAGGTCATTAAATGGATGATATAGACTGTGCCTATATTTAACATAGATCATTTCAAATAACTATTGATTTATGGTTTCACATTGGACTCAAACACTAATCTCCTGGGTCAAAGGCCTGTGTTTGTTTGACTCACCCACTCTTTAAGTGGACGTTATTGTTCCTTATACTGCATTTGCTTATGGATGCCCCAGTTGATCAGACACTGATCGTTTTTGGCACATATTCAGTCAATCGAGGGATAGCAAAACTGCTTTCTAGTTACTTATAATATATAATACATTTTTGATGACAGGAAATACAACATTAATAGCTTTATTTGTTGCAAAGGTTAGCTCAGTTTGTTAGCCATGAAGCTAGCAGTCGTACTCACTGACACCCAGGGTGTATGGAGCTCTAACCTTTATCGTGGCTGTGTTCAGCCCTGTTCGAGCTCTCAGTCTGACAGTCAGCAGTGTCGCCAGTGAGGAGCATAGCAAAGATCAGAAGCTAATGTTACTGTAGAGGCAGAGTGACAGGCTGCGGCTAATAATGTTTGTTTTAAAATTAAATAAAAATTGACACCCATCAAGTCAAAATGTTTATGTTACCCTTAATTGGCTCACTCTAGTTTCCTAACAGCGTTGTGATTAATAGGAGTTCGGCTGGGAGTTTCATTCAGACAGTTAGCCGATGTTAGCCATCCAACTATCAAAGGGTCAGCTGAGACTTCATTAATTAACTTCTAAATGCTGTATTCTTGTTAACGTACAATTTACACAAACAAAAAAAGTTTGTTGAGCACTGTGGCGTGACCCTGGCTATCAATGCAGAGCACCAAAAGAAGTCTGTCATATATAATGCATTCAACTGAGCACTTGGTTCTGTTCACTTGAATTGAAGGTATGACTTAAAATGCAGCTGTCTGGTCACAGCTGCACATGTCATGCACAAGTTCAAAGGCATATTTTTTAACCAATGTTTCTAAATTACTTGCAAACAAGACTGAATGTGTACTGGGCAGTATTGCTGCTTTAGCTACACGGCCTTGTTGTGCAGTAAGTATTATAAGCAATGAAAGGTTGAAGTATTGCTTGTTTGTAGTGCACATGGGCACATTCAAGACATGACAAAGAGTTGTAACAAGCCATAAGGTCTTTGGAAAGAAAATGCTAGCTTCCTTTTACTTATGCTCTTTAACTGCATTTAAGAACACTGTGTAAATCCTTTTGTGGGAAATAGCTGCTGTAAACCTGTAAAACCTTGGAATTAAATCTAGAGTGACAGCTTCCATTAGTTGTCAGTGAAGCTTTTTCTCTAGCAACTTGGTCTCATTCTCAGTGTGTACATTTAATGATGAAAGCTATAGCACAGCTGTACATCACAACCTTGTACCTTCACTATATATCTAAAATTACCATGGACACAGTCACTATATATGGATCTTCCCTTGATTATCTAGATTTGTCTCTTGGTGATGCATTAAAGACATTTATTACTTTCACAAATTGACACACACTGAAAAATCCAGGAAAAAGAAGGGTCTGAGTTCATTCTGATTTAGCGTTCTGTTTTATCATTTTAGGAACAGTTAGTGTTAGCATGTAAGGGGCATGTTGAGTACATCTTGCAGCTCCACCTCAGAATCACACCCTGAGGAGCATACTAAATCTCATGCACTTAAGAGAGCGTATTGGAGACCTTACATAGTCACTGCCACTGCAGGTGACAGAACAGCCACATCTTGAACATGTGTCTCTTCTGCATGACTGAAGTGTTAACAGTATGCGTGGATTCTCAACATTGACCTCCATGTGCCGTGTCACCTGTTCTTAAGTCAGACCAGATGGGGCATTTGGACAAGCCTTTAGTAGACTGCTGATATTGAGATATCGCTTCCTGTTCAGAGCCAATTACAAGAATACAATTAAATAAATCCAAAAGATATTAATATTTTGTTTTTGGGGGGCTAGAGGAATGGAATTCAGCAACCAAGAGCCTTTGCAAATATATGTATATATATTTAGTATAAAAGATTACTGAGCATTTGCCCAATTTTGTGTGGTGTTTTCACTTGGACTCCACCAGCATCAGGAGGAATAGGACACACAAGTTACAGGTCTTTACAGTGTGCTCGCTTGATCTCCGCAGCCCCAATATGTAGGTCCCATTCTGAGAAGTGGTATTGTAGCTTCAGCTTAACGCCCAAGGTTAGATACACAGGCTCCACCAGTGTTGGAAATGGCCAGACTTTAAAGTGCATTTCAAGCATGGCACAATAATGTAGGATATTATGTTAAAATAAAGAGCTGGATGCCTGACTGTTTTTTCAAAAAGATTGTACTCATTACCATCAGAGCGACATAAACACAGGCAGACAGTGAGAAACAATAGTTCATATCAATAAACTACTTTTATGCCACAAAATGAACTCTTCATATAATTGGAATTCTGATATGAAATTAATTGACACCTCTCCTTACTTCACGGCATTGTTCTGCCCTGCTCTCTATAAAACACACATGAAATACTAGTTAATCATTTAGGCTATTCTACTATTCACCTGTATTGGAATTCTGATATTTTTGAGAAATCATGTATTTGAGTAGGTTGGTTGAAACAGCGTGTCTCCTCTCAAAAGAGCAAGTTTTTGGTTCATCAGATTTTAAAAACTTAGTTCTGGGTTCTTAACCTTTTTGGTAGTGTATTTCACCACACATCACATTTTAGACATTTACTCTTGAAACAACCCAACCTCCAGTGGAACTTGGTGTATTCCAAGGCAGTTTAATGCAATTTGATAGACCTCTGAACTTTCAGTAGTCTATACTTGTGTAAACAAGGTGTACTTTCTCCACAGATAACCAAGTCAGCAGTTACTGTTGATTTACTATGAATCACTTGGTTGAGCATTAACATGACATGATAGTCACTTTATTTAATGTCTGGTTTTGGTTAAATTGAAACGGGTGTGATAGAAGAGCTTTTATTCAATAAACACAACATGTGGTTATCGAATAATGCTCTCACACTGAATGTACCTACTCCATTAGCTTCCTCCCCTTGTCCATGAACTGTGTGACCTTCTCAGTGATTATGTGTCATGATGGATGTGCCCAGGTACCTCTGTTTAATCATACTGATAGTCATGATGGAGAATTTACTACCTAGACCTGGCAGCATGGCAGTGACATATGTTCACACACACACACACACACACACAC
>CAFUXE010000426.1:461802-488573 GCA_903364295.1 Serranus cabrilla | reverse complement strand
GTGTGTGTGTGTGTGTGCGTGTATATCACCTATGTGTAAATCTGTGTTTGTGTGTTCTCATCTTGATTAACAAGGAGATGCTCTGAGGTAATTTATGTTGGGTAAACAAGACAACAAGGTTGTGTTGCTGATTTTACATTCACTTGCAGTAACGACGGCTGATAAAATGTAAGGAGAGTGTTATTTGTTGTCCTTTTATCGGTGCATCTTAAAAGGAGAGGTTTAGGGTTTGGGGAATCTTGTTTCAAAAAGCCAGATAGTACCTGTACTTTTCTTTATTTTCTCAGTTGAACTTTTAGAGGTTTTCAGACACAGTGATTTAATTTCTGACCAAGATTTATCTTTTAATTTGTTTGAGAAATCCAGTACAACCTCCTGTTGTAAACAACCCAATAATTGCAGTCAATCGCCAGGCATTGTTTCAAGGTCACGACTTTGACAAAAATGCTTATTTCGTTATTGTATGGATGATTATACTAATGTAAAAAGACTTGCCTTTCCAGAACACTTAGTGATGTGCCAATTGAGCTTCATGAAAACATGTTTTATGTTGTGACCCATGGTGCTCCTGGTAGAAAAAGTCTCAAGCAATGGTAATTGAGTGTGCTTTGTGTCAGTTTTAAACACTTCAGGGACAGTGTGTCAGTTTCCTCTTCTTACATGCATAATGGGTCTCAAAGCAAACTTCTGTGTTCACTGGGACAGTTAGCTTTAAAAACATATAGCTAAGTTAGGTGCTAAGGTTAAGTTTGGCTTAAAAAACTATTATTTTTGCACACAGTTAGGCAGGTTTACTCTAAATGACAACTACTCTCATTTCACATGGGACACCGACACCGGTCTTCTCAGTCAATGTCCAGGGTTTTTTCCATCCATATTCATCCACCTGACTCTTAATGGACCTATGTGCTCTTTGTTTTGTGTCAGTTACTCCAAGTGTCTAATATTGCCATGAATGTGTAGACACCAAGGGCCGTGACAAAGAAAAAGTATTCAATAAGTTGGGAGTGAGAGTTGGTTTTATTGTCACATATACAATCATAAACCAAATGATGTGTAGTTACATTTTTACACAAGTTATCTAGTGAGAAAAATAATACCACCATTAAAAAGGCAATGCATTTAACAAAAAGATGAAACAAGGGAAAAAAAGATACAATAACATAATAAGGAGATGGTGAAACAATTAGACAAAAGTCAGTATGATTAAAAGAGTGAGTTTATAACTAGTACACTATACTATGTGCTGTGCAGTCTGGTTCTGGGCGCAAACAGACCTTTTGTACTCTCTGTTTCAGAGCTTTAGGTAGCGGACTGTAGCGGACAGCAGAGTTTGCTGTTGAGATGATTGAGGGTTGATTGAACACCTTCAATTCCTCTTCATAGTATGGTGTTTTTGCATCCTTTTTGACATTACAACATAGACAGAGTAAAACTCTTTCCTGTTTCCTATCGCATGTAGTGTTGATTTCATTGACGCTTTTACATCTGTGGCAATATATAATATTATATGGTCAGAGCAAGTGCTCTGCAAGTGGTCTGATATAGTATAAAGAGTGAGAAAGTCCACAGAGGATGGATGTGTGGGTCAGACAAATTGATGACTTTCATCCAGTGCAGTGCGGTGCGACACTGGCTTACTTACATTGACTACTTAACTTACATAAGCTATGAACTAAATGTATGTGACCATATGTTTTTTAACATAAACCCTTATCTTTTTTCCTAAGATCTTTTTTTTCCCAAACCAAGTAGTTTTGTTAGCTCAGCATAACCTAGTAGCTTTGTTTGACTTCACAACTATAACCACATGTTCCACATTCAGTCAGACTTTGTGGCTCAACTTCAACCTACAATATTTTGTACAATAAGGAATGATTGCCAAGATTTCAGGTGCATTGTAGATATGTGTCATTTTAAGCTGCTGAACAAACAACCTATGAGGTTGTATGCTGGGAGAGGACAGTCTCCATAGAAAGTTATCAGTATGTCTTGTCTGAGTGAACTGTCATATCTGAAATGTTTATTCATCTGCTTTCCAACGTTTTTGCTCTATGAATGTGAGCTAGTGAGTTATTAGCAATAGTTCCTGGAGAGGAGCTGGCTGCACTGCACCTGATGACTCCATGAAGACGAAAATTGTTACATTACATTGAGCCCAGTCATTCTTAAAGCATGCGAGCCAAGCAATTTGATTAATTCAGTCAGTGAAAGCAGTGTTGATAGAGTGCCTGAAACAATATCTGAGGTCATTAACTGACTTATTAAGTCATTGTCTCATTGACAGAATTGTTCAGACAGACTGGATTCCTATGGAAATTGCCTGAGGCAGATGAAGAAGTTGAAACAGGAACTAATTTGATGTATGTGCATGCGTGTGTGACTTCACTGTGTCCCTCTTTCATTTTCTGTGACATTTATTTCACATAGTGACATTTCAGTTGTATGCTTTCTTGAAGGTGAACATAAGCTGGCAAATCCAGTCACAGTTTGGCCATGTGAGACCTCATCTGATGGGTTACCACTACCACTGTCTTGACGAGGGATGACAAAATGTATTAAAAATGTGTAATACATTGCATTAATTTACCTGTGCTTCCCAGGGGTCTTATGTTTGGAAAACCTTTTTTCCCTTGATGTTTATATATTTGTGAAATGGTATTTTCTTACACATAAACTGCATTCAAGGGAATCATACAACTTCTGACATAGACCCTGTGAACTTCCGAATAAAAGCAATGGTTTATGTAGTTGGTGTTAAGGTAATGCCAATTTTAATGTAAACTGAATGATAATAATTATAATCAAAAGAACAGAACACTATTAATATGCCCTTTAATGCAGTACAAAACCTCTGAAAGTCCTTTAAATTAGATCAATAGAAAAATCACAAGCTACAAGTCAACACTGATTAATTTTTAGTGGTCACAAGCGAAGGAGACGAGTTTATACAGTGACAATTGGCCTCTTACAGTTGTGTTTAAATTACACACTGTGGAACTTTTATTTAATTGTTAATGCATGATAAAGTACAGGTCAGGGCAGGTATTTAAGATTGTGCTTTAACAGTCATAGAGGGATTGTACAATGGCTAACAAGCTGTAACTTGCTTGTTTCCAGCCTATTAAATATAGCATATGGGATATGAAATTCTTTTTAATGCAAAAAAAGTTGTATAGAAACATATGACACCAATTACCAGCTCTCATTTAGCACATTTTGCTTTATATTCCTTGAACAAATAATATCCTTGCTTTCATTCTGACTGGAAAAGGAAAGGGTCTAAAACGTCAGAAGCACCACTGTGCATGTCTTTTGTGTATGTCCTCAGGACAGCTTTACTGACGTAAGCCATTCTTTTGGGTACATTCAGAATCACAATGAAGATACTGTATGGGTCGCCACCCATGCTGACTCAGCCTTTGTATAAACCAAAGTGCTAGGGCTCCCTAACTCCATGTTCAACCATGGAGGGCCACTTCAACTTCCTCCAAAAAGCAATAAGGTAATGGGGACTAGTAGGAGTTCAGGATTGTTTGGATTGCATGCAAATAAGCTCTGTGTGGCTCTGTGGTGGGAAGGACATGAATTGTAATAGTGGAGCAACAGATTTAAATTGACACAGGTCAGTCAGCGTTCTGTGTGGTGAAAGGGTTTAAATTTCTGTTCTGGAGTTCTGTAACATACATTTGTTCATTCAGTACGAGCTTTATGAAGGACTTGTCCTTTCTGGTGTCAAATTAAACCTAAATAATTCTGGATTATCTCACTTCCCAGTGTGCAAGGCCAGTTTGTGAGGGTAAGGTCACTGCCTCAGTACTTTGCTAAATAGGAAAACTATGGAAATGTTTACTTTGGTTGGTCCAATTGCTGAACAGGATTTTTTCTTAGTATATTGTTTGCATTCAGGCAATCATGTTCTTGTCAAATCAATCTTCTCCAGAGGTTTGCCAAGAAAGGGAAGATTGGGGGTTGCCCTGTAATTTGCTATGTCAATAAGGAGATACTTGGGTTTCTTAAGCAGGGTTTTCACCATAGCTTTTATGAAAGCAGTAAGGAAAATGTCTAATTGAACAGAAGTGTTGATTCTCTGGAGAAGCTGGAAGCTGGATTTAAAGCGTCTAGCACCAGTGTGGAAAGTGACACTGATTTCATCATCTGTTTTTATATAAAAAGAGGGATGTCATGGCAGACAGAGGTTCATCTACAATTACAGTGTTTGCTGTCAGGAATGACCAATGAGAAATAGGCTTTTCTTTATTTTCTAATGGCATTGTGGTTTACACTCTGTGTCATCATCTGACTACTTATTTTCCTAAATCTGTATCATGAAGAGGTTCCTATGTTTTCCGCAAGACTTTTTGCATAATGCTGCTTTCCACATGATTGCTTTTTAAAACATAATGATCACTGTATTTAACATATTAGTGCTATAAAATGGTGAGGTACAGTAGGCAAAACCATTTCCCTTAAATTAGTTATGTAATATTGTTTTGATCACCATCTGTATAGTATGCAACAGTAGTTTTTTTTAGTTTTTTTTTTTTAGAAAGGGTTGAAATCTGTACATGTGAGCTCACTTAGGCTCAGTCTTCTAATCACAGTCCTTAAAGACATCTGACTGAAGAGGGAAATATCAATTACCAACCTTCAGCCTGCTGCTAGGCACATTCAAAGGTGAAATGCGGCAGCTTTGAAATAAAGTTATTACACAGGCAGCCCTTTCAGCAGTTAAGGGTAAAAATTAATAATCGAGCCTGTTGCTACAGGAGAAGAAAAGAAAAAAAGAGGGAAAATTAAAGATGAAAGACAGCCACAGGTTAGGCCATGGCGCAAACCGTTTCATTTGGCCCATCGTCTCATCTCCAACTTGAAAGCAGGCCTCTTTTGTTCTTTTTCACCTCCGCCAACCCACCACCCCAGCCACACGCCCACTCTTTTTTTCTTTTTTTTTCCAATTCACCCTTTGCATAATTACAACACTGATATTTCTCTGATGGCCTTCCACCATTACTTCACCTTACAAATGCCCTGCAGGGAATACAAATGTAGGCTATGGAACAAAATACATTTCTCATATGTATAGCTCCACAAGGGCATTATCAAAACGCTCATGGTATATTGTAATGATTGCTTGTTAGAGCTAGCCTTTCTCAATTTTACCCCCTAAAAAAGTGGTGAAGAGAAGCAACGATTGAAAGAACAGTGAATGGAGTGGTTTATCTTTTCCTCTCTTTGGCTTACACTTCAAATCTTTTCTTCAGCCTGCCTTTATTTCCAGTTTGTGCAACTTCTCTCTCTGCATGTCTCTCTCTTTCAGTGTACCTTACTTTTAAAGACGTACTGAGGGCATTTGCTGCACTCGAGTAATCAATAAATAACAACCCCTTCACTCCACCTATCTTTTTTTAACGTACGTAAGTCCTGATGCAGTGGAGCAGTTTCTCTGTAACAGAACAGTATGACCTCATGTGCAATGCAGGGAAAGCCCACGCACATTTATAATTAATGCCAATCCATTTTTACCTCTCTGGCGTCTAATAATTGCTATTTTTGTAAGTGGGGAAAGAATGTTGAAAGTAAGACAGGAATAGTGGTCATCAGGGCTAGCTGGAGCAAAGTTGCCTAACTCAAACAAGGGAAAACTTCAGATTTTTTTTTTAGCCATGATAGCAATGATGTTCAGTGAATTGGACTTGAAGTCATCTCTTTCTTCCTGATTTAAATTATGCAAACCCGAATGGATGGATTGCCATAAAAGTTGTGCAGATGGACATGATTCCAAGATGATGAATCCCTTTGACTTTGGTGATCCCTTGACTCTTCCCTGAGTACATCTGTGTGGTTAGGTTGTGTTTTAGGTGAAATGTGTTAATAATTATTGGTTGAATTGGATTGCAATGGAATGGAGATATTTTGGTTCCCAGAGGCTGACTTCTCAAAAAACTGGTGCCACCTAGCAAGTCATAGCATGCGGACATTTCAGTTATCCCATTAAGATAAAAGAGAAAATGTGGTAGAGACATTCACCAGCAGGCTGACATTTTTGGCTTGTCCCAGTATTTTTGTTGATGACCAAATAGCAACCCGCAATCCACACACTATAAAAAAAAATCTCTCTGGTGTACTACTACTTTGTAACAGCAAATACTTTTAAATTAAACCAAATCACACCAGGATTACAGTTGATCAGCATAGTGAGAAATGTTTGGAAATGTTTTACGGATCTACAAAGTTAACCCCAACAATATCTGCTTGTGGAAACTAAAACACAATCAACATGTTTATAGTTGTGTTTAGTAAGGTTAAGCTCTAACCTAAAGGTTAGGGGAAGCATGATTAATGATGTGTTTGCTGTTTCGATATTTAACCTTTCTAAAAAGATAACTATAGGGGACACAGGATATAACTCTGGTCTTCATCCTGTTGTATGTACACCTATGACACACAACAACCACCTGTCTTTGACTTCTCTGTAAGAAAGCATGAACAGCATGGACACTACAAAAACGATGTGTTGTATTTTATTGCTCAGAGCTTTAAAACAACAAGCTGTTTCCATTATTTGCATGACAATGAAGAGCAAAGGAAGCACATCAGGAGGGCCATGATATTTAATCAGGAACAAATAATTTGGAATATTCCAACACATTCATGTTTACAAAAGGAAAAAAATTCATTTGTATGACTCAGATCCACTCCAAAATTGAATGGGTTCTTCCATGGCCAATGCTACACCCTTCCACCAAGTTATCTTTCCATAATCCTTCAGACAGACAAACACAGAAACCAAACCGAAAAGATAATAATGAAGTAACCTTTTTTGTAGTATAAGTAGTATTAAAACAGGATCAATAGGAAGCTATCTCTAACATGAGAAAAAATAAAATAACACATTTTTGAGAAATAAGCTCTATGCTGTTTGAAACAGTTTTACAGTTAGCTTTGAGCTCCCCACACTTCCTTTTCATGATCTGCCATCCGTCATGCATTTTTCTGTCTCCCATCTTTCACTGTATATATTAGTTGCTCTCTCACACACACATATTTCCTCACACATATATACAAACTGGCAGAAAAGCAGATCTACCCACTTTGTCCATCTGCAGGATGTTGAGGATCCACTGGCATACTCTCTCTCACAGCCTTTATCTGTGCTATTTTCAGAGGGAGAGCAGTAAGTGAAGTATTGTGAGACGTGATACAAAAGCTTCCTTCTCAAGGGAGAAGAGGGAGTGAGAGGCAGAGGAGAGAGTTTGTAAAATATGCCGCTGACTATTCATCTCCCCTTTTTTCCAGCTCTCTCCCCCTCTCCCTCTCGGACTCTTTCCAGGCTCCTAGAGAGGCCACTTCATATGCTTGGACACAAAGAATTTTCACTGTATTAAATAATGCAGGTAGTCCACAATTCCTCCATCTCTCTTTTCTTTTTTTTTTCAGGCCACTGCACGCCAGATCCACTCCAGCACAATAGCCGTGAGTAACAAATGTGACACATTATCATAAAAACATTCTGTTTTACTCTTGTCTATTACAAAATTGAAATAACCCTGTAGAGATTAAACTGACAGGCAGTTTGTGAATGTGTTTACATCCACTGCCCAATCCATTTGATGCCATTTTGCAAGGGAAATGCTGTTGTGCTCAGACAGTGATGCACTTTTCATTCATTCCTGTTTGATTTGCCATGGTGCCCAATATCAGTCTATTAATACTACGTTGAAATTGTTACATATAAATGGGTCATACGCCACCCCCACTCTCCTACACCTTTTTAATAAAAATAATCCAGACACGTGAAGGGACATTAGTACAGTGGATGTAAAAGTGCCAGGACATTAAACAATAAGAAGATTATCCTGTATTGTTTCTTCAACATTATCTATCTGCCCACATTGTTGCATCTTGGGTCTCTTTCCTGATTATATGAAATTACAGATAACTAGCATAAAGCAGGTCAGACTTTGCATTCTACAGGGGAAATACTGTATTGCTCAACAGGAAATAATCTGAAGCACCAACTGTTAATCAACGGCTGAATAGCCTCTCAAGCTGCCTGGTCATGAAAAAAGTGCTGTATGCTGTTAAAAGCCACCTGCACACATTCCAACAAATACGGTGAAACTTATACACTACCTTGGAACCAAGTTTCCTTATCCAACCAGTACTTGCTGAAGAAATCAAGCCTATACATGAAAGAATAATGAACTGACTGATTGTTTAAAAAAAAAAAAAAGATGACAATTTAGGCATCGCAAACATATAGATAATGCCCATAAACACAACATACATTTCTAGAATCATGTGCATCAATTGGACTCATGATGACCAATACTAAATTGTATTATTTGTGTGGGAGGGACAGACAGGGACAGTACAGCAATGCATTTCAGAAACTCAAGAGCAATGTGTTTTTTCTTCTTTTAGAAATAGTGACCCTGGAATTTTTTCCACTATCCTTGTTGTGAGGAGTGTCATTTTCTAGGATAGCTCCAACATGAAATTGTTTACAACAGGGTCTGTGAATTATCTTGAGTACTGAGATCATTGCTGTTTAGTTTTTTCTGTGAGCAACACCAGTGAAGTGCCATCTAGTTGAGATATATTTATGAGAAGGCTGACATATCTATGGCTGATGTCTTAAACACAAAAAAATCTAGACTGATAATTAGCACTACTGGTACAGTTAAGAAAACAATAATTTGGTGATGAACTGTCCCTTTATGGCAAGAATTGTTGCATTAGTATTCAGAGCAGCAGGATATGAGGTATGTAGGATGGACTCATGTTGGAGCATGTTTGCTTTGTAGAACAGAAGAGAGGAGCGTAAAATCCTTTTTACTATTTAATATGACAGCATTGAACGAGCAAGCATACATGGACCTTTGTCTGTTCAGAAATCACAGTCTGCAAGCAGTTAGCTGCAACCACCTCACAGAAAAAGGGTACCTAACTTACTGTTACACAGAGTTTTATAATGAGAATGTGCAACTATCTGATTGGTCTAAACTGTTGGGGCAGTACTGTGGATTTAGACTCAGTCCGCCCATTATTAGCACACAGGCTAACTCCTTAGCCTCTTGGTGCTACAGCTTTCCGGCCACCGCCCTGTGGAAGGAAGACAGCTAACCCCACACTGCCCTTATTTAGCTTCCTCTATCTCATGTCTGTGGTCATCTGCACGTGGGTTTATGACCTTGATGTAGCTGTCAATGTGCTTTTTATGCTACATCTGCCTTCAGATATGTGAATATGTGTAGGGATGTTTATCTGTGTGTGTCTCTTGAAACTAAGTGTGTGCGTTGTAGCAAACTCCCTCAGTACTGTGTGTCTTGAAACTCTGTTAACTGTGTGCTGGTACCTGTTGGTATGTGTGACATATTTAATCTGTGTTTTAGGCCTTGTGTGGTATATACTTTAAGCAGCATATATTACTAGTGGCATGCTGTAGATAATTGCTATTTTTTTCCCCAACCCTAACACTCACAATACTAAAAAAACAAAATAAATATCAGTCGCCATGTCCATGGTAGTGAGGGAACATGAATAACAATTTACTGTAACAATGGAGGTCCAGAGCTTCAAGCAATATTAATGACCTGGCAGCACAACACTACCAGGGCAAACCACTCTGCCAGTCCAACACAAACATATCTTACCCAGAACTGTTGAACTTAAAAATACCCACATGATTTTTTTAAGGGCTAAAGGCTCATTCTAGTTCACCTAAACTTTCCAATGTATTTGCATTGAACAAATGCTACTGATTTTGGCCCTCACTTTTACAGCAGAGATGTGCTGGAATGCATCACTTTGCATTAAGCAAAGAGTGGAGAAGAATAATTACAGCAATCAATAACTCAACATCCATGAGCATGTTGGAATTTTCTTAAGATGGACTATCCTTGAAAATGAACATGATGCTAATAAGCTCATAAAGAGATACATTTGTTTGTTTTCCAAAGAAAAGTCAATGAGGAGAGAAGAGGCAATAGTATAAAAGACGGATATGAAGAGAGGGCTCATTTAGCATTGTGTGGTCCATCCAGTACACCATAACGCTTTGTGTCTATGCAATGGCATTGTCAAGGACAAGATGAGTAAACTTTTAACAGCCCATAACTGTCATTCCTCCTTGGAATGGATCAATATTATCATGGATTCAGTAGTATTTGGGCCACTGAATACGTCACCTCTGTAACTCAGTAATAGCAGCTCATAATGCAGCTTATTTCCAGACCCTTTAACCCCCCCTGCATCCACCTGCAGCAATTTGTCTAAAATGTCAACACTTTTGTTTTGTGTCATAGATGGCTTTGTCTATGACTGTATCTTTGTCTGCGTGTGTCAGTGTGTGTACACACAAGATGATGGCTACCCACAGTGCATCTGCTTGACTGCTCCATTCAATTGCTTACTCCAGCAGCAGTCTGGAAAATGTTAATGGAGGGCAGTTAACGTCAGATACAGTTCACCACCATCTGTACTCGAACTGCCGTCATCCTGATGGAGAGATGGACAAAAAAAGCAAAAAGGTGGAGACAGATTTACAAAGTTAGGTGAAAGACGTTAAAGAAAGTGAAAAAGACCACATTCTGCTTTACTGCATTGATGCATTGATGGTTAATTGCAGCTCTGTGTACTCTTGTGTCTGTGTGTGCACAAGCATCATGGCTTTGTGACTGAAGTGTGCACTGGTGTAAAAAGCATTTACATCACTGTGTGAAGAAGGTGTGACGCAGACAGACAGACAGGTACATCTTGTCCAATGGCCCATCTACCATTTCGGCTACTGTTGCTCTGTCACGCTTATCTCTCTCTCTCTCACACACACACACACACTCACATACACACAGTGCTCGCTCTGTTGCCTCCCTGACCTGAGATTGCTGTGTGCTGCTGCTCACATCCAGAGAAGCACTGGGCCGTATACAAACACACACGCACACACACACACACAAATGCACACTCACATACACAATGATTTATGGCCTCCAATACAGTCAATAAGAGCCATGGCCAAGATGAAGGACTTGCTAGCAGGACACAGACACACACACACACACACATGCACACTCTTGTCCATTAGCTAAGTGTGCTGGAGTGAGCTGCTCACTGGACAGCTCCCTTTATTACATTCCTGTTTGATGCGTCTGCTGCTTCATGTGAGAAACTAAAGACGTAAGGTTTAACTAAGCATTAAACATAAGATGATATGGGTATAATTGTGTAGTTTCCACTGTGAGTACTTTAAACTTTAGAACTACGTTGATGCATTGAGTTAAACAATTTGGACTATGGTTGTTACTATGAATCCCAACACACATGCCACACACAAAAAAATGGTGTTGGGTTAGCCATCACAATTCGCTGGTGTGAATGGTGAAAATCTAGCCTGACGACGTCAGACTCACATTCTAATCAGAATGTAATAAATCAAATTCCTCACCTCTCCAGCGGCAGCCATGTCTTTACTTTCATAATTGATGGTATATTTAGTTACTTTTATTGTCTTTTATAACGCCTTTCCAGGAAGTTTGTTTTCTTAAGCCTAGGTCAGTGGTTGTGTAGCTTAAATTCACTGAAACTGCATCCTTTTTTTTAATCTTTAGAATGCTCTGCTGTTTTCACAAAATTATGTGAAATGACCATGACTTCTTGACCAAATTAAATGCTGGTGGCACATAATTTTTACTAGGTGTTAAGAAGTCGTGGTCAATTCACATAATTTTGTGAGATCATGTTGATCAGGTTACACCAAACCCAGACTCTTGTAGCCATACACTATCTTAATCCTACAGCTAAAGCTGACAGCTAAGAAATTAGCACTAAAACCTATATGAGAGATGTCTACATAGACATGTAAAAAACATGAACTAAGTTTGAATAATTTAACTATAAAGCTTGCAATGCTATTAAAATAAATAAATTATAGCACTGGCTGTGCCTGCTATAGGGAGCTACTTCCTGCCTTGAGGAATAAGGACTAAAGTGAGCATGTGCAGAGTGAATCAGGTGATTTATTGCTTGTTACTGATTGGAGAAATTTTAAATGTTACAACCATCCAGGTTTTGTCAAGTGTGAGAAAATATTCCTGATGACGTCACCAAGATTCGTTTGTTTAGATAATAAATAAAGTGTGTGAGGGTTTGAAAGTTGTTGCCATTTTAAAGTCAAGCAAAAACACATGTTGCTTTATGGGAACTTTAAATGGTAAATGGACTGCACTTATATAGCGGGTTTTTTTTACCAAGGTTTTGTATGAAATGACTCCCTTGTACACTCATTCACTTCTCCATGTATAGTGGTCGCTCTAACACTTAATAGTAAGAACTAAATAGAGATTTTGAAGACTTATTTATCATCATTTTTGCGTCATCCTTTCAACCATACAGTAATTGTGATTTCTGCTTTCTTTATATATGATACATACATACATTGTGGGATTGTGGGAAGATGATTGTGTGCATCTGTATGGGAAATGGTTTGTTTGTATCCATTTTAGAATTGTGAACATTATACAAAGAAGAACTACTTATCAATCCCTATTCAGGAAATGCAGTTTCTTCTCTCAAATTTGTTTTCATTACAAACACACAAAGGCCCACAATTTATACACATGCACACACAGGACCTATAGACATGCTCATCTGTAGTTAGATGTCAGAACATTTTTCGAGTGATCCTCTCATTGACGTACTTTTCATTGGCATTGTTTCAATGCTGCCGGCACATATTCTTACACATTATGTTCCACTAGCACGTAAGCTTCCTCGCACAGTCCAAAAACATGCAGCTTAGACACAGATAAACAGGACAAAAATTTTCATATTTTTTTCATGTAACAAATACATGTCACAAAATAGCTGTACCTATTTTGATATTTGATATGCCCTTCATCTACATACCCTGACAGTAAAACCATGAAAACTTTACACCTCTTCTCCTTTCCTCCCCCATATTCTCTTTCCAAGTCTAGTTTTCCTTCTTTTCCCTCATCTCTTCTCTTGTATCCCCTTCTCCTCCCACCTCCCCTCACTGACTTTTGTTTGCCTAATAAACACAGCAGTATCTCTTAGCTTGGAAATAAAAATCAACTCTTTTTTAGGGCAACACAAGCTGTGCTTTCACATAAAACAACGGTCAATTAGACTTAAGACACTGAGCCTCTTCCTGGGCCATAAAACAAGGATAACAGTGAACAAACTGAAAACAAGAAGCAAAGACACTTTCACTCCTCATCTGCTGACATTGGACTTGTTTCAGGTGCTTGTTGAGAACTTATTATAGTTTTTTGGCTTCTTTGTGTTGGTTGCTTGTTTAACAGCGTCTATAGTAACTGGCTTGTTGATGGGGTTTTCAGAAGAAGGTCTTGTTGTTCATTTTGACTCTGAATTGCACCAGCCAGTACGTAACTGAGAGTATGAGCTCTGTTGTATTGTCTTCTAGACCTGGTTACCTATAGTAGTGATTTCCAGCTGTACAATGGGACCCCAAGGGGTCACACGATAAATCTGATGGGTTGTCATTTGAAAGAGATTTGAAAAAAGCTTCACATATTAGGTTTACTTTCTAACCAGGCTTGCAATGTGCCTTTATGTATGGTAATGCCAGTTTGTTAGTCCAAACTAGAAAAGATTTCCATGGAATTTTGTACATACATTCATGGCCTCAAGAGGGGGACTCCTATGTGTTGTTGTACTGAATTTATTCTTATCTTTGCTTATTTTGTCATTCAGAAATATAGATTTGCCTTTCAAAACCCTCCTGATGAGTCAGACTGAGAAGTGACCATTGGACCTCATTCAACAATATCTTTTTTTTTTCTTTGGTTTTAAGTCTAGGTCAAATTTATTCAACGTGTTCTTTAACTACTGAGTTGTTGGTACCTGTGAACTTAGAATGATGAATTCCATTTTCTTCACAAGTTGAAAACGTGTGCAAGAAAAAAAATCTTCTGAAGAATTGTTCACAATTTAGGCCCATTGTTCTGAAGTCACACTGCATGCAACTCAAAAAACCCAATCCAGACTGCTGTTTTAAGCCAAGATATTAACACCTCTGTGTTGGCCTTCAATATGAATGTCCCCGAGGTGTAATGGGGGGGACCAAGTGATCACGTCTATCACCATCTTGGAGGTAGTAACAGAGGCATTACTTTGGGCGAAACTGGGGATGGCAATATTATGCGGAATCAAAATGAATGTCCTTAGGTGTAATGACAGCAGAGCTTTGTTACTGCATTTTTTGCAGAAACGCAATGTAAAAAGGTCTATAGACATTGTTTTGAGACCAACATATTTACTGAGTGGGATATTTTGAAGTAAAACCAAAAAAAAAAAAAAAAACCCTTGCCAGTGCTCAGTCATTTGGTGGTAATGGCCCCATTGATTTGGGGTCATATTTGTCCACTTGCTGACCTTTTTCTTCTATCACAGAGTTCCTGATTTGGCAAATGAAATAAAAAGTTTGGTAATTCACAACGTAAAGAATTGAACAAATGCTGTGGTGTTGTTAAAATATTTTTTCATGACACTAGTGTGAAACATAATAGCAAGAACAGTAGTTGTGAGACATAATAGTGCTACTATGGTACTATGGCTCTGGTTAACATGTGACAGAGTGTCTCCACTCACCTTGAGGTAACATTATTACTTCACTTCAGTGAAGGGCGGCGGTGTCTGTCTGTCTGTCTGTGTTTCCGCTGCATATACATCCTCTGGCCAACAGAGGGTGCTGTGGGGTGAAGTCTGCCATCTCTGATTGCCTTGTTAGTGCTGTTATGTGATTGGGCACACACTGGATTCGCTGTGACACAGTAAGAAACAGTCAGCAGAGACATACTGGTCTGTGTGTGTGTGTGAGGAAGAGAGAAAGTGGTGGAGAGAGAGACAGACAGGCCACTACTGAATCTAAAGAGGACTTTGTCAGAGTGTAGCACAGAGTGGATCAGGTTCTCCTTCTCTTAAGCTGGACGGCGATGACTTGTCGTGAGCAGCCTGACCTACAGCTTACCCTCCTTCCAATCAAACTGGCTTAACTGCAGAGGCTCATGGGAAAGATGAAGTCTGGTTGTAGCCGAGTAACACCAGCAAACTGACAGATCATACTGTACAGCAAGTCTACAACTTCTCATTTTGCAGGTCAGCTCATCTTATTGCTGTCTCCACTCCTCATCCCCTCACTGGTTGCAGGTTTTATTCATGCAGTGACTTTGAGTGGTGCACAAGAGACAATCTCAGCATGAGAACATTTATGAGCAGATAGTTCAATTAATATAAGCAGAGTAATTTGATATATTAAATTTAGTGTTGGGATGATAATGCGTTGGTTTTTCTGGAGAGGAGTCAACAACATAGTCAGTCTTTCAGAATTGTAATTTTGTCTGATGTCAATAGATCCCTTAACCTTGTGTAGCAGCTGGATTCTTGTGAGATCATGAAATCCTTGGTGAATTGTGGGATCCTGTGATGCAAATCTTTCTTGTCAGGCTTCAAGTGCATTTGTGTCTAAACAAACCATTGATTGGCATCCTGTGTTTGGTCCTGATGATGACACAGAGAATGTACTGTTTGTTCAAAACAACAATGGTGGCTTCTAAAGAGGTTATATTTGGTGTACTAGCCTCAGTTATATCAGAACTAGAGAAGAAGAAGAGCAGAGAACAGCATTAGAGGCTTTTGCTGTCCTCCAAACTGGCTTTATCATGGACAGTGTGACAGTGATAGACAAATGGTTCATCCAATCACCTACCAGCTATTTTTTTTAAAGTGTCTTTCCTTTTCCAAACAAATGGCATCTCAGACGGTACTGTGTAGCAAACCATCACAAACCGTCTTTTCACTGGGTTTTGTTCGTCTGTCTCTCAAGACTTCCTTGCCCTGTTACATTCCAACCCAAGACAATTTGTTCTTAGTGAAGACATGCTTTTCTTAAAACTTGCAGCATTTGGACAAAGGAAAGCAAGTTATTCTTAAGCTCTATATTTCTTTTAATATCAACAACCTCTTAAAATAATTGGCATAAGCAATTCTTTTCATTTTTTTTCAGAAACCACAAAAAACTGAACCAAATTTTGAATATATTAAGGCATAAAAGAATTCTTGAGAAAAAAATGCTTATGCCATTATTTGAGGAAGATGGTGATTAATTCAAAAATATGAATACATTTTAAATATCTCTCCCTACACACACACATGCACTTACAGTTTGAGTCTTGTGTTGGTGAGTAAATGGACAGTGGATGAAACTAACCACTGCTTACGTGGCAAATGTGTCAATAAAACTATGTGTGATTCAAACACCTGAGTGAGTAATTCTTCCGCTGAAGACATTATGTTGTGTCAGTTTGGCTGTTTGTCAGTAACATTACCAAGTCACTAAGAAAGAACCCATTCCATGGTGAAACAGAGTAGAATCATGGGGAGGACACACCACTTATTGTTTAATGTTGTGCCATTCTATTCATAATTAATTGTATTTATGATAGTAACTTTTATGTTCACATTGCATTGCAAGAGTGACAAAATTTTATAACATAAGAAATCTCTTCCTGACTGGATACACTCACTGAAATTATTTCTACTCTTGAAGAGATTTTCCCTGATAAATGTTTATCTGACAACATACATTACAGCCTTCACAAAAATGTTGATTGGTTCACACATTGATACATTCCTCCTCAGTGTGTTTGACTCATCTGGTGAAGAAAATATAAGAGCAAGGACCATGAAGAAACCCAAGTTTAGTGTATGGAAAGTGGAAAACTCTGCACTAAAGTAGACCACAGACTTATTCTATTGTATCAGAGAGAGAGAGAGAGAGAGAGAGAGAGAGAGAGAGAGAGAGAGACTGATTTGGTGTATCTCAGATTGTGTGTCGACCGCTGACTCTGCCTTTTCCCGCGGCTGGGTTATCTGCGAGGGGTAATGAATGGAGTCCGATGGAGTTAAGTTGAGATGAATGGAGACGAGCTTTGGATTCAGCACACAGGCCTTATCATCAGTGGAGTATGAAGGTGGCTATTAAACAATGCCTACAACATACGGTGTACAGGAAGGGACCTTTGGCAATGCAACAGTGAGATTGCTCTTCCTCTAATAGAGTGTCACAGAAACCCACTTATTCACACCTATGTTTTCTGTGGTTGTTAATATTAATCCTTGAAAGTGTCACTTTTTACTTACCATATGAGTCGTAGAAACCAAGAAAATAAATGGCTGTGTACAATGTTGGAGGTGTGTTGCCGGCGCTTTATTTTCATGCACGATTAGGTAAAATTTTAATCATCATTATTGTGAGACGCTAACGTGAAACCACCTTTGAAAACATATTTGCAGCACACTTTTCATAGACGTTGTTACAGATAAATAGATGCATTTTGTTTTTATTTGTTTTAATTACTGAAGGCACCATAAACTTTCATTTGGCTCTGCATTTTCTGAGTTTATGTCAGGCAAGGGGGAAGAAAGTAAGTTTTCTTGTGAATAAAGTGGAGGAAAATTTGCATTTAGGATTTAGCGACAGTCAGAAGTACTTAGACCACTCAGCTCCCACAGGTGTGGTCAAGCACAATGATGAGGCAGCAGCAAGATCTTTACAACTCATGACAAACTGAACTCGGTCACATGTGAAAGCAGACGTTAACAACGCGATTGACAAATCACGGAACTTCCATGCCTCGTGTTTATGTGCATCACGTTTTTATGTAACTACATCACTTCCTGTAGTCACGTCATGCTTGTAACTACTTCACCTCAGCATTTACGTACATTTTCTTTACTCTTTAAACTATCTTTGATAACACTTAACCGGAAAGTGTTTTGCTTGTAGAAAAAATACCTATTGGGTTGTTATATGGGGAAAACAGTCTTGATCCAGTAGTATTTTACTGCTATTTAAAGGGCAGACAGGGTTCATATTGTACATACACTATTCTTGTTACATACTGGTGTAACAGGGGTTACAGTTGTATCTTTTGAAACTGGGGGTCATAAAAATAGCATTGAGATTAACAGAGGATGGCTAATGGTGGGATGAAATAAATCATGAATGAGGGAAATCTAAATTAAAATGTGAACACATCAGAGAACAGAGCAGAGTTTCTGCCTACTCCACAGCAGACAGACTCTGTGAGTATTATTTTTGAGTTTTAGAACATCCATCAACTTTTGGAATTTGTGGCACTTCTTTCCTCTCTCCACATGGCCACTATGGTTAGAAGCCAAGGTGCCAGGCTTATGAGGTTTTCTGGATTCCCAAAGTCTCTTTCATACCCCAGGTCTTTAGTAAAGAAGAGAAATAGTATTTGAGAACCTTGTTTTTATTCATTTTTTTGACATTTTGACACCAGAACATTGTTGAAAGCAAACAGTTTGAGGATTACCAGGGAACTGGGTGCTTTAAATAATTAAAATATTTAATTAGACAGGGTTTAATATGACCTGAGACATGTGTTGAAAGTTAGGTATAAATGTGGTGTTTTTTAGAAGAGACACCATGTTTTTCCTTAATGAGAATCAGAAGAAAATACCACTGGCAGTCTTATGAGTGGTGCATTAGTCCAATCCATTAATGAGCAAATCTGTAAAGGAAAAACAAATTCTGATCATCCACCATTTTCCTTTTGCTCATGCTACTACATTAAACCTGCAACTCCACAACCATCAGCAAAACATAGCATGGACATAAAAGAAAAGAAAAACTGAGATATAATTTACGATTTTGAATTTGTGACAACTCAAGATTATGCACACTTTTTTTCCCACAATATGCATGCACTGTATCCTTAGTAAAGCATAGCACTATAGTATATGCATGTGCCCCAACAACCTTTTTCTACCAGAAATACATTTAATATCACAAGCAAAACATAACCAAAATGCTATTTCCAATCAAGCTTGACCAAAAAATATTTTGGGCCCAAGGGGTAAAGAGTACATTTCCAGTTTCCAAAGGGGTATATAGAGTACATTTCCAGTTTCTGAGGATTAAGCATTGTTGTGCATGCAGCTCCACTCCATTTTAAGCTGATGCGACAGGTGTATTTTTGCATAAAAATCGTGCTTAGTGCAGCACCCTGAAAATCTTTTCAGAGAGACCAGCCTTTCATCTGACAAGAGCGACAGTGAGTGCAATCAATTAGCAGTCTGGAACAATCAGCAAAGCATACTCACAGCGCTGTGCTGGAACAGTAGTTTCTGATAATTGGTCAACTGTCCTCCCACTGATGTGATGAATAATCATGGTGTTTCTGGAAAAGAAAGTCTCTAATATTTTCCTAAAGTGGGATCAGCGACACTTCAAATGAAACTGAAGAGTGCGTTTACGAGACATAAAGAGGGAGAGGTAGGTGGTGAGGGATGGAGGAGAGATAGTGAAATATATAGTGAGGGAGGGAGGATGTTCACTGTGTGGCTCATTAACTCAGGAGATGTAATCAGAGGGAGGGAGTGAGACATTTGGCCATCGATTAATGAGCAGCACGGGTAGCGTGCTGTTGAAGCCATACTGTACGTGCACTGACTGAACTCCGCTGTCAGCTCTGATGTAGCGTAGTGTATGAATATGTATACATCTTTGGATAGAGTTGCTCAGGGAGTTAAATTGGAAATTGCAATGTGTGGGAGTTTTGATGTAGTAACTTCAGCTAAAAGTCATCATCCCTATGTTATGATTTAAACATACATGGTAACTTATTGATCCCACGCAGTGGTGCAGTGGTGGTAGTTTCACATGGATATTACATGTGGAAATGGTGTTTTTCCATGTAAAGTACACAGTATTCACATCTACATATGGATTTATCCCATGGGAGGTATATTGCATTAAACCATCACATGCACCTATATGGGAATTAATTACATTTGAAATATGTTCTGTATCGCTCTTTTGTATGTTGTCTTAAAGTAAATATGTTAAATATATTTAATAAAAATATGCACACATGTGAATTTGTCTTGTGGATTGGCTACAAAGTAGTCGTCATCCTCAGGTTAACACAGTCGTTTAAGAAATGGATGTATACATAAATATGATACGACTAAATATAAATGTCTGTGGATTGATGCATGCGAGTGATGTACTTTTTATTTTGCAGTTGAAATCCAGCCTGGAACTGTGGTGTCGTTTTGGAGGCTTTGTAGAATAAATAAATAATTACAAAATCCAAAATGAGAAATCCAACCCCCAAGGACTTATATGCATTGTTGCTGTTAGCTGTCCACTAGCCGTCTATGAAGCCTTCTGGCTGAGTCCATCAGTCAATCAGAGGTTCTGTTGCTGACCTGTCAACAATCAGAGGCTGTGTTTATTCCTGTGTGGAAGATCTGTTCCCTCCAATCTGTATTATTAAGGCAGCACATTGACCATAATGACAGTTGGAGATATAAATGTTCAGAAAATTCAAAAAACATTTTTTATTTTTTTACCTTCTATGCTTCAGAAAATATCAAAAACACACTTCCCCTGGTCATGGACTGAAGGGTTTGTAGTATTCATTCAAAGAGTTGTTATTGCATTATAGAAACCTCCAGTGTTAAGGCATAGCAATTACCAAGTGCGATAGTATTGTTGAAGAAATCAGGGCTTATCACCAACGTCTACTGTAAATAAACTGTACGAGCAGAGGCTGGAAGCAGAGAGAGTACTGCTGGGTAAAAAGCATTTTCTCAGGGGAAAAAGATCCACGTTTTATTTAAATGAATATGCTTTATTAGCATGATTGTAACAAACATGATATTGCCAGTAGTACTAATGACATTTAAAAAAAGGTACAATTCATTCATTTCATTTGAGAACAAAAGGAATGCAGTATAATTCTATTCTTGGGTGTAAAACCTAACAGCAATTGGAAGGAAATTTACTGCTGCAGAAATACTGTAAACTGAATTATACAATATTTGCCAAACACATAAATATGAGCTCAGGCAGCATAAAGATGATGAAAAATAAAGCATGCAGTGCGTTTGTACAGTGCAGCCTGCATCTCCACCACAGAGCAGCCATATGGGACACATTATGGGCTCACCATGTGGTGTCGTCAAACTGACAGGACACAGTGATTTAACCCTGCTGGAAGTGGATGGATCCATGCTTACCTTCAAAGTCATCTGTCTCCCGGCTCTGTGAGAGTCTAAAAGCCCCCAGGGACACAGTACAGCATGTTGGCCATTCAAGTACCTCTCAATTACTGCTTTTAATTTCCCTTCCACTGCTGGTCCGTCTCCATTAGCTGTGACATTTCTCTGAGATATAGAACCATATAGCCGCTTTCCTAGTCGTGGCAACAGTCCCTGTCTGCTGCAGAGGCTGAAATTATGTGTGTTTGCATAATTTGGTAGGGACAAACTGTAGAGGTGTGAAACATTACCTAAACTGTGGGGCCATTTCATTTAGCTTTTAAGAAGCTCACAATTCAGACTCATCTTTGGCTTCAAACTTAACTTTATTTTCTTTAATGCAGTGTTGTCAAACAAAGTTGTTAGTCTGAATCTCCTGGGCTTTTATACGTTATACTGTGCTTTCATTGTAAGTTGTTTAAATTCAATTTAAATTCCTTTAAATGTGATTCTGCTTCTAAGTGAGAGCATCGTGTTAATTGAGTAATTTAGAAAGCTTCTGTGTGTTTTTGTTATGTTAATTATACGGAGACATTAGAGTTGCCCGATAAACATAAATGATGTGGATATCAGTTGAGGAGCCCCTGATGTTAACCCATTTTTTTCTTCGGCATCATTGTAAACAGAGTAAAACAGGATAACAACATTGAAAGCTAGAAAGTTTCACAAACCTATTTTGTCTTGAAATTGCCCAACTGTAATCAAAAATAACAAGAAAGATGTTGGACAAATACAGGTGATGAGAGCAGCAAAATGCCCATCCCATTTCTTCATTGTTGGTTCTCCTCAGCGCTTGGATAATCACAGGTCCACTACTGAATGCTGGCCACATCAGCCACAAACTACTCCTGAAACATACAAGAGTCTAGTGCCATTTGATCTACTGGCATCCAGCAGCTGATAAGAACTCTCAGGAGCAATGCGGTGTGTTAGGATTTTAATTCTAAACTACAATGAGTAAGCACAACACTTATTTCTTTGAATGTGTGGAAATCAGTTTTTCAGATGTCATGATAAATTAGTCTTACAGGCCAAATTTATACCATTGACGTATCCGATATGATAGATAAACAGTAGAACCACCTGGATTCTAGCATTCCCTACGAATGCTGCATATTTCATTGTTTTGTTCACACATTAACAATGCACTTGGTTGATTAAGTTGCTTACTAACATGGTCAATAATAGGGATGGGTCATTGTGTACAAACTTCATCGTGCCATCAACCCTCCTAAGCAGTCAATTCTCCTACATCCAAACATGAATGGTACACAACTGCTGTTTGTCTTCATTGCGATGAATGAGTGATGTTCATGTTCATGTTTACACTGACTGTAAGATGTTAATGATAGCCTTTGTTGTAAGCTAACACAAGTGCGCTAGGTCTAACTATCTACCTAACATAGATCACTGATCACATTGCAGTGAAACAAATGAAATAAAATAATTATACATGTTGTAGTTGGCCTTAACATCAAGACAGAATCAAAGGCATGACTCCAAGGACTTCCCAAATACATAAAAATATATAAAATCAAATTACCACAAATGGCAAGTGGAGAGTTTTTTTCCCCTTGATTCTCTCGGACATTAATCCAGCCATGACCTGTAACACAGATGTTAAGATCCTAAAAGCTAGAGTATCTTATTTCTGCAGTCCTCTAAGAGCTCTGTATTTCCTCTTTAATCTTTTCAGTATGCCCTCTTGCTGACAACTGCCATTGGTCCGAGGCATTATGCTTTCAGGTCATCCATCTGCCCGCCCCATTCTCTCGACTGCGATATCTCTGTAACCCTGGAGGGAATTTCTTCAAATGTTGCACAAATGTCCACTTGGACTCCACAAGGGAGTGATTAGATTTTGTTGGTCAAGGTCACTGTGAACCGATGTCCATCCCATTCTTGTAAACGCAATATCTCAAATATGCCTTGAGACTTGGACTCAAAGATTCATATACTAATTATGATAGAAACAAAGTTCAACTTCACTGACACCAAAATGTTTGGCAAAAAACATTATTCTGGCAGTATTCATCACCATAACTCGGAGAAGTGGAGACATTTTATATATATATAGTAGTGAGACCGTGCACACAGGATCTCATCTTTTTAACACAAGTTTGTTCTTCACAATGTATCATTCTGCATGGGAAAAATGGGATGTGTCGTTAGGATGCATGGAGTGAGTAATTGCATCCTTCTCAAATTAGAATGTGTCAGTGAGTCAAGCAACTTACATACAACTATACACTGTGTTTATATTATATTTTAAAAAACAGAAGTATTCCTGTTAGCCTCTAATATATTTAAGAGTGAGTTTCATAGCTTCCGCTAGACAGTTTTTTTTCACTATGAGATGTTGCCATATGCCAACATATTTGGGTTTGAGGGTGTTTGAAGCTTTATTCACAAGGTGTTCTACTTTGGTGAGGGGGTTACAACAGCATTGTTTACTATTCTGGCAACATATTATTCTGTAAAGACATAGATGTAAACTGCAACTGCACTGGTTGGCAGAGGCTTACAATTGCAAGGCAGTAATTCAAGTTTTTACTTTCACTTGTGGTCAGAGCGCTGGAAATTATATTAAAAACGTAAGTATTTAGCACAAAGCTTACTCAAATACAACAAGGTTGAATCACAGCAAAAAAGGTTCACTTGCATAATGCTATCATCCCACATAACAGATTGGAAGGTATTATGTGAAGAAATAATAAAAGAAAGAAAAATATAAAGGTAAAACATTTTTTTATCAGTTTTTCATCATTATGCTGTAGCATTTCTGAAATGGGGCAGTCATGAATTTGAAAATAAGGTTAGGCGAGAAAATAAGACTCTAACTGCTTTTGAGATCAATGAAATCATGAAAAATGAGACAAATAAGATTGCTTCCCAGCGGCTCTCTCTGGGTTGCTGGGACACTAAGTTTAGCTATACGTATGCACGTGCACACAAACACACACAGACAGAAACACTTACAAATGTCCAAACACATGCACTCGTACACACTAAAGAATCACATTAGGTTTAGTCAGGCAGTAAGAGGCTGCCATGTTTTCGCTGCTTCCTGTTAGGGAACGTGTATATCAGAAAGGCCTGTTTCTCTCTCTGCTTTCATTCTCTCTCTTGCCTCTTGATATGCCCTTAGGAAGATTTGGCAGCAGAGTGACCAAATCCATCCAATTAGGAGTCATCCATAGCATGTTTGGGCCTTTTCTGACATTGCAATTTTCCACGCAAACTGCGAAGGAGACAAGTACAAGAAAGGATTAGGATTTAAGAACACTTCTTTGGCCTGTCAACATGGAGTTTGCATGTGTGTTTGTGCCTGTGTGTATTTTGCTGCGTTGGTGGTTTGGTGGCAGTGGTCCACTCATTTTTAATCTCTGTCAGGCACCGTGGTCACGCACAATCTATTCTGTTCTGTGCCACATCACACACATGTACACAAACACTCACGCACACACAGACACTATATCTCTTCCGCTCAGCACCGTGCCATTTGGTGAGTGGTCACAGAGTGTAGACACAAGAGGCAGCCGACTGTGTCCCCTCATGTTCGAGTGTCACAGTCACTGAGTTCTTGCACAACTACTGCTCACAAACTGCTGATAGGCGCAGCCAACAGGTGACAGGACATCTACACACAGCTGTCGCTTCTTGTTTGAACACAGACAGAAATTAAGTGCCAGTTAATGAGTGTAAACTTAAAGGACAACACTAAGCATAACTTAACTGTCTGACTAAGAGAAATCAATCACCAAATTCAGTCATGCGCCAGAGGACTTGGACTCATATATCATAGTGAAACTTAAGAAACGTCTGTTGCTGTATGGGTAACAGTACCTGTGACTTATTCTAAGTGAAGCTATATACTATAGGTCTTTGGGAAAGAAATTCCAGCACAGAGTACATGGGCCTTGTTATTTACATAAGTGCTACATAATCATAATTTGCCTTTAGCTTTTAGTTTGAAATGTTTTTCCAAGTCAGTATCTGTTTTCATAAAATATCTTCTGGTTTTTATATCATTGTTTGACAATACAAACAATTTGAAGACATCACCTTGGGCTGTGGTTATTGGAATGGGCACTATTCACTGTTTGTGGTATTTTAAGTATGAACAATGATTGAAAAAGAAAATCATTAATGGCAGCCTGAAAGCCAACATGTTTTTTTTGTTTTTTTTATCAGTTTATCTTGACTGCCTACCATCACCCACTATCAAATCATGCTTATTTGCCTTCAAAGTGTACAACATGGCTTTAAAATGTGATGTTGCAATGCTAATTTGGTCAGTATGTTGAATCTACACCTGAAGGTGGAATTTCTCATTACTTGTAACATGCATGCAAAAAAATAGGGGGCAGTATTTGACCTTGTACAAATATGATATAATTTAGCCATCAAGTGCCAAGTGACGACAACGTTCAAGATTGTGTACAGTTCGACCCCCAGTTAATTAACCTTATGGCTAATGACATTTCCAATATAAAACTGAGACCTTCACCTGAACTGATATTCTGCGTTCAAGAGACTTGCAATGGATGGGTCCCTGGAGAGTCTTGTTCCGTGGGGATGATGTGGCCTGTTAGCTCCATGGCTAGGTTAAGTCAGTATGGTCTCTCAGCCTGGTCTCTAATATCACCATAACACAGCTATTTGTTACATTAAGAGAGTGGGTGTTGGTGAGAAAAACCCCGCTATAGCAGGTTTATATGGGGCCATTTTTAGCCTAGCTTGGATCTCAGGAAGAAGCTAGCCTCTCCATGAACGTAACCGTTGTGACAGCCTCTTACACAGAGAATCTCTATTTGTTTGGGTCTTTTTAGTTTAATGTGTAAAAGCTGCCAACTGTTTAACAGTGTAGCTGCGTATACGGTACTTTTTTGTCCTCTTTGAGGGCAAACTGGATGCTATCGTGACTCACTGCCATATCTTAAAAAGCAAATGGAATTCTAAGACAGGAAGGGCTTGGGCTAGCTGATTAGCATGCTAACTTTAGTACATATCTCTGCAAGACAATACATAGACATCTTTGATGTAATGTCAACACTGTCACTTCTTCACACACTGTTGACAATGCTTATTTGTACAGAGTTTTTAAGCTATATATATAAATTCATATCTTACAAATTGTACTTTTAAACCCCTTTTTTATGTATAATATGTTTTACATTTGCTGAAACCCCATTTCATTAAGCAGCATAGCTCAAGTGGTACCAATAATGGCAACAAAATCTCCAATCTAAATGACGGAATAGGTTAGTTTGTCAGTACCATCTATTAAGACATGTGAACGTGTCATGGCTTGCATTTCAGCGGCGCATTCTAAAAATACCACACACGTCATTTTACATACACATCTGGTTTGGGGTTGTAAAACAGGCTGCAGTTTTGGAATTTATGCTACAAAACCACTGATCAAGGTTTAGGGCATTTTACATTTGGTGCACATATTCATGTTCTGTACCGGTAAGTTAAGTTATAATAACTTTGGACTAAGTACATTTAAAGCAATACTAGAAGTGCATCAAGATAAAGTTCAGCCTTAATAAGCTGCTAGCACCAAAAACATACTTTTTTTGTTGACCTCAGTTCTTCGAGGGTGCTGCAAAAGTCTAAATCCTTAATGCTGTGAATCCTGTGCA
>CAFUXE010000426.1:440704-460504 GCA_903364295.1 Serranus cabrilla | reverse complement strand
TGATGCAATGCTTGCTTTCATATCTGTTCAAATTCAGTGAGAGCAACAGTAAAGGCCATTACCACACTCAAGCCCGCATTCCTGGGATGCCCTTGCATGTGTAACTAACAAGAAAAGCCTACTTTTATTTTTGCTTAAAGCTTCATCCCAAGGGGCATTTGGTATAAGACCACCTGGTCTTCATTACATTGCTAACAAACCTTTAAACTAAACCTTCCTGTTGGCCTCAAGTTAATTGTGACCTTGCTTCAAATGTTTCATTATCAGAAATGTAGGTGTCTTTCATCCAATTGCCACAAAATAACATAGATACTTTCTGAAAATAAATGTTAAACGTGTGGTTAAGATGTTGAATTTAGTTGGCTAAGAAGGTGCAACACAGATTTGGATGATAATTTCTCCTCTATGCCTTAAAAAAACGATCAAACATAGAGGACAAAACAAATAGGGAGACCCAGGAGAAACAGACGGCACAATGCTGTTTTGAAGCACATCGTTGTATCAATAGTTTTCTTATTTTGAAAAAAATTAATTAAAAAAAATCAGTAACCCAAAAGCAACTTACAGTGGTGTCAAAAAGTGTTTGCCCCCTTCCTGATTTCTTGTTTTTTGCATGTTTGTCACACTTAAATGTTTCAGATCATCAAACAAATTTAAATATTAGTCAAAGACAACACAAGTAAACACAAAATGCAGTTTGTACATTAAGTTTTTGTGTTATTGCCACATATGTTCTCAATCAAGAAATGCCTTAAATAGGACCTGTCTGACAAAGTAAAGTAGACCAGAGGTTCCTCAAAAGCTAGATAAAATGCAGAGATCTTGAAAGAAGTTCAGGAACAAATGACAAAGATAGTAATTGAGATCTATCAGTCTAGAAAAGGTTTTAAAGCCATTCCTAAAGCTGCGGGACGCCAGCGAACCACATTGAGAGCCATTATCCACAAATGGCAAAAACATGGAACAGTGGTGAACCTTCCCAGGAGTGGCCGGCCGACCAAAATTACCCCTAGAGTGCAGCTAAGGTCACAAAAGACCCCACAACAACATCCAAAGAGCTGCAGGCCTCACTTGCCTCAGTCAAGGTTAGTGTTGTGTGACTCCACCATAAGAAAGAGACTCGGCAAAAATGGCATGCATGGCAGAGTTCCAAGACGAAAACCAAACCAAAGTAAAAACCACATTAAGGCTCATCTCAATTTGGGAAAATACTCTGTGGATTGAACTTTCTGGAAGGTGTGTGTCACATTACATCTGCCCTAAAAGTAAAGATGCATTTCAGAAAAAGAACATCACACAAACAGTCAAATGTGGTGGTGGTGGTAGTAGTGTGATGGTCTAGAGCTGTTTTGCTGCTTCAGGACCTGGAAGACTTGCTACATGGAACCATGAATTCTACTGTCTACCAAAAAATCCTGAAGGACAGTATCCTGCCATCTGTTCGTGACCTCAAGCTGAAACGAACTTGGGTTCTGCAGCAGGTCAATGATCCAAAACATACCAGCAAGTCCACTTCTGAATGGCTGAAGAAAACCAAAATGAAGCCTTAGGAGGGGCTTAGTCAAAGTCCTGTCCTGAATCTTACGGAGATGCTGTGGCATGACCTTAAAAAGACAGTCCATGCTCAAAAACCCTCCAATGTGGCTGAATTACAACAATTCTGCAGAGATGAATGGGCCAAAATTCTTCCACAGCGCTATGAAAGACTCATTGCAAGTTATCGCAAACGATTGATTGCAGTTGTTGCTGCTAAGAGTGGCACAACCAGTTATTAGGTTAAGGGGGCCACACTGGGCCATGTAGGTTTGGATTTTTTTCTCCCTCAATAATAAAAACCTTCATTTAAAAACTGCATTTTGTGTTTACTTGTGTTGTCTTTGACTAATATTTAAATTTGTTTGGTGATCTGAAAGTGTGACCAATATGCAAAAAAATAACAAATTAGGAAGGGGGCAAACACTTGTTCACACCACTCTATATTAAGGATTCTACCATGAACACTGAGCCAGAAGCTCAATTTTAGTGCCCAGAATACCTCCTTTTCAAACAATCAGCAGAATGGGAAAACTGTCAGCAACATATTAAGTAGTGAGATTGAGGTGATGGGATATAAGTAGAATTTTCTTTGACTTTCTTGAAGTATCAATAAGTAACAGTGAACACCAAAGGGAAAATGGCTACATGTGTTTTACAAATCATTGATACTGTAAAGATTTTGACATGCAGCCTTGTACAATATAGTCCAGTTACATTTTTATGGAAGTCTTCAGATTGTTGAGGTGAAAACCCATTTTTAAATGTTTTGTCATTTATGATTATTTGTCATGAATACATTTTAGTCAGATTTGGGAAAGTGATTTTACTGTTGTGATTAGAAATGTTGATTATTCATTTTACAGATCTGTAAATTCCATGGTAATTGTGCAGTAATTAGCAAGTAAAGCTCTTTGACACTGCCTCAAAACATACCTTGTGATTTATCAAAAATTACACAGACATTTATTGATAATTGCTTTCCGGTATTTCCCAATAAGGGTGTAAGAAAAAGATTGATACATTTTCTGGAAAAGTAAATGTTAGTTGATGTCAGTGGATTGGCATGAATTCAAATGCTTTATTACCAGCTCCTTTGTTTCTTGGTAATTAGATTATATTTAGCAAGTAACATTTGTTTTAGTTTATAGAAAATGATGACCAGAAAATCCAATAATCATATTATTTCAACAAATAAGCAGTTGATAATTTGGTAAGTTATGAGTAGTACAATATAAAAAGGTAGTAGATACCTTTGTAGCTTGGCTGACATTCTTTTACATGGACATTACAGAGGGGTCAGATTGAAATTATCCAAGAACAGGGCTCTAAATTAATCAACCCTACTTGTGTTTGGCAATGAGTGTAGACCCATGACTTGTTAGCAATGATGGTACAGTTGTGGAAGGTGTAGTGTTGCACTTTATTAGCTGAGGGTTAAACTGCCAAGTACCTTCAGTGTTTAAACTTGTTTAAATTGTATGTTTCAGGTTTCTTTTACAGCTGTTGATTGGCTTTTCCAAGTAATGATGTAGCTAATCTAACTAGCCTGTCATACATTGAATCTAAGATTGTAGAGAAGAGCACAGACATCTTGCCCTTCAGTAGGGAAATTTTAAATCGCATCTCTAGTGACAACATTTGCAAAGATAAGAAGTTAGTATAGTCAAGGTCAGATATTAGGGAACATAAACATCATTTTGAATGGAAAGGGAAAAATACTGCATGTCCAAGTAGGTCCAAGTTTTTAGTCTCCTCTGGAAACTTTGTTATGCTGTGACTTACTTAAGTTTTGAAATGTAGAACCTGGACTATAGTCTGCATGTCTTGTGCATTACTTATTTTTACATGTTCAAGATTTTTTCCACATTTGAATGTTGAGCTCTCAACCTCCATGCAGCCATTTAAAAGACAACAACATGTTTTTAAGGTCTTCAACAGATGTTAACTTTTGATTCTTTTTTCAAATTGAACATAGTCACATCCATAGTGACAGAAGAATGACAGAGAACAGGAGAAATAAATGGTCTTACTGTGACTTATGGATTGAATTGCCTCTGGAGTAAATGCACTGCAAGTCGAGTGGCATTTCCATTCCATTTCCATCTCCATAGAGAAAATGCTTGGGGCCATGGCTTATCCATCTAGCCTCTGTGCTACTACTTTTGTTTGTTTGTGTTATTTAAAAACATATTACTATTCTCCTAATTTCAGTTTACCTCTGCAAACATGTGAAATATGTATCCAGCTCACTTCCAACCAAAGGCCTTCCTTTACTTTCCCCCCTCCAACATTGACATTTCCGTTTGGTTGGCTGTGTGGACTAGAGGTTGACCTTTTTCGGCAGACTACCACTGCTGATGGAATGGCTTTGGCTGTCATGGCTCCCATTAACCCATAGTCCCTGGCTTCACAGGGCCATGGCTCTGTTATGTCAAGATAAAGTAAAAGATCATTCAAAGCCTTGCACAGGCCCTGCTCTACTTTTAATCAAACAAGCGTGCAGGGTTCAAACAGTGAGTGCGGACATGCATGCAGGAGATTAGAGGAGGAAGAAAGAAGAATGAAGGGAGGTGACTGCAGACGGCATGAATGAGGTCGGTTAGGGAGAAGAGTGAAAGCATCTTGGCCGCTATGTTAATATGCTCAGCAGAGCGTTTATGAAAGGAAGAGATGGAGGTATAAGTCAGTGACATTTTCATTAATTTGTTGTCAGGTAGATCCTCTCCCCACCGCTGAGCTTGACATATAAGGCAGTTTTCTTACACATTTCAAATGAATTGCTCAACTTAGAACAGCGAGGCTTGACTAGATGGAGAAAAAGGGTTGGTATGGGTACAGAACTGGCGTGAAATAGATATGGATTACTCTATCACTTGCTAAAACCTTGCATTACCATGTAATCTCATTATTGTAAAGCAATTGAAATGGCTGCTCACTTGGTGTGTAATTATGTGAACTGAAAATAATCTGACCTGCAAAAACTGGATGAGGATATGATATTACACTGTGTTTTAATGTAAAGTCATCTCCCCTCTGTCTACATCACATTGATCGACTTTGAATGTGTTTTTTGGCAACTTTGAAAGTTAAATCAAGTGAGAGATTGGAAAAATTGTTTTGTCTAAATTCTTAAATGCTAAACCTTCAACCTCTGATTCTGTTTTCACAAATGATACTGAACACCTTTTTATGGGTCCATAAGACTGTATCTGTCCACAGGTCTGCTTACAGAAATGGCTGGGCCCTTGAAAACGGTTCACTTAATGGGTCCTCCCCAAACCCGCCTGTGGCAATATAAGATGCCTGGAATAAATGCCATAATATAAATAGCACAAAAGTCCATTCTGGTCAAGCATTTGGGGAGGTGGTTAGGTCTTTGACCCAACAGACCAGTGTCCCATGTGAAACCAGGAGTCAGTGTTATTTTGAGTCAACCTGTGTAACTGCATCCAGATAAGTGCGTAAGTAGCTTTTATTTTAGTCAAACACTGTTCTTTTACCCTACGTTAGGTTAGATTAGTTTAAACAATATTGCACCCGATGGGAAATTTGGCTTGGCCAGAGTGTATTGTTGTTTTATAAAAACATCAGAAATCACAAAAACCATCACATTACATCAACAAGAACATGAAAAGCACTGACATCAGAATCAGAATTCTTTTATTGTCACAAGTACAAGATGACATGGGAGATAGACAGGACAGGAAGCAGGGGAGATAAGAAGAGGGGCAGCATGACACGAGACGATAGCACAATACTGGGATAGGGATATTTCTCAAGACCAATATCCCTGAGTTTTATGTTAGATTAATTAGTCAATCTCAAACTAGAAAGACTAAACTGAGCATCATTCAATCTCTGTCGTTAGATTGTCAGAAAATCATTGAGTATGCTACTAAGCCATTTGAAATTGTTAACCACATTTTTCAATAACGAAAAAAACAATATGTCCCCCACAGAAGTAGAATATGATAGCATGGACATTGCAGTGATGGCTGTGGTCATTTAGCTGGTCCAAAACAAAATGGCAACTGTTCTAAGTCGTTTGGGTGACAACACGCATCAATAAGGTGAGTGCTAGTGCAGGAGCTTGGCACTCTGGCAGGAGGATGCGTTCAGCTTATACCATTACTGTCTGAGCATAAAACTTTGATTCACTGAGCTAGCTGGTGTAAGCCAGCTTCTTTGATTAATTGCATAGTGTGCTGACAAGACTTGTGCTGTAGCATGGCTAGCTTGCTAGCTATCCAGTGAGGGGCTAAGTGAAGTATGCCACTGTCCAATTGGGTCAACCAGGAGAGAATCAGACTCACAACTCAACCCAGCCAGTAACATATTTCAGAAAGAGGAGCTAGTGGCAGGTGGGGGCTGTGAGAATGTACCAGGGTGAAAGTCAATCAGTAGCAGCTGATAAGTTCAGATCAGAGTGATTTATATTTGAGTCTTGAAATGTATTTCAAAAGCCCTGACCTGGCTTCTCTCTCTGATTTTAAGATTTTACTTCAAGCTTCAAGCTATATAGAGGTAATGCTGACCCCATATGAGCCATATAACAGCCTCAGATCCTTGCGTAGGGCCCTTCTGGCTGTTCCAAAGTTCAGGCTCAAATCTAAAGGTGACCATGTCTTTGCCATCAGCGCCCCTCGGCTTTGGAACAACCTGTCTGAGGAGATAAGGCTTGCAGAATCAGTGACCTCTTTTAAATCACGTCTTAAGACCCAAATTTATAAACTACACTTTTATCTGATTTCTTTGTTTTTTATCGTTTGATCATATTTTGTTTTTATTGCCTCTATTGCTCATATTCTTTGTGTTTGTTTTTATTGATATGGCTTTATCATCTGTCTGCTCTCTACTGTGGTTTTGCATTTTTTTGTCCTCTTGTTTAAACAGGGCAGTTGTAGCTCAGGTGTATGAACATTTGTCCAGTGATGGGAAGGGGGTTCAATCCATGGTTCCAGCAGTCTAAATGTAGACGCATTCGTGGCAAGATACTGAACACCAAATTTTAACCAGTGGGCTGTGCCATCAGCATGTGATTGCCGTGAGTTGACCTAACTGTAAGTGTACAGTAGTAGGCCACTTGTGGAGGTAAAGCACTTATGCACTAAAGACTAGAAAAGTACTGAATAAATTCCCATTGCATATTTACCTTTGGTTTTGCTGGGCTGCAGTGTTCGACTTTGTCGTTATATTGCTTCCTTTTTATACTGCTTTTGCAGGCTTTGTCAGTCCCAGCACTCCATGAACGTTATTATTATCAACTCCGTTAGTCATTAAGGAGATAATAATTATCATGGCCATGCAGTTAGTATTGCAGTGTGAAAAGAACTGCAAATGCAAGGTACAAACAGAAGATTTGTTAAGTATACAATAGTAAGTTTGCAGTAATAATATTATCCAAGTAATATTATTCCAAGTAACCACTGAATTGTTTCTCTAGTATATTACAGCACGGCACAAGGTGAATACTGGTTTAGGTTGGTGGAAAGCAAAACAGTAATTGACACCTTTCCAGCTTGTGTAGTATTATCCCAAGCTTACCAACAAAAAAGAGAAGAGAAGCTAGCTCACTGCATTTAATTGTGAATATAATTTGGTTTGAGAGCTTTTAAGTGCTTTCCTCTGACTGTCTCTTTGCGCACTAATTGGCACGCTTCACCTCCACTGATTTGTATGCCTGTACACCTTTGCACAATATTGAAGCACCAAATGAATATTTTCCAGATTATTTTGTTCACCACAGGAGTTTCATATTATTTTGTAATATCAAATCATGCAATGATATTGTGATATTAGGCCTTCGCAAATGCATGTACATACATGGGCTGATTATAATTTGCCTTATGCAATAATATTTGTAACGGCTGTGGTGAGGACCCAATTACAGCACACACAGCAGCAGGGGTGGCTGGTAATCACTTTTATTCTTGGCAGCAGCAAGAAATTCAGCAACAGGTAAGTGGAAGTACGATTCAAAATAATGAAGCAGATTAAAGTCTGTGGGAGCATGCAGAACGAGCAGAACCAACCACACAGGTGGACTCAGTGCAGTAGAGGTAGGAACTGACAAAGCAGGAGAGTCAGAGACAGACAGGGTCGACGACAGGCAAGAGTCAAAGTATAGTGCTGTTTAGTTTGGCATCAAAGGCATAGAACAATCTGGTAGTGAATATTTGTGAGGCAGAAGTCTGTATATTGACTTGACTGGTGATCTGAAGCAGCTGAGTGAACATGTGAGTGGAGTTGGGCTGAAGAGGTGGGAGTGACTGGCAGGTAGATTGCAAAAACATTGGGAGACAGAGGCTGCAGGAATGAGTGGAGGGGTGGTGAGACGAACTATGACAAATAATAATTGAAATTACTGATATACTTATTTGTTTCCTACGCCTTTTTTGAAAAGCTGAAAGACCTTGCATCAGAAAGATTGTGTTGTCTTCCTTGCAGCCGTGTTTTCTTATGTTGCTGTGTTTCTGCAAACCAAGATGGGTCACATGGACAGAACAATAATACTTGACCCTGTCCTGGTCCTGGCTGTATATATTAGATGTAGCATAACATATTGCAGTTAACTGCCACTTTTATGTGCTCAATACAGAAAAATCATCTTTTCCTTGTCCTTCCTGTTCTCTTCCCATGCTCATCTTGTTACACATAAAGATGGCTCATTATTTCTCCAAAGCCTTAAATGCAAAAGGGAGGATCTTGTCAAACACATTTCTCCTCCTTCCTCCCTCCTGTTGTCACTTGTTTGCTCTTTTATAGCTGCATCCTTCCTTTCACCTCCCCACCCCCTCCTCCCCATATATCTTCCACCAAACCCATTAATCTTTATCCTTCATCATTCCCTCATTCATGCCGCTCTCTATCCCTTATCTATGTCACTGCCATCTCTGCACCTTTCTGTCTTTATTTTTCTATCTCTCTTCCTGTTGGGGACAAGTCAATTTCCACATGGTCTACTGTTCACTAAATGAACATTCAGATATCTTCTTTTGTGCTTTGGTAGCATTCTCTAGAGCACCACTTCCTACGCATTTTTATTTCTTATTGTTTTTAACTATCATATAGATGATGTGAACACATTAAATATCCAAGGTACAAGGGTACTTGATCATGGTCTTCACTCTGATTCTTCTTGGACTCAGTTGTGTTGAAGCCAAGCTATATGGGGTTGTAACTTACCTGTTTTTAATATAAAACCTGCAATCCAACCTGCATGTTTTTTGTTTGCCCAATAAAATTGGGACAAAAGGGACAAGTCAGTCACTTTTTGGTGGGTCGCCTGTTGGTTCCCGGCCCGATGAAGGACTCTGTGGTTTGTAGATATGTCCAAAGCCAACATTTACTGTGGCAACACTGTTATTGATCCCTATTCTGGGTTTTCTGGCTTCTTCCATGTCTAAGCTCCTCTCCATTTCTTGGAAGGTAGGCCTTGCCATCCGGCAAAACATAATTAACTTCAGCCACTTTTCGCTATTCTTTATTCATTTCGTACATATCCATCCCTTGTGGTATCCATCCATTGGCCCCCATATGTTGTATTTAACTCCTTCTCCTCCATTATATCCCTTTCTTTCATTATTTCCCTTTTCTCTGCCATTCCTGCCAGCCTTCCCTGTCCCCTCTTTCTCCAATCCTTCCTCATTTGAACGCCTCCCATCCTCCTCTGTCAGTATTGTGAAATTCCCTCCTGTGCTTCCTGTCCCATTCCTTCTCCATTTTCTTCCCATTTCCTCACCCCCCTTCCCCTTCGCTCTTTCTCCCGGCAGGGGAGTGTAGCGTTGTCCTGTGGCAGAGAGGATGATTCATGATTGACTGGCAAGGGAGAAGGAGACATATTAATCAAGAGGCAGCAGTAGAGCTCTGCCATAATGCAAATGGAGTGTTAATTGAGTGCTGGATGGCTTTGAATAATGGCTTGGTCTTTCACTTCAATCAATGCACATCACAACAATGGGCTGACAGCGTGCTTTCACAATGTAGGATACATCCCATAATGCTATAACGCTTTTTTCACCTCTTTGTTTTACCATAACAGGGATGGGTGGCTGTTTATGCTTGCATATTAGAGTGTGGATGTCAATTGAGAGAAATCACAGGTTACTGAATAGATTTGGGGTTATTCTCTGCAACTGTTTTGATATGCAAGTGTGAAATGAAATTCAAAGATGAACGCAGTGGAATGGAATGGAATGATGATATCGTGTTTATTCTGCATGAGACTAAATCAGGAGAAATGAGCTGCCACAAGTTTGGAGATAGTTGCTGAGAAAACAACGGCTGACTTCTTGATTTCATTGGTGTCTGTACGTCATGACACTGAGATGTTTTATGTTATCGGACAGAGGAGTGGGTGGAGAACAAATCTTAAAAGGAGACTTAATATTGAATTTACGTCACATGGAACAAAAATCCAAATTAATGCTTACATTACGATACTCGCTAGCTAAAACATGAGTCAAAACAGCTTTCAGCCACTGTAAACCAAGATCTGTCAACAGGTTGTTGTTTTTTTAAATATCGCCCATATTACAACATGAATCATAGCCACAAAAACTGAAATTATCTGCCAAAGAAACAACGAATTCTAAGCTTAAAATAGTGATAATAAGGCAGGGCTGAGATCAGATCTGGAAAAAAAAAAGAAAATAATTATGAGTTCCTCAAGAAAACTGGGAAACCATGTGTGACTTTCCAAAGACAAACAGTCACAAAAATGCAGTGCAACTTCAACCACACTGCAGGCCGTTTACACAGAGCAGAGAGAAGAGGACAAGACATGTTGTGAGAATGCAAATAGTTACTTACTACTTCTGGCTTTGTTTTTGCTGATTCCACAGAGATAGATAGATAGATTACTTTATTCATCCCCGCAGGGAAATTAGGTAAGATGAAGAACATCTATATCCTGCATTAGAAAAACAAGGCCATAGTGAGTAAAATGTGACAGGACCCCTGAAACACGGTGCAGAGGGTTAATAGATGATGACATGTCAATGTTTTCTGTCTGCCCTGATACCACTTAACCCTTAGTTTTGAGTTATTTTGTCCATTTTGTCTTCATCAAACAAAAACTGACAAGGAGTTTCAAGCCAGTACTTAGTAGAGGGAAGCTGGTGGCAGGGCTCCATTCTGCTTTGTTTTTAAGTCATGACATCATAAAAAAGTAATATGCCAGGGCTTTCTCCCCTTTCTGCCCATGCAATCAATCTTTTAAATTTGGCCATGTAAAGGCAGTGAGAGGTTGTGTCTCTCTCCACTTGCTTGGTTCGGCTTTAAGCGACAATAACAGGCTGGTTAAGCCACCAGCTTTAAATGTGACATTGAAAGCATATGCATCTGCCCAAACACACACAGACATGCATACATGCAAATACCCACTTCACCCCATGTCAACAAACATCTGGTGTACCCATATATTCACCACACCCCACCCCACCCCGTCCCTCACAGGAGACTAATTGACTCATTAGCACTCTCTCCAATAGAAAACAGAATGCAGGAACTAACTGGGCAGCGGTGATGCTATCCAGCGCTACTCTTAATTACAAAGCATCAGGCTGCTAAATGAGCTCTGCTGAGGGACCCTGTGGGGAAAACAGATCGGCAAACACAGGATCTCACCCACTGCAGAGAGGTGCTTCATAGCCATTACACCGGAATCCACAGGATTAAGACAAACTGGATAGTGAGAGGAAGCCTTGGAGGCACGCCGAGTACTGCTGCCGGCAACTGTGTTTGACAGTCACTTTCTGTAACAGTGGTTCAAGGATAGTGTGGGGAAAGTGAGCAATGTGGTAGTGTTCATCATTGGAACGTTAGGGGGAAAAAAATGACATGGATAGATATTATTAGTTATAAGATAGTTTAAAATAAATAAATGGAGATAAATGCTGATGTAACTACCCCAGTAGTTACAGTACTTCACATAGCATTGTTTTCCTTTTTATCACACAGGGCATGAACGCCGGTGTCCTGGGTGAACGTTCCTTGTTTGTTTGACCCATCCACCAGTTCCCTATTGTTGTAAGTGGACTTTGTGGTTCTTTATCCTACTACTTTAAACTTGTTCTTGTTTCCCCCTTTATTTTGACACTTCTATCTTGGTATCATTCACTTTACTACAAATCTAAATACGGGTCGTAATAATGTTCTGTACAAACAAGATAGGGAGTTGTATTTTGGGGGCATAGCTAAGGCAAGGCCATAGCTAAGACTCAGCATAACATATTTGAACTGCTGGAGGACCCTTTTTCGCAGCTCCTTATCTACTCAGTGTATTATGGTGTTTCTGTTTTTGTATAAAGCATCTCTGCATCATTTGAAGCAGATCTGCTTGGAAAGGAAAATGCACTGTTAAATACAAGTTTGACTACATGATTTGCCTGTGAAAAGCTTTCAAAGTGAAGGGCTTTTAATGCGGGGCTGTATGTGGTCACCCACTGAGTGGGAGGTCGGTGATTTAATCCCTGACAATGGCAGTCTATGTTGAAGTATCCTGGATACTGAACCACAATTGCCTCAGATGACGCAGCATCAAAATCAATGGGTTACCTCGGGTAGCCTTGGCCACCTCTGTATGAATGTGTGTGGCAAGGTCATTATAGTTAACGAAAACTAGAATTGAATTCTTTTTTCCGTTTTACTGAAATAAAAGGGTTTTAAAGGAACCATAACTATCTGAAACTGTGTGTGGTTACAAAACTAAATGAAAACGAACTACAATTATAGTGAAATGTCCTTCATTTGTCTCTGTCAACTGTTATCATACAAAAGTCTTTTTGGTTGATATAAACTTTATTAATACTAATATATAGATGTATATATATTAGGAGATTAACAATCCCCTTTACTAGTAACAGATGAGTTGGTCTTGCAAAGTAAAGAGAGACATAAGACAGGGAGCACATCTACACTGATGACAACTGACCATATATAAAAAGCCAGATTGCCTAAAGAAGACAGTGGGCTCAATTGCAGTGAGCAGCAAAGATGAATGCAGCGCGGTAGAATAATAAAAGAGAAAGAGACATATACATATTGCCCAAGTAAGGATCCATTAATCTTGTCTGAATTTTGTACAGCCATCTCTAATTATGTTCAATCTGCTTTGAAAGATGTAAGCTTAACCCACTAATCATACTGACTGGACTATGGAAAGATGTCAACCAAAGCCACTAATCTATTGCCCTGCTGATTTCTGCTGCATGCGTTCACACCAGATTCACTAATTAGTTTTAAGATCAAGTAATCAAAACCTGTGAATGTGCTGTAAGACCTGTTACATGCTAATATGAGGAAAAGTTACACACTATCTTAAAAGATAACCAGTTTGCCATTGTTTAGATGAGTTTTTGGGGGGTGAATGTTTACTTTTTTCCATATAAAAACATACTTTATGAACTGCATAGGATAAAGCGATGTGGAACTTCTTTGCGTGTGCTGATGCACTGGAGCATGTCCAAGTCAAGATTAACCAGGTGTCAAGCACACGGCTGTTGACATGTCTGACTGTATCATAATTAGTTTATTATCAAGCTATCTGTTCCAGAGACAAGTCTTCAGATCGGCTGATTGAGCTGACACTGCGCTTTCCACTTCACTTCGCCCCTCTCTCCCCATCTTTCTCTCCGTCTCTATCTCTCCTTCTCTCTGTCTTTCTTTGTCTGGCTTACTGTGGCACTCAAAATAAAAAAAAATGAATAATCCCATATAACTGACAGGATTAAATTAGCACATTAATAACGTGATGTTCCAGAAAAAAATAATTCCATTAATGAAGGTAAAATGAGATGTCTCATTTTCTTTGTGCTTTAACAATCCTCATACCTTTTATGCTAATGAAGGAAGGGGGTGTTGGAGGGTAGAGATGAACTAGGGGAGCAGAATATCCATGTTAATAACGAAATATTGATAGATTGTTTTTTTAATGACTTGATAAACAAGAGAGAATTATTTAACTAATTGTTTGAAAGGTTTGTTGAGCATGTATTTAAAATTGCTACATTGACATGTTAATTGTCCTCTTTAAAGAAGCAGTTTATGCTTGGCAATACTGTTTATTTGGTGATCTGATCACAAGTGAACAGCTCGAAGTATGGTGGTTTACACTTTGCATTTAAATGCATCTCGATATGCGTCTTTAATGACAACTTGTCATCGGATCTCAATTCCCTGCATGATAAGCAGATAAACTCATAGTAAACACATGGATAACACAGCTAAATTACATTGCAGGACTGTCTATGTACATGAATTTGGGTTGAATGCCCACAATGAGTCCTGAGGGGTTGACATGCTTCTTAAAAAAATATTGTGTTTTATATTTTGAGCACACTGTGTTTACAGAATGGTCAGGTTAATACATACAAACTTTGTTAGGGTTATAGAAAGCTAATTTCTATGAACTATTGGACTGTCTGACCAATGGGATGATGAAAAAATGGCACCAAGAATCAGACATGCTGTGACTACTGTGTCATTTCTTCTATGATCAAACATTGTTCATTTCTTATAAATCTTAAAGCAATGTTTCCTGAATCCTAACTGGCTGAGAATGATATAAGAAAAGTAAGTAAGTAAGTTAAGTTAAATTCAGTTATCTAAGAGAGTTTTCCAGCCATTCAGACTGAATAGGACTTCCTTTCAAACATACACTAGGGTTAATTAATGTGTCAAACAACAAAAATAAAAAAGAGATCCATGTGTTGGCAAGTTTGTCAGATTCCAAAATGCAGAATAATAGTTTAGACATAATGCTATGGGACATGATTTAACACTGTGAAAAGTTCGCACAGCAACTACCATCCCTTCTCTGTCTTCACAATCTTGAGTATAATAACCTGTTCACATAACAAAGACATTTGCCAGGTGTGTTTGCATGCATTGGATTGGTCGGTCCCATTGCATTGTGTTTGTGATGAGCCAAGTTTAATTGATTTGCCAGATGGGCCTGTGTTTCAGACTGCTCAGTGTAGAAATAAATAGTTTTATTGGTTGGAGACTATTTTCTGTCACAGATTTGGTGCACCACTGAGTATTTGCAGCAGTGTATATGGAATTGACTGTGACTGTGACTCATCTGCATGTTTTCAATAGTTTTTGGACAATAATTGAGCTCCTGGCTCAGAGGAATAACATATATCAGGTTTTGACTGCAGAGTTAATACTTGTTAGTCGAATCAATTCATTGTTGGTCTGGGTCTTTTTGTGTGATAAGATTCAGATAAGGAAAAATCAAATGAAAAACTACATTATCATATGGGTTCTTTTTAAAATGTGATCTTATTAGGCTGTCAATCAGAACGATTTATTTATTTAAGTATGTACTGTCAGTGAACTGAAGGCTTAGTTAATATCTGGTGCCCCAGCAATGTTATAGTGTTTGCTATAAGTGTTTACAGACAATGGTTAGGTCAAAGGGAGAACCCTAACATTCGACTTGGTTGTTTTCATGATGGACCCCATCTGTAAATGTATAAGAGCATAAACAGCTTGGTGTTAATGATGACCCATATGTTGTTCATGATTGTTGCTAATTGTTTATAACCAGCCTATAATGTTATTTGCTGAATGAAAACTATTGGTGCATGTGTTGTATTAGCTATGCACTAGAAAACTTGTTGTGGAAAATAAAAAAAAGTAATAAAAAAGCAACAGCAAAAAATAAAAGTTGATTTTAATTAGGTTCAATGAGTACATCTGCTGTTTGTTGTTTTTCTGCTGATGTTAATTATGCAGTATGGCATTAACAGTCATGACACAGGTGCTGTTGTTAATGAAAAAAACAGATAAAGTTGGATTTTACCTTAATCTTACAGGACTCACTTACTAGTAATTGCGATAACAAATCGTCATGTCTTAGTATTTAATAATTATAAACATCACTGTTAACCTGATTGATAAAAGTTTTGGACAATATGGCAAAAAAATATATAGTACAATATGTCATATTGTACAAAAGAGAAGAAATTTCATCACATGAACATCTAGAGAAAAAGACAACTTCTGAGGTACATAACATTTATTAAAACATTGATAGGGTTTTTTGTCATCTGTAACCATAAAAAGGGAAATTATCAAGTAACACTTATATTTACTAACTTAAACCTTATCAGCTTATGGCGCAGCATTTTAGTATGTTTGTGTGCGTGTATGTGTAAATGCATGAGTATGTGTGTCATATCTAACCTAAGGTAAGGAAAATTGATTCTGAGATGTGGCAATGATTACATTTGATGAGAACAAATGGATTTGAGGAAGGATGGGGAGTGTGAGCTGGTCAGAATGTGCAGAAAAATAACTGCAAACCACTCTTTAACAGCCTTGACAATCAAGGTCACATCTTCAGCAGTGTGAAACCAAGCAGAATGACTAATCAAGATTCTGTGAGGGTTACGATTTGCCACATTATTTGAGGACTATGGGAGGTTATGAAATCATCTGTTATCTAACCTCTACAGGGGACAGCTGCATGATGGAACTGGAGCTCCCCTGAGTTTCAGGGGTTAGCTGACCACAGATAATGTCCCCAGAGACACAACAATGGCTGCACTGCAAAGAAAAAAAAAAGTAACACCAAGCTTTACCATTATAGTAGCATTTTTCAGTCTTCTTGCAGTGCTGACTACAATTTTGATTGAAAGTAAGACTTTTTTATTCAAAAGCGCTTTATTCATTCCTAACGTTCCACTCGGCCTAAACTTTGCGGACTGCCAATGTCAATACCAAAGCAAACAAAACTTCTCGCCCAAACTAAACCATTTTGGTGAAGCCACAGGTGCCAAATATCAAACTAGTCTCTCAATCACCTTCTTTGTCCCTGCTTTGGTCAACAGTTAAAAACATGCTGATTTTGTTCCACTGGATGGCTGTCTGTGGCCTCAGAAAAATAATTTACCAATTACAGCTTAGTTTGCAGGTCTATGAAAGACCATGTCATCTTCATTCATAATTGGGCAGCTAATTAGTTACAGCCATGAAATGGCATGTGTGGATTGGAGGCTGAGACAGGATCCCTGTAGAATTTCCACCAGATGGGTGTCAATGTCACTAGTCATCATGGGACAGGATACATACATTATGGCTGTACTCATAACAAGAATGGTGTAGTTTTTATACAGAAATAGGCCTATACTAATTTGAAAAGTTTTTTTTTTGTGGGAACAGAAATGGGAGTTGTTCTGTTGGGTTTGGGTCATGACTAGATTTTTTATTTGTAGTTTTTGAAAAACCTCTCCTGTGTCCCCCTCCATAGTGGATAATATTAACATCCTATACAGGTTGCATTAAGGACAACATTTCTCATTCAAGTCCTTTCCCATACTACAACATCGTTTAGGTCGACTGAATGCAATTTTGTTGGGACAGAACGTCATTTGCCTCTGGTTAGAGGAAAACAAGTGCATTAACACAGCCACACACTGGTCATTAGATGCCATTTTAACAAGGAACAAAGTAATGCAATTAAGCAGAAAGGACCTTTGAAACTTGCTGCGTTAATACGATGTACAGTACTCGACGAGTCTTCACTGGATGACTTTATAATTTTATTCACATTTCCCTGTGGATGCACCCACAAAATTGGCATTTATGGGTAGAGGATGTGGTAAGATGTAGCAATGGTTAAATAGGACACAAGGAAAAGAATGAAAAACAAAACTTCTACACTTGAAATTCTTTACCTCTATATGTATATGTCAAACTGCTAGTCATGTCTCCTTGACCTAATCCTTTCATTGTGGTAAATTGTAATTTCTCACTATTTGTGCGTGAAGCACATTATTAGCATTTTTAGAAAGCATGCTCATGTTTAGAATCTTGGGAAAATCAGACTTGCCAGAAAATGATCTGTTAAACCTAAATAGAGTGTCTTCATAATCTTGTCTTTTTTGTAGTGTCACTGCATTCAAGCAAACTCTCCTGGGCTTTGTGTGCCCTCTGTAAACTCAGTCAAACCTCCCACAGACTTGAGGGTCCACAGGAAATGGAAGTCAGAGGTACTTGATTGTCTTCTCCAGTTAGCCATAGAGGGCAAATAGTGGAGGAAGGGGTAATTGAAGGCAGTTCATTAGATGCTGATCCAGATCCCCCCAGAGGGCCAGGGGAAGGCTGGAGGGAATAGGCTTCATGCTGGCCAGAGAATTAGACCGAGGATTTGCTGCTGGCTTTGGCTCCTCTGGATGAGTCCTTACTCATCATACACTTGAGACAGGCAGGCTCACTCGTTAACACCACTGTAATACTCATTATTAGCTGAGAATATTAGCAAGCAGAAGGACTTAAATTTCTACCTTGATAAGGAACAAGAAAGTCAAAGTAGGATTAGAACTTTGTGTGAAAAATCATTCTGTGGAAATTCCATACCCAGTATCAAGAAAGTTAAAGATAAAGAGGTTTGAGATTTCAATTTACCCCCAGTGCTGTCTTTTGAAATCAGTATAGGATTTATTATTATTCACATAAAATGTCTGATACATTAGTGCTGTTTGTTTTAACATTTATGATAAATGAAAAAAAGAAAACGGTGCCAACTAATCCTTACCCATACTCCTAAAGCTTGCTCTTAAGAGAAATCTGCATGAGACTCATGAAGGTGTTCTTCAACTGCAGAGTTATTCTTATAATGATTTCCTGTTGAAAGGGGCATGCCAGTTGAACTTTATCAACATTGGTAAACCCAAGCCAGTCCTAATAAAAGAAATTGAGACTGCAGTGCCGTGTCACACACAGAAAATTAAAGTTAGGTTGAGAAAATTAAGTCAAGAATCCACAAATAAAAGTCTAAGGGGAGGAGCACCAGGCTTTTTTATGTGATTATGTGCCAATATTAATATATTGTTGTTTTCAGGTCTGGACTCTCATCATGCATGAGAAATTTGGGGCAGATTGAACAATGTATGCTAAATTTAGAGCATTGACGGCGAGTACTTCCGATTCGCCGCACCGCCAAAGCCACGCCCTTTACTGAAAATACACAATCTACAATGCATCATCAACTTCTTGTGGCTTTTATGATGAGTCAAGATGGCGCCCATTCGCCAGACATTTAAAATACATACATTTAACCAGATATTGACATGTGTGCAAAGTTTTACTGCTTTCTAGATATGATAAAGCCTCCAAAAAGCTGATTCATTTGGAGGAATAATAAACACACCCTTGCGGTTGATGCTCAGACCCTAATGAAAATACATTGGTGAATGCCTGAATCATCTTGAAAGTGATTAAGTGGTTCTTTCTTCAAGAAATTAGTTCTTAAGATTGGTCGGTGATAGAGGTTCAATTAGTGAGCATCCAACTATTGTGTCACACCTTGTAATATCAAACAGTACAGTAAGTGGTATCAGTCCTCTCCTGAAACTCTTCTTTGTATTTTCCAAACAAACAAATATTCCTGTAACACATAAATTGATGGTCAAGAGTCTTCCTATGTCTACAATGTGCTAGACAGAAACCTAACGTTTTAACCAATATTAATGTTATTTTATGTTAGAGTGAACTGTCCCTTTAAGACATGCTGTGCATTCTTGATTGTGAATAGAAATGATGTACTCATCCCAGTAAATTTGCATCTTTAGTGCTGAGACAAGTACAAAGTAAATCACATCTGTGCATTTCCTTGTAATAAGGCTTGAAAACAGTCTTTGCATTACTTGTAGATTTCACGCATGGCATTGTAATTGTGTGTTCCACTGCGGTTCTGCATCAAGAGATCTTTGAAGAATAATTCAATCATATGAAGACACTCCAGAGTCTTTATAACACGCTATTGGCATTTGAAGTTACGGTGGATTATCCATGCTGTTATTGTGAGAAGCAGGCATCTTCCAGCAAATAAGCACCTTCTTTTTTGTGTGTAGCAATGAACATAAAGCATTCTACATGGAGATAAACCTGAAAAAATCCATCAGGTTGTTTTATTGTTCTAAAGCAACACGTGATCTTCATTGAATTAATTTTCTGGCCTTTATATATTATATAAAGGCCAGAAAATTAGGGACCTTTAAGAATGTTCCTAAATGTCTCCTAAGCCAGGACTCCTGGCAATAAATGTTTGGGCTAAATTAGCAGCTTTGTGAGAGTATTCTCAAAATGCTTTTGAAACAACAAGAGCTGCCTGTGACCATGCATACACTGTAAAAACTGTTGCTTAGATTCTACTTATAAAAAATGAGGCAACATTTTCCAAGCACTTTTTAGTAGTTTAGTGAACTTCTTGTTTTTTTGATTTTGTAAAACTCAAATTTTTTGATTTTACTG
>CAFUXE010000426.1:412068-424800 GCA_903364295.1 Serranus cabrilla | reverse complement strand
CGTGTGTGACAACTGGCTGTGGTATTTTCTAGCTGACGTGAGAGATTACCTCCTCTTGGGACACATCACTCTCATAATGTTGAATGTCGTAAGAGATACGTGTTTATAAATGTCACTCACAAGATTTATTTTGTAGTGTCTGTGTTTGTGTGTGTGTGTTTGCATATGCTTTCACGAAAGTGAAAGGTCACATCTCCTGCTATGAGGGAGTAAGCCTTTTGTTGTCTCTTTCCTTGTCAAGCTGTGCTCACATTAAACTTCTCCCTGGGAATCTAAAGGAAATACTAAATATCACTATATGTCTGGGTTTGTTTGCATGATTGCACACAACCAGTGCATTTTAACCTGACAATGCTGTGTATGAGTGTGCGTGTGCGTGTGCGTGTGCGTGTGTGTATGTGTGTGTGTGTGTGTGGGTGGCACTGCATGCACGAGTAAGTCAGAGTAAGTGTGTGATTAAAAATATGCAGAAAGGTTACAATATTACTAAGAGCAAAACCCAGAGTTCTGCACTGATGTGTGAAAGTATATGAGTGTGAAAAAAGATACAGAAATAATATCACCCCACTTTATCCTGAAAAAAAACAACAACAGAACGAGCAGACTAAACTGGGAATGGGAGGCATGACAGTGTAAAGATAAATGTAGTTGTAGAACGCATGAAAAATAGAGCCTTCTTCTCATCCCCCTGGCCATCCCCTTGATGTTATGAAACAGCTCTCCCCCGCTGATGTCTTCCCACCCAGCCCTGCGGCCATACTCAGAAACATTCTGAAAATACTCTCAGAGATTTCTTAAATTAGCTGAAAAATTCCTGACAAGGACTCCCAGCTTAGCAGTGATTAAGGAGAGGACTGTGAGCAAGGAAAGGGCAAGACGTGAGGAGGCGTGGCTGAGCCTGTTGCTGTAGGTGTTATGCACAGTGATCATGGTATCTGATTCTGATTTCTGATCCGTCTCTGCCTTCACAAGGCTGTTTAAACTGCTGAGGATGCAGATACAGTATGTGGCTGTCCTGACCCAAACATCACTGTGGACCAAAGCCATTAGCCAATTAGCAGGAAACCCTTATATCCCCTGTTGCTGTTGTCTTGTGTGTGGAGCATGTTGGGATCTAAAATGTAGATAAAACAGAATAGGATAATTCATTCCATTTTGACATACATTTAATTGAAAACTGGACAATCCATTATATATTTAGTTTAATGTAAATATATTTATTTCCTTAATATTCAATAATTCTGAATTTGATGCATTCTGTTTTTCTTTATGTTTAACACAGCACCCCCACTAAAATTTTGGGCTGTTAATACTAAACATGTATTGTGCAAGTTTAGGCCAATTGGGAGCACATTGAAACACATTGTAATAATAACACCTTTTTAGTTAGAATGGTGAAGACCTCAAAGAAGTAGCATCATATTTATTTGGAGAGTTTTCTTCTCTGTCTGATAAGTTAAAGCCCAATATTACCTCTCTTTTAGCACGGATTTCAGTTTCTCACAACTACCGAGTGAATTATCTAGCTCTTTAGCTGTGAAATGCTCCACTCTGTTCACTAGCCAGTCTCTCACTGTGTCTTTGTGCTGTCTGCTGCTGAGCAGGTAGTAAACTGTGTGTTTTTATAGCTTTTTCCACGGAGAACAGCATTCAACAGCGGCTGGAAATGACGCTGTGAGAACAAAAAATTTGCAATCACCTCAAAATGATTGCACACTTTGGTACAAACAAATCACCAACACCCAGGGTTACTCTCTTCATATGAGAGTGTTATAGCAAATGCATTTATCAGATGATTGCAGAAACACTTTCCAACACATTGGCAAAAGGAAAATCATAGTCTGAACTGTGGACCCTTTGGTAAGATCTACATTTATCTTTAAAAGGCTTTTTAAAAAATCTTTCATCTCCTTCATTTGACAAAATTCTGCAATTGATTTTAGAATTCTGTGTTTGAAATTGTACAGCAAAAATAGCACTACCAGTGTCCATGGATTTGTTTAATATCACTTTAAAGTCCATATTTGGCCCCAAAAAGTTATTATCTTCACCTTGGTGCTTAAGCTCAGCTTTCCCTTTGTCAGTATGCATCGTCCCAGCCTCTTTATTGAGCCATTGGCCATGATATGAACACTCAGCCCAGACACTGCACACATGGCCAATGGCGACTAATAGGCCCTGCAGTAAGGGCAGCCTGCCTGCTGTGTGTGTGCCTCATTTTGCTCCGAATACTTGAGGGAAAGTGTTCATATCTAAATTACCCATTGCCTCAGGGTTGACTGGGATTTCGACGTCCAGCCATCTCTCTCTTTCTCTCGCTCTGTCCATCAGCCTCGCTATTACTTCATTTTTTTCTTCTTCTTTCTCAAAATCCCCCTGTCCTTAATTCTCTCTCTTGCTGTGAGCAACAATGATTTCCATCCAGCTGTCAAGCGAATTTTGTGTTGGAAGTGTTGAAGTGTTGAACATTTCACAAAAACATTTCCATTTCCACCAACTGTACCAAACAAATCAGCTTTTCAAATGTCAAATTAAAAGCATGCACCTAAAAGAAAGGCATGGAAAATTCTGGTTAAATACAACTTGGATCTTATATGTTAGTGACCACTGGTTCTGTCAACAGTGTTAATGTTGAAGTTCCCCTGTGCATGAAGGATTATTATTGCTTTTTTTGGGCACACCTGCCTGCTGGAAGTAAGCAGGTGATGGCAGTGCAAACAAAACGCTACGTATGATTAAAAACAGACATCATCGCTGGTAAATAATTGCATGCAGAAGGCAGGGAAGTTGCAGTGCGGCGCACAGCTGTTGAGGAAAGTGAAATAATAAAATCAGAACTCAGAGGAGCAGAAGAGGGAACAGTTGCACCAATGATACACTGAGGAAATTACAGACAAATTGGAAAATCTTAGAAAGAGATAAAGAGTTTGAAACAAGGCAAGCTTTCTCTGATCTGAATCAGGTTACAAAATAACTTAAACAAGAACTGAGTGATACACCCTGAGATAATTAACTCCATGCTGATGAATCAGCTGGATATAAGGCAGCTTCAATCATCTGGATAAACTGTTGGCTTGTTTACAACCTGTCTGATCGTCTTGTGTTTCTTGCCCCAGATATCTTTGTAATGAAATTGCTGTGTTCCCAGATGTCATTATTGTAGTTAGAACAATTTGACCATAATAGTAGTCAGAGCGCAAATTATGATAATTAGAGCAAGATTGAAATAATTCAGAATTATCTTTTAATTTCAGCATTATTTTTTATGAGATAGAACCGAAGAAATGCCCTTGATGATAGTGATAATCAACCAGTCCTTCCAAGCCAGAGAGAAATCTGTCACAATCTTGAGGACAGAATTTTTACCATTTTCCTTCTACTTTTCTAAATAAATACATCACATTCTTGGATTGAGACTTGCTGTCCCTCTCTGTCTGTGCCTATCTCTCTTGGTGGCAGTGATACTTTGTATCCCTGCCCTCACAAAGGCATAATCAATTCAAGAGTTTGTCTTGGGTCATTATTACCTGCTGGAGGACCATCTGTTCACTAAGGCTGGCTGAGGACTCTGCCAGGAAGACACACACACACACACACTCATACAGAGGCAAGCACACACACACATCGCCAGGAGGGTTGCCAGGTAGAATTGGATTGAAGTATGAAATAAGATGTTGAACAATTGTGCCTCGGGAAGAGCTGACAAACCCAAAAACCTTGGCCATATGAATGTGTATGCACCCATGTTGCCTTTGCTTATGCTTACATAACCCTATATGGCTGTTTATTACAGCATGTGTTTGTCCCTACTCACGTGTGCAATAGTATGACAACGTGGCCAGTGGGCGTGCACCATGTGCATGTGTGTGACAGGTACAGATGGTAAGGGCCATCAGGTATCTCACCCAGCCATTTGGTTCAGCTACTGTTTAAGAGTAGCATTGCTAAATATAATTACACCCACAATCTTAACAACAGCCCGACGGCCGTGCTGCTAATGCTACTGTGAAGAAAAAAGAAATCAAATTTGACGTAGAACAGGCACCAGCAGGACAGAATCGAAGGGGAGACTGAGAAAAAAAGATGAATGTTTATGTTACGGTGCCTGTCTGTCTGTCTTTCTGTCTGTCTGTGTTTCCGCTGCATATGCATCCTCTGGCCAACAGAGGGTGCTGTGGGGTGAAGTCAGTCATCTCTAATTGCCTTGTTGTTTATGTTAATGGTTATTATGGTTTTTAGGGCAAAATTAAAGTTGTTGTCCAGATTAAATGCCAAATAATTGGCTAATGATTTTTTTTTACCATCATACCTTGCCCAATCACTTTATGTTAATGTTTAAGTATTGGTTTTTGTCTGCGTACATATAGTAGCTGACAACACATACTCATTGTGACTCAGTGTCATTTTTAAGCAAAGGGGGGAAGGTGACACTGCCTTTGCGTGTGTGTGCGTGGGTGTGTGTTTACATGCTGTGACACTGGCAGGCGATAATGAGTGATGTGCATTAGCCGTACAGGAGCGTGATCCGGGCTATATTTAGAGGTAATTGTGTTTTTGTGTTCAGAGGGCTTGAGAGAAGGTGTGACTTTCAACAAAGTAGAAGTTCATCATATGTGAGTTACAGGGTGGCTGAGCAAAACAACCCCATTTGTCTCCCTGATTTCCTTGTGACACTTCTTGTGAAAATATGGGCGTAACTCATATGATATCTGAGCACATTACAGAATATATTACAGTGTTAATGTAAAACACACTAATGAAAAACACAATCGCCCTCAGGGATGGAGTGTTTTCTCAGGTGTATGTCAAGCAAATTCACTCTGAGTCTTAATGTGAGAGTATATTTTAGTATAACTACAGAAAAGATATGTTTACAACCTGCATGATGTTATGATACATATTATTTCTTCCAAACTTCACCTGCCTGTCATGGTAATATTGCTACAATTTTTATCTCACTCAAGTACAGCCACTTCTGTCACATTAAGTGCCACAAAATTCAAAGCAAGAGTGTATAATAGTGGCTGAAAAGAGACATTTTACACATGTCACTTTACCTGACATTCATGGCGTTTTAGAGCTGTGCTTAAAATTTAGTTGTCAAGAAATGGTGACAAAATGTTCTCATGGAAACAGCAACCCTATTCAGAGAATAGTGGGCTCCCCTATTTTCTACATACACATGATTTTAATGCCATTACTCATTATGTTTCTATCTTAGAATCCGGTTTTGGCTCCTACAGCTGGATGGCCTGCCAGCCAACAAGCCAAAATGCTGCCAGCAAGTCAATATGTCAGCTAGTGAGACCAACAAAGGGCCATTTTGCCCTGAGGATGGGTTTCAAGTGTCATGTTGTGTCCTTTTCTAAACATACCGTCACCTAAATCACAATAACTGATTATCTACACATCACCAACGGTGATAAGTGGGACAGTGTACTGACTTGAACCACATTTTTTTTTATAATGACAGAGCAAGAGTGTTCCCACTTCTTTCCATTGAACAGTTCACAGTTGGGTTAGCGTAACAAAGACATGCCAAAGATAGAAAGGGGCAGCCTGATCCCAAAATCATGTGAAATGAGCAAGACCTCTTTACAGCTAATTCCATATTATATTATTTATTATATTATATTACATATTATATTGAGTATCCAGGTCATGATTCCCAGATACAGACATTGCCGTCGAGTTAATGAAAGGTATTTTTAGGAGCTTTGAGCACCACAAGAAAATATCTACAACCCTTGGCAACTCAGGCAAAGTCAGTCTAGGTTAATAAATAGCACTACAGGTAAAAGGAAAACCATGTATTTTTTATCATGGGTTGCACTGTCCCTTTAAGGCTGTGTTCAGACTCTGGATGTTTTAAGAAGAACTGGATACACAGTTCCAAAATGGTACCCCATTAATTCCTATGAAGGTTGCTCACTGGGAGCATACATCAAACAAGCCTCTGTGGGCTTCTTCATGCTGCTGCTTTTTGGTCCCATAGAGTATGCACTCTAGTTCTTATCCAGCTGAGCTGGTTGAGGGAATGCACTTTTCAGTTTTCTTCAGACTTAATGACTTGCTGTTGGCTCCCCACACACATAATTGGCTTGCTATTCTAGACTTCCCCTTGACCCAATGATTAAAAATCTGGATAATCTGAAAATGTAAGGGTTTTGCGATGCACACAAACTTATTTTTAATGTTTTTTCAAGCACTATTTTTCTTATGATTGTGAAAAATGCATTTTGGGCCAGTGTGCATAACATGTCACTATACCAAACCCTATACCTACTATAATACTAAGTGTGGCCACTCTGCCTATTGTCTTCACAGTGCAGCACTGGTCCTTGGTCATCCTGTAGAAGAACAATGCAGACAGTCAACATCGAAGCATGTAACATGGTGTATCAGCCCCTGCATGGTGCCTCTGTCTTTGATAAGCCTGGACTTCCTGTATTATGTATCATCCTCTCATCAGTGCCCTGTAGCAACATGCCCACACTGATGCAGGCCCTGGTGTTGTTTTGCCAGAGGGCTGTTGTCAGTCTGAAAGCGCCCTAAGTGCTGTCTGAAAGGCTCACCTCAGGGCAAAGAACTTCAGTACCCCCTGAAGCCAAGCAGTCATTCAGTGGGCTTCTAGAGCTATGATAATGTGTTCATCTGTTGACTACATCACCAAACAATCATAAAATTTGAACATTTACACAACTAGCCCCTTTTCACAACAGGTTACCAGTATGACTAATAACATTAGGTGTCACAGTAAGCCATGATAGTGTGATAGCGAGCAGGGTTGTCAACTGAGAGCACTAATTGTCTCTTACATAATTTCAGTAATAGTTATCAACATGTTAATTTTGTTAGGTAAAGCTCCTATGACTCCGATATAATAAATATTGGGATGATGTTTTCAATGTATATAAATACAGAATTCATTAAATTCATATAATATATATTTATTAAAACAAATTTGTTTTCAGTTTGGACATAAGTAGTATTGCTTTTGTACTGCTTTCAACTGAATACATCTCAAAAAGGATTCACATATCACACTGCCCTTATTTAAAAAAAAAAAAAAAAAAACGTGGCAGTAAAAGTGGGCTATTCTATGCAAGGCTCGACATTTATCAATTTGGACGTGAGCGGAGGTTACAATCAAATCTGCGTCTGGTTTATACTTGTGTTCTGGTGCATTCAAATTTTGACTGCAGCATTGATTTTCTTCCACGCTGCATTTTTTTTTTACTTCCTTTGATGCCACTTTTTAGGTTCCATACAAAACCACTTGGTCCTGTTGCACCTGAAATGTCAGCATTTCAAATTCTACCTCTGAGAAATTCCTCTTTGTCTTTTCATTTCATAGACTTGAGGGGAGAGGCCTCTAAACAAGGTATAAATTTGGGATTCTTATTTAAATCAAATGTTTTTTTTGCGGCTGCCTCATTTATCAACACTTGATCATTCACACGCTGTGATAGTACATTAAACACGTGAACCCTATTGTAAAAGGATTTCTGTGCTTTGATCTGCACTACTTTCTACGTTTAATTGATTGACAGCCCACCGTTTACATTTTAGACAACATCTCAACTGTAAAGTTGTTTTGTGTTCGACAATCACAAATTAGTGGTGCATAAATATTTGTTCAAATAAATAAATTATATAGGCTTTGTCCGTAGGTTTTATTGTATTGTGGTGTTCAGCCATGCTGCTTTCCCATCATACAAATATGCATACCATTAAGTTTCTATTGTAATGATGAAGAAGTGAATATAGCAGATGTTTATTTCTATTGCATAATTCACCCATGGAACAGTCTGCTAGCCATGTTTATTTCCTGGGTGTTTCTAATCAGTAGTGTAGGCACAAATCACAGTGTGGGTGGGCACAGAGAAAATCAGGTGGGCCAAGCCCGTCCAAGACCAATCATACTTAATAGGTTCTGAAATGCATATGTTAACCAAAATAGGCCATTATTGCTATACTTGCCTGAATGCACCACAGTTAAATCATACAAGCCTTATACATCATTAGAGGTATAAGGCATTGCGTAGCCTAGAACGCCAGCCATATATTCACACACACAAACACACACACACACACACACACACACACACCTATAAACATACACAGAGCTGAGCGAAGCAACAGCAGAACAGCAGTTGATGATCCTCCGCAGCCCCTGAAAGCTGTCCGGGCTAAATATGCTATTCATTCTGTTTGTTGTAGGCGCTGTCTATTTCATGGTTCACAAATCATTCTAACATTTCAGTGATTGCATGATGGAAGACATTTCAGCAATCTTTATTCTTTTCAAGATTATTGTTTTCTATTCTAAGTCTTTACCAAATCATTTTTAACTAAAATGGAGTCTTTATTATTATTATTAATGTGTGCTAATTCACTGGCCCCCGTACTCTTGTCATTTTGCAAAAGTGGTCTCCGGTCAAAGTGAGGAAGGTATCCCTTGGGTACACACTTAGGCTACTTGGCAATTAAAGTCAGATTAATCAGGGGTGTGGATAGAACAAAATGCATGTAAAAATGACAACTGAACGGTTACATTTGACCCACTGTAAACTTTAGATACAGTAGATAATGCTATATGACTGACATTTCTGACAAAGTCTGCTGACTTTAGGACTCTTCTCTATTTGTGTTACTGCAACAATGCATTCTTATCAATGGCAGAAATTTGTCCGTATCTCAAAAGAATTTCAAAAAGTATCACTTCACCAGGAGACATTGCAAATTGTTCCATTGCGCTCCCTCTCATTGAGGTCACATAATAATGATTTATCAGGATGATTTTGAACACAAGTGATTCAGGGAATGTTGGGAAATGTGGCTAAAATGGTAGGTTTCCTGTTTTTTATGCCGTCACAACATTAACATCAAATGTCTTAACAGATGGTCTTAATAAATGACAATTAGCTTGATTTTTAGTGTATTATGTTTCAGTGCTTGCCACAACAACATTTTGCACCACACTTCAAAGAAGACTTTTGTTTCATTTGAATGATTCTCACATAACAAAAGCTACTGGGACAGTGTTACTCCCTGTGATAAAGGTTTATCTTTCTTCTCTTCCTGCCCACTGAAGTCCAGAGTGTATGGGAACTCCAAGCTCCAGATAACTGATAGGCTTGATGTGTAATTAATGGTCTGACACGGGCTAATGAAGCTAATGACGCTAACTGCGCTAGCATATGGGCGCCCCATGGGGATCCACACTCGGTGCTCTAATTTAGATAAATGACGCCCCAGGTTATGCCGAGCTATTTGCATTTCATTTGGTGGAGGCCAAGGGAGAAACGGATTAAACAGGGGGATGGATGGGAGAGATCAAACAGCGGAGGTGTTTGGGGTTGGAGGGATGGGGAGATGGAGGTGTTTACGCTGGTGAAAGTGTATGTATGTGTGGGTGTAGATCTCCCCTTGGCCATGCATGATGCTGTTGTCAGATAAAAGGATTGGTAGCGGAGGGGGCTGATGGCAGCTGTCAGAAACCGACACGGCAGCACTTGTGTGTGTGTATGTGTATTTTTGGGGATGCACACAGGTTTGTAATTACTGTATAGTAGCCCTTGGGAGACATGTCATTGTCAGCTAGAAAGCCTCATGAGGAAAGAAAATGTGCTCTATTAGGATTGCATCATTGTAATACATAAGAGGCAGCACCTGTCGAAACAGTCAGCCATTTATATATTATAACCTACACTTCTAATATTGAGAATTACGTCACATAGCATATAGAGATGAAGCCATTCTAGAATATATAGTGCAAATAGTTTATTGAGGGATGTCTTATTGATCTTTTTTTTTCCTACTTCATGGCAAAAAAAGTCCTCAAATTAAATGAATTCAAATTTACATAATTTTCAATCACCTCACGTTCACCATTCCCTTGAGGGTTTTGCTCAGGATGTGGCATCACTTGCAAAAATGCCATCTTCTCAAAATTACATATTCCCAGTATGTGGCATGTTAACAGCTGGTAATTCAGAAAGACACTTCTGATAGCTGTTATAAGTTCTAGGGTATTTTAAAGACACATTAACTCAATTTTAGATGTACGTCACATAGGATATATTATAGTTCATCAAAATATCTTATAGTTTCCTGCTCATTCAGCAGAATGAAGTGGGAAATCTAATCTGACATTCAATATAACTTTGAAATGAATACATTAAAGCCAATGGTAGTGCATTACCATGGCTTTCTATTATTTTATGATCAAATCAGATTCATACAACTAAACCTTGTATTTTAAAGTATACGTATTTAAAGTACTGCTCATATTAGAGGATATAGGAGGAATCTTTTCATTGCTCAATCTACAAAAAACATGCAGGAAGTGATAGAGGAAAATACGCAAGACAGGAGGACTTTCCCACGTCATTGTACATACATAGGGTTAGGTTGCATACACGTATGGTTTGCTGTTGTATGTAAAAAGGTGTTTACTTTTGTTTTCATATGGGAGATGAACCCTGTTCTCCTGGGTGAAAGTTCGCTGTTTGTTCGACCCATCTGACTGTGGAATCCACCATTTAAACCCTGCATCACTGCATGACAGCATGAATGGTTGTCTGTGTCTATGTGTCTGTCCTGTGATAGTCTGCGGACCTGCCCAGGGTGTACCAATATCAGATGGAATTGGCTCCAGCGCCCTGCAACCCGGGTTCAGATAAGCGGTTAAGGATAATGAATGGCTTTGGCTAGATGTTCAGCCATGTAAGGAAGACCCATTGGAATCGTTATGATCCCGGTTGAATCATCTAGTCCTAAATCAGGACTGGATTCTCATCATCCTTGTACCTGTTGGCCCAGAGTGCCCATCGACCTCTATTCTCTTTCTCACTGAGCTTTGTGTTAGATGGTCCTTACCTTCTGGCCATGTATGCTGTGAGTGGTGCTTAGCTCACAATTGTACTTGATGTGTGGGTTAAAGTTATTGATGTTTTTTGAATAAGATATTGCAAATATATGTTAATATCCTTCGCTCCATCTCCTCCTGAAGACCATAAGTGCAGTTCAATTCAGTTCAATTCAACTGTATTTATATACCGCCACACCACAACAAGTTGAGGACAGAAAAAAACAGGAAGTGGACCTGGAGTTCAGATTATTATCTATTCAAAGGAAATAAAGACCAATATACATTACAGGAAATGTTTCAAATTGATGGCTAATGACATTCATGTTTGCAGGCTTTATGTGAGCTGTTATTGTAAGATTGTTATGACATCAGACTGCAGTGACCAAAGGAGAACATCAGACTTTTTGTTTACCCACTGCCTTTTGACAGTATGACTCACAGCTGTCAAAAAGTCTAAAGCATTATAATATGATTTGCATGATGTGTGTTTGAGCATGTCACTGAAAGGAGTATTTTGGTGGAACAAATTGTCAAAGTTAAAGGTCCTCAAATCAGAAGTAAACATGACCTCTGACTGTGTGGTTGTTTATAGGCATATGAGCGTTTTAATCATGTTATGTGTTCTGGATTGTTCGCTGGGGGTGAGCAGTTTACAGCTTTCAAGGCACGCTTGCTGGAATTAAAACCTGTTTTCCTAGTATAAACACACCAAAAGGTAACTTATCTGAAGCAGACTCCATGAAAATGGTTAAAACATGTTGAAGATATGGAAAGATTTTTTTTCTGTGAATTTACCCAGGCGGCAACCTCACTATAGAGCATGATCTGTGGCATCTACTGCTAACCTGCTGTCTCCCCCTAAATGGCCCTCTGTCCCTGACCCCTACCCTTCTAAAGAAGTGGGCAGAAACTATGGCTTGACATAAACAGAATAGTTAGCAATATTAAGCCAATAGCATAACATGCTTATCAACATGCTTACTGGCCCATACTGGATCAAACTCCAAAGCTAAAGATGTTTTCTTATGTACATTTGTTGAATGTTTATGGGTCTTGTGGACCCACTGCATTATTGGTTATTTAAATCAATGCAGCCACAACCATTTATGGAAATGACTTACCTGATGTTTACTTCATCCCAATTACAAGCAATAAAGACAGCATATATGGTTAATATTGATCTCATATTCATATATTAGGCTATTGTATATATATATATTGTGATCCATTTTTTTGTGATAAAACGTAAAAAAAAAAAGAAAAGAAAAACAATACCAATGTTTATTTTTTAATCTATATGAAACAATGTTACATATTTGAACACATTTATCACTCTTCAAACTTATAAATGATGTTTACATGCAAACAATAATTCCATAATGGGGAACAATCAGGTAATGGTAATGATCCAATTCCATGCATTTATATCCACATTAGTATTGAGATAATTGAAAAATCCAGGTTTACATGATTAAGTCAAGAGTCAATTAGTCGTTTTACACAACATAAAACATGTTTATATTTTTTTTTTCAAAACTTCTTTTCAGCAGCATCATGGCGTCTCTGCTGGTCAGGGCTGTCCTAATGTGGGAGTTGTCAGTTTTGCAAAACCTGCAGGATGAACTTCTTTTTTGCATTGAGCAAATAGCAGATAATGAAGAGAACCATTTATATAGCAAGCATCTGCCATTGTTCAGTGTTATGTTTAATTATACAATACAGCGTAAACCAATATTATACAGTATTGTATTACCATATAATAAAGCATAAGATTGGTTTCTACCTAGTGTGAGTAGTAGGAACAAGAAAGTCACACACCTGCACACACTAAGGGACACAGCACCTCCACACTGCTA
>CAFUXE010000426.1:376642-389537 GCA_903364295.1 Serranus cabrilla | reverse complement strand
GACAAGGGCAGAGTTCAAGGTCGCTTTTACCTCAAGTCTGTCCCATTCATATGTACAGTATATCAAGAAATTCTTCAATTATGGCCCAAAAGTCCACTTGGACTCAAGCATGAACTGACCTGATTTTGGTGGTCAAAGGAAAAGTTCAAAGTCACTTTAACCTCACATATGCCCAATTCCCAAGGATGCAATATCTCATGGAACACCTGCAGGGAATTTCTTTAGATTTGGCAAAAAGACCACTCGGACCCACTGATGGACTGGTTCGATTGTGGTAGCCAAAGGTCAAGATTAATGCAATCTCACAAAATGTGTTTTTGGCCATCAATTATGACAGCATTTCACACAAAGTAAATTAGGATAAAATGATGAAGTAATGGCATTTCATATCCAAATGGTTAAATGATTAACTTCCCAAAGACATCATAGTGTTTGCTTATCTCTTATTTATGACTTTACATCCATGAACATAATCCATGTGCAAAACTATGATTCAGAATTTATCCAGGAAAAAATTAAAAGATCACCAAACAAAAAAGAGGTATTTGCGAGATTCACTTAAGCATGGAAAAAGCTCAGAATGTTCAGTTACAGTAAAAGGCTGGTGCAGTACAGGAAGATGACAGTAATCATGAAGGTATCTGTGCTGTACCAGCTGTGCATAAAGTACCCAGGATTTTGAAAAATCTCCACTGTGTGCCTATTTCGAGTTTGCTGAGTTGAAGCTGGTGGAAAATAATGGTTAAAAAACTGAACACAAGGGGTTTATTACAACAGAAGCTTTCATGAGCAGCTATTTGGTGACATCAACCAGTGGTAGAGAGTAGCACTTATGTGTCTCTTTTGTTACTCTCTTACGCAAATGTCACTGATTTGTGCTCATTGTCTGAACAGCTCTCTGAGGATTAGAAGTATATAGCCAGAATAATCAAAGAAAACACAGAATGAATAATTGAACGTAGCCTGGTCTAGAGCCTTAAATTGAAAAACTGTTTATTTTATTCTAGCTAATGCTCTTTAGCTAATTACATCGCTAACTGACTTTGTCCAGTTTAAAGTGAAAATCCGTAATTTATTCTGGCATTTGAAAGACTTCCAGATGAGCCAAGCTCTTTGTGAAAAGTCAATGAAAAAGTGGCATTTCAGGAGCTTTTGTGAAAAAAAAAGCTAAAGTATTTGGAAACAGATTGTGGAGAGAGTTCCTCTGAAAGTGGGCGGAATGTAGGAGTTTTTGGTCACTCGAGTCATGTCTTGTATTGGTAAAATCATTGGAAGGTTTTATGGAGTATTAGGTGCTTCAGACACTACTCAGTGAGGTGGAGCTGTTTCAATTTTCAGCCTCTGCTTAAAGCCTTATTTCTCACTGAGAGTACTCACCACTCAAACAGCTTGTTTCCTCAAAGGACTGAGGATAACAGCTCAGGTACCCTCATATATGGCCTTGAAGAAATTAGATTTGCCACTTATAACAAACTAATGTTGGGACACCTTCAACAGGAGGGTACACAGTGTACAGTTCAAAGTACACCATATAGGATATTACATTTTTACATATGTGTGTTGACAGATATAATAAAAAAGTATACCATGATGTAATTTTTTAACAAGTAAAATTGATGTTGGGTTTTAAAGAGGCTTGCTATTAGTGACAACCCACAGAAAATCTGCAGAGTTTTGCATGGTATAGCTCTGATATATACAAGCTCTGTTCAGAAAAGTTGTTTGCTCGTTGTCTTGAGAACGGACCCGATAAAACATGAACGTAGGCATTTTACATTCCTGCATCATGTTGTAGTCATTTTTACATACTGTGATCCAAATCAAATCACCTTTTAGATGCACCGATACTTCTGTCGGACTCATCCACGGTTGATGATGGAAAGCAATGGTGTAGTTTTTTTATACCAGCATGAATAAACACAAATTTGTTCCTGAGATCAAACTCTGCAGAGGTATGTCAAACAGGGTGCGAAAAAGAAAAGCCCACTGTATCCAGAAACATGACTCCATGTTGGTCTGAATTTGTTGAATAGATGAATAGCAAACTGCTTGCTAACACAATGAATGATATAAGGCAAAAATGTATCAGTGTTGTGTTTAAAGTAAAAACAATTATTGAAGACATTGCTGTGTTTGAGTTGTAGATCTACAGTGTCTCCTGCAACTCTGATTCTGAGCTGTGGCCCAGAGTCCTTACATTTACAGGTTCTCCTATACCTTCACATCACTGCAGCTCATTTCACTGATTACTTCCTCGTCTCGTTAAAGGAGTGTAAATCAGAGAAATCAGCTGCTTTAGTGGCTGATTGCAGTAACTCTGTGAACATGAAAGCACAAGCACTTTTCTACATTAGACTTTTGTGGATGAATTGAAATGAGTACCTTATATTCCAAGGCCTTTGTGACATTTTGTTACCGCTCCATGTCAGTAGTGGCCAGGTATATTCATTGCCATAGCAACATCATGTATGCTTTATTTTACAGTGGCATGGAAAAACTCACACAGTCTCAACAAGATGGTGAACACTTAAAGCCTCACATTTCCATTAAATTACATTGTTCAGGTGCTCATTTTATTTCGTCCACTCCCCTGTAGAGGTGGTCAAACTGCAACTACTGAAAAAGACATCTTGCTGTGATTTTGGGTGCTAGATAATTTTATTTCGCAATAGAAATTATTTTCACAAAACATGTGGTCTAGCTAGAAGTCAAGATAAAGGGTCAAGAGAGGCAGAACTCGTCAGCAGCCATCCTTTTAAAAGCTGTCCTGATCAGCTCCTGTCCAATCATTGCTCCAACCACCACCTGGTAGACAAAAGGGAGACACACAAAAAAAGCAACTACCACCGGGAGGGGGGATTATCTATTTGATTATTTATATTACTGAAAAATACAGAACAAAACCATCTGACCCATGGTCATAACACAGGTTACACTGTTGTCTTGCTTGCAATTAAAATTATTGATAGTTTAAAAACACATGCGTGTGGTATGTGAACTCGAAACACAGCCCTCCTCAAAATAACGCTGTGACAATATGACAGCCATATCAATAACACTGTGTTTGCTGTTCCCAATAAGATCAGCTTGTGAATAGCAATACGAGGCTGAATAGATGAATACAAATCCACCGCATAGTAAGTAAGACAACATCTGATCTGAGACATTATGCAATTTGCAGTAGTTACGTTTAAATTATTCTAATGTTCAATGTCCCAGTGTTTGGTGTTGAAATATAGAGGAGGCATATTTTATTCTCATGAAAATGATTTCTCGCTGATATAAAGTGATCGTGGGAGGGGGGAAAGAGCAGAGAGGAGGTGGATACACGGAGAGGGGAATGAAAGGAAACAAATGAAGATAGAAAGGGTGAGCAGGAGTCACACACTGAATACAAATAGAGTGAGAGAGAGTGTGTGTGAGAGAGCGAAAGAGAGAGAGAGAGAGAGCATCTTAGGCCATGATACACAAGCACCATGTTGATGCAGTGCAAACTGGCAATGTTTGCTGCAACAGGGAGTGGTGCTGGTGACGAGGATTCTGAATTAAGCTGTAGATTAAAACCTTTGTTTCTAACCTATTGTGTTTACACAGTGTAGTTTCCTGTCACCTAAAAGCAACATCCTTCGTAACAAATGGTTAGTCACATACATAGACTATGATTTGCAAACTTTTTTTTATAAACCATGTACAATATTTTTCAAGAATTGCGAACTGTGTTTTTTCTTTGGTGTGCATTCTGCTCCGTGTCATGGAGATCTCCATTCCATCCCTTCACTAATAAAGACTGGTTGATCCTTTCAAAAGACACAGAAAAACTTGTAGAAATGCAGACCACCATATCCAATATCAGTGAACTGTTCTGAACAGGTATTAAAAAATACATTTACATTTCACATGCACCCAGCTTCAGTCCCATGTCTGTGTCTACAAAGAATGTAAGCAGGCACATTATTGATTGTAGGCCACCTGCATTTTGGCAGCTCTCAGTCCAACACTCACTGTAGTTATGCGCATAAAATGGAGGACAAAAAACTGGAAGCATAAACTTTAGCTCATGTTTATGCACATAAGTGATATGTGAGACTTTGCTGCCAACGTAGACACATCGGTTGATTGAAACTGGAGTGTCTCTGTTTCCACACAAGTGAGTTGGAAGACTGAAGAACACACGTGAAGCGTCTGCTGTGTAGACACTCCATTAATATGTCTTTGGAATGTCAAGAAAAGGAAAGTGTCAATGCAACAAAAGAGCACTATAAACAGATTAAAGAGAATGGCACAATTTTCTTAATAACAATAGGGTGTTTTTTAGATAAACAACTGGTCTCACTGACAGATTCCAGCCCTCCAAAAGAGCTAAAACAGCTATCTCGCAGCTAGCCCTCATTAGAAAAAAAGGGACCCCTTGTCAATCTGTAGTTTATGTTTTTGTTCTTCTTTGGTGAAGGTATTTTTGGTCATAACACAGGGACAGGAGTCATTTATCCAGGTTTCCAGGATGGGAGTGAACTGTTTTGTTTTTTCTGTCATGACATTGGGAGTTTTTGTTTTGTTTTTTTGTAGCAGTTGTATGGGACAGGGGTGGAAACCATCTTATTGAAATGCCTTAATTTACTTTTGTAGGTTCTTTAAGACCCAGATGTTAAAAACATAATGCATATATCTTTCTAAAAGCCCAGACGCCAAACCAACATCAAAGAACCAAGAGTTGCCACTAGTTGTACTTGAACACAACACAAGGACTACAGCCAACAGCTAATAGGCATTTATATTTTTTGCCTGCATGAAATGAAATAACTCTCCTTACCAACAGGTGGCGGTACTTTGTATTTGGCCTTCAAAAAACGAAACCTGAAGTCCTAGGACGAGTAATATACTCTTATATATTGTGTTTGCATTCCTTCCAAGTGTGTGCCCTGTTCACTGTAGGCATTTGTTTGCTTTCTCACCTCTGGTTCTTTTCTCATGCACTGATTCTCTTAAGCTGAACAGCCATTCAGAGGGATTTCTCACACTGCCTGTCTCCACTGCTGCTGATTCAATTGGCTTAAAAGCTGCCCACAGGGGTCAGACTAGGGCCAACAGTTTTGGATAGAGTGTAGAAATTAGGTCTACAAACGCTCACTGATGGGCCGACATTGGCTTTCAGCTTGTGTTTACTCCCTGTCTTATTTATTTAACAATTGTTATGTCAGATAGCAGCCTTACGTAAGTGACCACACTCAGGGTCTCAATACTAGTAAAATTTACATGAAAATTACTTTGAAATATGTCATTTTGAAGCTTTATAAGATGCCGTTTGATCGATTAGCCCAGACAAACTGCTTCAGCCTTAAGTTTGAAGGAGAATGCATCAATCTGCATCTGCATTTTATTACCTGCGCTAAGTAGGATATGTTTTCGCCGGCGTTTGTCTGTCTGTCTGTTTGTGTGCAAAATAACTCAAAAAGTACTGCACATATTTGGTGGTGATCGATGTTCCAGACCACCATCTGGAATTTATATTGCAAATTTATATAATTGCGTCAGTGACCATATTGCCTTCTCTAACTGCCGCCATCTAGTGGATGAAATATTTATACATATGCTTTCAATAAAATCCTTCAAGTGTGCAGTTTGGTATTGCATAACTGACCCTATTGCCATGGCAGAGGTCTGTGCTCTCCGAGTGCTTTTCTAGTTCAAATATGAGACAATTCAACAAGTCTACATAGAGCCATAATAACACAGGTGGCAGTTGTAAGCTACAACAAATGCCACCTCACTTCACATCCTGGCTATTTATTTATGTAAGACTGTTCACTAGCATCTCAATGACCTTATCATATTAGCAAGGCCAGAAGAAGTCTGCACAGAAACAGCTTGTCTTCTTGGAGAATAAAAGCTACTATTCTCCATCATTGGTATGCAATAAAGAATAAATCATCTGTGGGCAACAAGTCAAAATTCATGGTAGGACTGGCCATCTGCATAGTGTAATATATGGCTTCTGTATCCCAGCTTGAACAGACAAGAAAGAGCAAGCAACAGCAGGAATAAATAAGAGCCTCAGAGAGTGTTGATGGGTTTTTTGCTGAGCGTGCAATGTGTACTGCTCAGTCAAGGCTGGGCTTCATTACGAGGATACACACTCAGAGATCTGTGGCTACAGCACAGTGGGTACCAGTGATGCTCTGTATGTCTATGTGTGGCTTTTTTATTGGTGTATGTATGTGGTCACTTGATGTGTTTTTGTGATGGCTGGAGTTGATATTCAATTGTGTTTGAATCAATATGAACAAGAGAATTTTACAGCAACCCTTAGGGTAGAATGCTTGTATACTCTTATCTTCCTTTTTTTGCACTCAAAAGCTAGCAGTGCTAGTAGTATTAACAGTGCTAGCCTCACAGGTCTAAATGCTTTGCTCATAGAGACTAAAGATTATCCCCCAGTTTTCATTGTTAATATTGGGTGGAGATATTTACAGAATTAAAAAACCTGCATTGCAGATCCAAGTCTTTGGGGCGGTCCTTCATATAGCAGCCGTGCGTCTCTATTATTGTCTGACTAGCAACATGTGGATTGTTGAATGGCTCAACCGCTGATTGCTGCAAAACATTTCTAACGTTTAAACAAATCTCCACCCATCAAGTTAGCAGCTCAAAGGATATATGTTTCTTTTTCAGTTAACCTGTGGATAGTGTTAGGCCGCACTTAATGAAAGTAGGCTAAGACCAGTAGCATGAATGCAGAACAGTAATCAGCTCCTGACTTAATGCCTGAAAACCAACAACCATTTTCATTGTTTCAAAAAGCTGTGTTTGTTCCACAATACAGGACATTGAGGGGAGAACATTCTTTCTGTTGTTGCGTGTCCTCGATTAATGTGGGTAGAGGTTTGTTTCCAGTAACTATCTTGACTATCTTGGTTTCAAAGTGTGATTCACTCACATGCACAAACATATGGAAAGCTGACAACATAATGGCATCACTGCAGGTGGACATGTGATTGTAGCTAGATCCTAATATCACTACTGTTGGTAGAGGCATAAAGACAAAGGGCACAAATATCATTGCAGTCATCACTTAATCTAAGAGTTTTATCACGCTTGGTAGAAAAGTAACCAATCAAGGTAGAAAAATAAAACCTTTATTGGCATTGCACCTAAAAAAAAGTTAGAGTGCTTTAAAATGCAAGACAGAACGCACAGTGATAAAATACTGAAGATATTGGTAAGGCACAATAAGGATAGAAGCAGTAGATGATGTAATAAAAAAACAGCTATAAAAATGTCTTGAAATAAAATATCTAAAAGCTGATGCTGATTTTGCAAGTTAAATGACTGAGAACGGGCAGGCAAGAAGAAGTGTTTTCCTGCTCTGATGGATCGAGGCACTATTCAGCCTCACAGGGATGGGGATCAACATCTCAATACTCTTCTTTTGTAATTTCAGTCAATCGGATTTTGCCTTGACCTCTGATAAACATTTCATTTTATTGCTGTTGGCAGCAAAAGTGATGGGAGATTATGATCCTGAGAATGAGTCCAGCGTGGCTGTTTTCTTGGAGACTATATTAACTTCCCAGTGTGGTTGGTGAAGGAGTTGAGAACTACCTCTTCAAGGACTTTGTGTGGGATAAAAGACAATACAAAGAGTCTACAGACATGCTAGTGGTGCTCTTAGCTACATACTTAACTCAGCATACTAATTTACTTACACTCCCACTTTAACATATCAGGAATCCAGAAATCGTTTTGGACTTTTGGTCGGATCTCACTTCCCTGTTCTATATGCAGATAAACACGTAGAGCAAGCACTTGGCTAGTAGCTCTTTGTGTACATTTTTAGGAATCTAAAACTATAAGGTTATTGTCCACTGACGGTCCCTGTCGAGGCAGAGTACAGGTTGGCATGTCTCAGTGTCAGATCTCTGTGGACAGTATAATAATATCTAGAACATAACATTCAGTCTCAGTGATTTCTGACTTCACGTGTTGAGAAGCGTTTGACCGTCTGTCTGTTCACAACATGAGCACAGCGAGACCATGCAGATCAAAGCAGGACATCAGATAAGTGTGTGCTTATTGTGGCCCAAAATATATTTGTGTACACACTGCTGAAAAATAGCCAAATGCGGCCTGTGATGTGATGAGTTATCTGATCTCAAATGTGTGTTCAATTCATCCTGAGTGGTTCACACCTGTACTAAGGGCTGTCCACTTAAAATTGGATCACCCAGGACACATATTAATAGTGTGGGTGTGAACGGAGCCAATGGGCGGGTGCTTGAGCAGCACCTTGGGTCTATCTGTGCATGTGCCTGATTGTATACTTCACTAAGATGGTCAACCTTATAAACATTATTCATCAGCCCCAATTCCCAAAAAGGTTGGGATGTAATGTAAAACCTGAATAAAAACAGAAAATCTTGAATTCAGAATTAAAAATTTTGAACTGATAATGGCGCCAGGTTTGAAAAGTAAGCTCAGGAGGTGACAGGAACGAGAATTTATATAAGTTTCATGCACATATTAAAATGCGCACCCAGCTCTAGGTTAAGTGAAAATACTGTATATTTTTCATTCTGTAGTATTTTGGATACATTTGAATTAAGTTATATTTTCTCTCTCTACATGTGTAACATTTGATTTGGTTAGATGTGTTCTTGTATGTTCCCTGTACCTTTTAGTATCTGGTGATTTGTAACCCTGCCCCTTTCTATAAAGGGATTCAGTTGTGAGCCCTGCCCTCATAGCAGACTGGCTAAAGTTTTTTACATAAATATTTCTTCTTTCCTTACCCTACACCTTTTTGGTGGCATAGTTGAGATTGTTGCATGCTTTAACCTCAGAGTGGAATACTCTAGTCTAGTGACAATAGTACTGAATTGCTTTACTAGCACATGCCTGCAAATAGGGCTGGGTGATATGGCTAAAAACTGTATCACGATATAAGTGTTTCATATCGGTCGATATCGATAATTATTGATTTTTTTTTTTAAAAACCTATTCTACATAAAGACCAGGAGAAAAAAGGCTGAATTTAAATACTTTTATTTGAAATATAACCTTTAACCTTTAAAACGAGGTCAACATTATGAATGAATGATGTGCAAATATTGACATTAAATAAATGCTTAATCCAACAAAATGTGCAAAGTATTTTGTAATTAAGAAATTAGTAGTGTACAACTCAGGCTTTAAAGCCTTACTGGTGGTAACAATATACAAAAAAAATAACAGTCACATAAAGCAAGCAGAAACAAACATGTCTAACAGAATATTGTAAACATCAGAATAAACTAAATAAATAAATCTGAACATCTGTGACAAAACAAACCTGTTACCCACTTCAGTCATTTATGAAAATATCAAACCAACTTCAGCATGTAGAAATAGCTGTCTTGGAAAAGTGCTTTCGGCCAGGTAAAACGTAACGGGGGTCGAGCACGTGAATGAGATTCTTGTACCCAGACTTCTCAACTATGCTGAGCGGTAGCATGTCCTTCGCTAATTGATACACCACTGCATCCGTTATTTCTTTATAGCGGGTCATAAGCAGCTTTTGAGGTGTTGTCGTATGGGACTGCTGCCGAGTACCTCTCGATGGTGGTCTGTTGTTGCCGCTTGGGTGCTGTTCCACTTGCACCGGCAGATGTAGATGGTTGTGGTGGCTGTTTTGATACTGCTGTACTCGGAGCGAATTTGTCGTGTTCCCAGACTTGGTAGAGACGACGACCTTGCAAAGTTTGCAGACAGCATCACTTTGCTTCGTGTCGGACTTAAAAAAATCCAAAATACGTCCAAACTGGTGACGTGACCTTTCCTTTTTTATCTACAATCTCCGCTGCCGCACTCATAATCCCGTTTCACTCCTCGTCAGCTGGCCGTTGTTGTTGTTTTTTCTTCCTCTGTTTGCATTTCTCAGAATGCCTTGCGGTGCCGACTCGGCCTTTCTTCGTATTTCTTTCTAACAGAATTCAGTGAAATTATCGAACATTCTATCGACCCCATTTTCTATTGATATTGATCACATGTCTATCGCGATATATATCGTTATCGTTTTATCGCCCAGCCCTACCTGCAAATGACTTACAGAGAACGTGCAACTTAATAAACCGTGTGTGCGATTTAGTAAAGCTTGCCTGTGACTGAGTAAAGCGTGTGTTGTTTTATAGAAAAATTACCTTCATGTCACCTCCCAGGTTCCATAGAAAAGAGACAGGATTATCAAAGTGTGCCGGGGTCATGTCTGTACCAACTTCCTTGTCAATCCATCCAATAGATGCTGAGATATTGCTGACTGGCTGCATGCCGTGCTGCTAGAATGAAGGACATGGCTGATGTCTTTTGTAGTAGACGCAATTTTTATTAACTGCACTCAGCTTACGTCCATCACAAATATACTGCTCTAGTTCGCAATATCCTCCGTTTTATTGAGGGAGTATCAGGGGTACTTCGGTTGTTTTTGTGTGACTTGTTTGTTCCTGGCCTGATCACATGTTGTTGTAGCAATATCATGGCATGAAGGTTCTCAGCTATTTGCTCAAATGCAGTATCATCACAACCGATATAAACAAAGGCCACCCGTACAAAAAGAAGACCAAGTTTATGATAAATCTGAATGTTCCTTTAAATCGTATGAGAGGAAACTGCTGCATGCACCCAAAAATATGCAACACTCCTTTTGAGTGATGGTTGGCGATGTGCTCACTATCTCTTCAATAGCGGTAACTTGAAACAGAATGCAGAACACGTCAATGAATATAGTATGGGCAAGTCATCTTATTTATCAACCAGAGAACACAAAAAGATGTCGCCTGCATCCTAACAGCATGTGTAGCTCTAAATTTGTCTTATGATACTGTGGATGAAGTACAAAAACATCTGCAAAGCAGAGATATTTCCCTTATGAGTTTATTTCTACATGTGGTTTTGTATTTTCTTTTGTTCGGGTAACACAGCAGAGTTTGATTTAAGCTCCAAAGCTGTATTGCTCTCAATTCAGCAGCAAGCCAAATCCTATTTTGAAGAATGCAGGAGTCAGAATATAACATCCAGTCTCCTGGTGCTTCAAACAGCACTGAGAATATTAGGGAGCCTGAATGAGATGAACAAAAGTACTCAATAAACAAGTGAAATGCATACCACAATTGAATTCTACAATGTAGAGCTCCTTTGTGCATTTGCATTATGTTGATTGCTTTGAAGGTATAGTATAACTGCTGGGAGGCTGATAGATGCAGCTGTGGTGCAGCAGAGACGTGCAGAACCTGTTCATGCACACAACTTCAAAGATAGTTCTTCCACATTCACAACTTACCAAGCGTGTTAGGTTGAAAACAATAAAATAATAGACTTGTTATAGGCTGAGAAAGGCAAGATAACAGACACTGGCTTCAAACAGAGGATTGAGCTTATTCCTATATAGAGAGTCACATATTTTTTATGTAACAAAGCTGCTACCACTTGAACGATTCATCAGGTTGATTTTCAGAAAAAACTGATGATCAACCTCAATATGTATAATGATATTTATATATGACTTATATGCATTATTTAGTGTTTTTCATATACATTAATTTCATTCTGACAAATTAAACAAAAAACAAGGACATCCAAATTCAATTAATTATGCACCAACCCAGCATAAAATGTAAACACAGCATTCAAAGTTGACCACTCCTCCAACCGAAACCAGTGAGGATAGCCACATTTAGTCTAGCTGGCAAGTGGGCATTGCATTTGTGTCCAGTATATAGTCTGTGTTCGGTTTGGTTGTTCCAATTTAAGTAACATGAAACACATAATAGGGAAACAATCCCAGCAGACCCAGCACCAGCATGCCAGGTGTCTTGAATCTCTAGGTGCCACAAAACACAGCATATATGCATCAGTATGCTTTGATCACTGTTTTAAGACATTGACAACGTAGTGATATGAAAGTAATTCTTTAGGTATAGAAAGCAAAACTATGTTGTTATGTTAAGGCAACAAAATTACCTGTTTGTAGTTAGCAAATAAGAATAAGGTTAAGCTAAAAAATAACAGAACTACTGTACTTAATTTGTGACATGGAAGTGGATGAATAAGTTTCCAATTGGACAGGAATATCAACCTCCTGGAACAAAGTTCAGGGATTGTGCTGTCCATCTCCACTCCAATGGCCCTTAATGAGTCTGTGGTCCGTATGCTATACAAATGGACACAATTAAATTGAGCATGCTCAATGAACATGCTCATTTTGTCACATACATGCACACTGTCTGCACATACAAACACCACCACACCGCCCCTGATATGCTTATACGTTTATCTGAATCTATTGTAGATGGTGAAATCCCTAAAATTGTTGCAATTGTAAATTGAGAAATGTTCTTAAACTGTTGCCTCCCCCCCTCCAATTTATCAGTTCACCTGTTTACTTGTGGGATGTTCTAAACCGGTGTTTTTAAAATTCAATGATTTTCTAAGACTTTTATTTCCCCGCTGTCCAAACTCTTGCTTTCATGTAGACCTGCAATCAATATTCACCATTTTATTTGGCAATGCTGCAGTTGTGGGATGCAATGTGAGATTTATTTCCAGGATTTTCCAATATAAATACTTGTACACAGTGACAAACACATTCACTGTATTTATTAGGGCTATCTGGGCTCTAATGGTGGAAATTCAAGAGCCAAGATTTGGACCTTCAGCCAGTGGTGAAACCCTTTGCTACTCTAATGGCAGAATGTAAAAAAAAAATGCTGCCTGAGTCAGAGCTACAGAGTATGTGTCAGTGCCTTGATCAGCAACTATAGTAGCTTGTTCTTAGGGGCCACTGCATGTCAGCTAGCTGCCATAACAAAAATCCTTAAAAGGAATAATAATTATAAAATGCCAAAATCAACAACAAACTCAACTTACG
>CAFUXE010000426.1:345930-366970 GCA_903364295.1 Serranus cabrilla | reverse complement strand
GCTGTGTGACATTCAGATAAATGAGTTTGTGCTTTTTCTCCTTATTCATTATTAGGATTATACCTATAAGGCATTAATCAAGGATTCTCTTAACCACTATGCATCCACTTACTACTCCACTTTCCTCCCCTGTGAGTTTTTCACGTCCTCGCACTCCCCGGCTGGGTAATTACCAGAGCTTGTAATAAGCTGGGGACTGAGACATTAATGTAGTTTAGTTCTCTATGGTAGAACGTGCTGAGGCGAGTCATCCACTTTCAATTACAGTTGCTCACACGTGCATGTATCATCTGACACGCTTCGCACGCACTCAGATACACGTACCCCCTCGGACTGTGAAGCCTACAGGTAATTACTTTGCCACTGAGCTGTCTTCCAAAGCAATGTCCCTCTGATCAATACTGGTATTAGCAGCCGGCACTAGCAGCTCTATACAGTGAAGCTAACTTCCCCGGGGATTCTGTTAAAGCTTTAGAGTAGATTGGGTTCTTACAGTCTCTCATGGAAAGAAGCAAATCGTTACAAAATATCCGTCTTAACAACTTCTTTAATCTAGTATTGACTTATCTTGAAGTAGTAAAAGGAAAGACATAAGCTCTTGGTTACTAATGTATGGTAATAATAATATAATGGACTTATTTCAAGAAATGGATATAATCATGGACTGTGTTGGTAGTTTATAAGAGCCACAGAGCTAAAGTTAAGGTAGGCCAATATAATACAGTATTTACAATCCCAATTCCATAAAAAGTTGTGACACTTTGTAAAGCATCAATAAAAACAGAATGCATCAAATTCCATAAGAGTGCATATTTACAAAAAACAACAAAAAACAAGTTAATCAGTTTGGATACTTAATAAATTGTCTTTGTACATTTCTAACTAAATATGGGGAAAAAAACTTAAAAATCAGGGTTGTAGTTATTAAGTTGGACAATAAGGACAACCATTGAAGGAGAAGCAATGCAACAAATATTTCTTCGGTCTGTTATCATTCCTCTTTGAAACTGCACAGCAGTTACAACCACCCTGCAATCATCAGAAAATTCATATTTTCACAATTGTTGCAATGTGCAGTATTTAGTTGATAATGTTTTTCAACTTCATGCAGGAGTTTGAAATATGGGATGCTGTATTGTGTGTGGGTTTTGGATATTTTTCCCACTTTGACTAAGTGAAATATCAGTACATAAACACAACCAGTGTTCAGCAAGGTAGTATTTCATTGACTGTCTATTAAGGCACCAGTTTGAACTCTGAGTTGGCTCATGTGCAGCATTTCCATTTCCTTTGTCTAAGCTGATATCTCACAAACTTTGACTTTTATTATCCCCTAACTAGAGAATGCTGTTTTAGAAGTTCATGAAATGTATAGAATAATATAGAGACCCAAAATATTACACAGCATACTATTAACTTGTGTATGCAGTTTTCCTCTGATCCCATCCGTAAGATGAGTAGATAGAGGCCCATAATTTGTGGTAAAAGTGATGTATTTTGTTTAAATCAATAGTTTTTATAGTCTTATATGGTGGCCAGCAAATGAATATGAACACAAAGTACTGCATAAAGTAGGTGTTTGCCAGCTGATTCTTTGAATACAACAATAAACAACTAATACAACTGCACACGGTCCATTTATTAGGAGAGGCACTGGAAAATACCAGGGTACTATCAGCCCAACTCCAACCTCCTTTCAAATGTAAGGCTCTAAAATGCACTTTAAAACATTTATTGAGCTCATAGCTCTTCACAGCCTTTTCAACATTTCAAACTGTGAGTTGTAAATGAGACTAACCCTGACCTCAGCCAAGTGCTGCTGTACTGTAGCCACGCTCTGGACCATGGCGGAAGCCTGCACATATGCATTATAGTGTGGAAAGATGAGCTGAATCCACAAAGGAGGCCAATGTGGCAGATTATCCATTATATATACAGCCTTGCTGAACATTTTGGAAATGTGGGCAGTATAATAGCTCAGCGTATTCTCATAAAGGTGTTTAATTTGAAAGTTTTGCAGTGGATTTACATGATATCTTATGCCATGTGATGAGTGATATTTTTGATATTTTGCTGACACCTGACCCCAACACATTGTTATACACTGTGTCGTAATCGTCATTTGAAACATCACAGTAGCCAGGTTTCCATTTCAGTCGAAATTTTGTGCCACATGAAAGAAAATGCGAATTAGGGACATTTCCATAACCTAGTTTAGAGCAAATAAACAAAGCTGCATAAACATACTTTGGTCAGAAGATGGTAGTGTCATGTGTTGCTGTAGGCTAATCCGTTAGTAAACAGGAGAAGAAGAGATTGTGGGAGAGAGAAAAAACAACTACAAAAAGAGATTGTTAGTTTGACAACTTTGGCCACCCACTCGCTAAAAAAATTAAGAGAAGTCTTCAGGAATTGGAAATAATTTGGCAACTTATAATTGTTCTATAATGTCAGCTCGTCTTGAACGGAAGAGTGGAAACAGCTGATCAGTCATGAGTTAAATGTTTGCTACGTCACAATTTATTCAGAAAAACTATTTTCTCATGCAAATCTTCCAAATGTGCAGAGACATTTGATGATACTAACAAGACTAATCAGTGTTTTAAACATGTTCATTCTGTAAATTGGTTTCATATTGTCACAAGTTTGGGGAGAAGGGTTAAGTTAAGAAAAAAAGTAAGTAACTGAGTTAAGTTATTGTTTTTTTTCGGTCATTTTTTCAGCTTTATTGGATGGTGGAGAGATGGAGAGATGCAGAGTAAAAGGGGGAGACTGAGGGGACATGCGTGTGAGAGCTCCAGAGGCTCCGCATTCGAACCTGCACATGACTAAGCCTTAAGTTCCACTTGGCTAAAAACTGGGGTTTTGACCATAGACTGGTTTTGACCCATACACCAACCCTCCATCCGACAGCTGACCTTCATAGCTTGTTTCTTTGTCACCTCATACAAATTCCAGTGCATTACTTTTTGTACGAAATCATACCGAACAGTTAACTAGGACAGCTTGAATAGCTGTGTGAAGAGTTTCAAACAGTATTGCAGAATGAGTGTAAAGGGATACTTGGCTACGACATGCACGGTGAGGGCAACGTGACACCCTACTTTTACAAAGCCTTACTAGCTTGGTTAATGCTATTAGGTAACATAAGATGCTAATCAGTCCAGATCAGTTGATACGAGCTCATTGCTTATAAGCTTAGTTCTATACATGTAGTCCATAAAGTTAAATGCCAACTTTTTAGGGTAGTTTGCAATTAATGATTCTATCGTGATTGTCCATCAGGAAAAACTGGAAAATGTACTGTTATCTTCAGGGTGCCAACTACAGCGGAGCCCGCTAAGGTTGGTGCATATGATTTGTGAAGTTTTTGAGGGTGTCAAAAATATTGACAATATGCTTTTTTTTTTAACATTTATTTTACTGGCATGCACGCTGTTCTGAAGTTGCTGTGCTTATCTGCATGTGATGGGAAACTTTAACTGTTGTTGATAAGGACTAAACACGTCTAGATAAATTCATATAGAAACGTATAGACTGGCTTCCTGTTTGACCTTTCTGTGTCTTATTTGTGTAGATAAACTATAGAATTTACAGACAAGTGTGCCATGCTTTAGCTGGTCATGTTGTGTCATACTGTCATGTGGAGGTTTGATCTGGTCATTAACTCAATATTATTTATTAGATTCTCTGACTTAAAAAAATGTTTGTAGTTATAAAGCTAATTGGGCTGGCCAAGCACATGATTAAATCCCTTATTAAAAAACCCTTGTTGCAACATTAAACGGCCTGTGTGCTATGAATATGGCATATGGTTTTTCAGAAGAGACCCAGAGAGACAATCTCTGGAGATAAACGATGACAACGTATGTTGGATATTTTAGCCTTTTCAGGAACTCTAAAGCGCAGAAGGAGGTCTCGAAGTGGATTGAGACAAACAGCATAGCAGGAGCTCATTCTCCCTCTCTAGCTGTCTCTTCTTAAAACTTGAAAGAGAAGGAAGAAGGAAGGAGAAAAGAGAGGAGTTTGTGTGATGAATAAGTGAGAAAAAAGCCAGTGTGAGGATGGAGAGACACAAGGAGGAGTGGAACACAAACCAGGAGAGAGAAAGCAGGAGAGACACAGACGTAAATGGGCCTCAGGAGAGTATCTGAGAGTGACAGGCTGCTGCCACGACTGTACTGTGCTGTGGGTAAACTGTCAAAACATTGACTGGTCCACCTGGCAGCCCTCCCCTTCCTCTTGCTTTTCTAAGTTTTATTCTGGCTCTTTGTTGCTGCTCCTCCAAAAAATACATCTCCAACATTGAACTAGCTGCCAGACTGAGACAAAAATAAGAAGAATGCAGGAGTGAAACTGAATAACTGTTTACATTTATTGCATTAATTCAGGTGTTTCCTCTATCAGTCGTCTAAGTTACAGAATTACACATTGTGGAAGTAACACTGAACTGTAGGGCTTAACCATACATTATTTGTAGTGGGTTTGAGGCTGGGGTAAGAAGGTGGGAATTAAATACCAGTTCAGTTACTGCCTTACCACCGTCTTTGTTAATGGCCATCACTATATAGTACTTTGCAACAAGAAGAGCCACAGAACAGATCAGATGCTAAGTTAAAGTTAACTTTAAGAAAACTGAAAACACACACTGTGAAAAGGTATCATTTGAAAACCTAAACACACAGTGCACCATAGTAGCGAACTGTCAATCATATGATTGCCCCACCCTTAATATACATTGCATCAATTTTATTCTAAATTGGACGATAATTTTGAATAAACTTGAACTAGTGATTGTGGAAAAAAAAGCTATTGTTGTTCTCATAACATATCTGCTCACAGTGCAGATAGGAAGAAGAGTCAGTGTTAAATAACACTACATATACAATTGTAAAATGAATTGTATAGCATTACATCAGCAACATGGAGCCTCGTATCCAAACCAGATATGGTTTCCATTATAATAGACAGCAATTTGCCAACTGCATATACAGCTAATTACTAATTATGCAGCTGTTCTCCAACAAATAAATACAACGTCTGTGAATACCTTGGCAGGTGCAACAAGCATTACCAAGACACATGCATTAAATAACCTGCCACTTCCTACAGAATCAAAGCAGAGACATGTAGAAACAACATGAGCTACAATCAGCCACAAACACACATATCAAAGCAAAGGAGAGACAGACTGCACAGAGAAAAACACCTTTAAATTATCTGACAAAATGACTTCATGCATTATGTGATGGAGCAGAAATTGCTTGCTAGACTAAATCAAGTTGTTAACTTGTTCTGCTTCTTGGGACATCATTACTGACACCTGTCATGCTGTTTGAATCAATCAAGAGACTGCAGAGGGGACAGGGTGGCAGGTTGGGAGAAAAACAACTGATATGCCAAAACCAGTTGAGAACATTGAACAAATAGGCCGACATACTGGACCAATCATGGCATAGTTTAAACACACAGAGAGAGAGAGAACCTAAAGGGGTACAAATGTTGGGGTGTATACATATGTTGAGTGGTGAATGTGCTCAAAAATATGAGTGGGATCTTGTGTTTATTTGCAGGGTAGCACAAATGTGTGTGTTTGTGTGTGTGTGTGAAACACTGACTGATAGCTATGCCCCTCCAGCCCAGTGTGTGTTGCCCTGCGAGACCCAGCAATAAACACACAGTCATCCTTCGGCCATGAATCTCTGCCAGCTGCCTCATCTACCGCTCTCCACCCAGAGCCACACAACACACTTTTTAGGACGCTGCAAATTTCAACAGCAGCAATGATACTGTAGCTCCAGTCACCCTGTGCTCCAGTCATCCTCCGTGGCCACTGTAGTGCTCCACCTATCAATCTAGAGCCCCCGCGCTGAAGGCCCTGGGTTATGACTCCAGAATAAAACATTAGTGTTCTAGTCACAGCAGTATCAAAACAAGCAGAAACAAGGTTAGAGCTGGATCTACCACGTGTTGTCCACAAGCCATCATGATTTCAATTTCAATTTCATTTCAATTTAAAGACAGCCATCAGTAGTGACTGACCATTAATCATTTAATAATGTTTTGTTTTTTTTTAAAGCAGAGGCCATTTGCTACTATTTGTGGTTATGTGCTGAATAAAACTAGAAAATTTAGATAGGCTCATTTAGGTATGAGGTGCAATCATATTTTATGTACTGTAGACTCAAGCATGTATGGCAAATAATATTTTGACTATCTGACTTGAACCCTCCTGGAACATTCAGTCTCTAAATAAGCAGGTGGCTTATTGATGCTGGAAACAGCACAGAGCAGTCATTTTAAGGTTTTAAAGGTTGTAGAGAAAAGAATCTTAAGATATTTACATTGTCTTTCCAATAAAAAAAACTCTACTAATAGTTGCAGAACAATTCAACTTAATGTATTTAACTTAAACATTAAAAAAAGATGTTTTATAATGATACAAGAATCTTTTCATAAGATCATCTGAGCAAGGTCTCTGTGTGCTCATTTTATCATGTTTGAAACAGCTCTAACAATAATGGGTACAGCTGGAGGGAACAGTAATGTTTCTTGGAAGATGGGAAGTGAGTTGAACATCTTTAGATTATTAGTTTGATTTCTTATTTCAGCTTACAGGTCTTGTATCCCACACAGGTGCTGTTTATGTCTGTCTCATCAGACCTTTGCTGCTGGAACAATGCTGGGAATTCAATGAAGTTACCAAATGTAATATTAAGAATGATAATGGTGAAATTTGTACTCCCTAAACAGGTGCAATTTAGCACACAAATTGCATGCTACCAGAAGAAAAGGCTTTATCTGACACAATAAGTTAAAACACCTGTAGTCAAAGAACCAATAGACCTTTGATAGTGATAAATTAAAGGTGGAGTCATTGGAGTCAACTCAACACCCAAACAAATATATATTTTCATATAAAGTTGTACCACGTCGCCAAGTGACATTGTCTGTTTCACTGGGAATACGAGTGCTCAGCACGAAAAGAATCCCCATTGACTTCACATTGGCATTTCCTGCTGCATTTACGTATTTTCCACACATTATGTGCCATCAGCACATAATTCGGTTTTAAAACAAACGTGGTAATTGCACATAATTCTGTGAGATGAGGCCGGCAGGAAGAACTAATAATTAAAAGGGATGGCAGAAGTAGAGGCAGCAAACCCAACCAAAAGACTGAACCATGTTGTAGGTTGGTACAACATTTTTGTATCAATCAAGCCATAAATAATATACGAACAAACCTATGTAAAAACCATCATAATTTCAAATTAATTTGGAAAGTTTGGTGTATGTATGCTTCTGAAGTGGGGATTTCTGACTCGGCGTTTTAGAAACAAATGCCTTTAAAGATATGTATTATAAGACCCGTTTGTTTTGCAAGACAGAGCAGGGGAAGCTACTTCAGTTGATTGCTTGCATAAAAATAAATCAACTGAAAATTATTCTGTTTTACAAGTTGTCTGCAGTATTGAAATGCAAATGATGGCATTATCTAATGTTAACCTTTGGTGAGTTTAGAAGAAATCTACAGACGCAAATAGTCTCGTAAAATAAACATCTAAATCTGTATTTTGGATATTGTCCTTCGAGTTATATGAAAGAAGACATTTTGTTGAAACAAAATAGCCCAGTTGACCTGTGCATTTAAAAAATATATGTTTTTGCCTTTCATGTCTTACATAATTCATGCATTTCTGTAGAGCATTAGAAGGAAACAAATAGTCAGGACCAAACTGGTCTCCCATCAAAAATGACCCCATAGGACATTTGTAAAGGCATCAAAATAAGACCCATATTTCAGTTTGAGACTGTCCCGCCTTAATAATTATGAAATATGCAGAGGCGGACTAAAAAACACAAAAGGTGCAGTCGGGGTGGGTGGGACTAGTGGTGGATGGGTTTGACAGACCTAGGACTTTCACCCAGGAGAATGGTGTTAGCGTCCCATTTAAAAACAAAAGTACACAATGTAATTCAAACATCCCTTAAATTCCATGCACCAGGTTTTCACATTATGTCAGTTCTGGTAGTCATGTCGACCTTGTATCTACTTCACTCCTAAGGACATTCACAAGGACTTCACATATAAGGACATTTATTTACTTTTTAAACTGTCCTTCAGAACATCTTACTAGGATGTTGTTTTCCTAAACCTTGAGAAGTGATTTTGTAGCCTGAATTTGAAGCCTGAACAACAAACTGTACGTTTATGTGTAATGATGTATGTGCTATTTTAAGAACGCTTTGCTCTGTACCGTTTAAATGCTGATATGGGTCGTTATGTGTGGTATTGACAAAGGGCTTATTCTGTTGCTTAACTTGGAGATCTTGTTGGCAGGGCAGGTGACAGTGAAATGTCAGAGGGATTCATGTTTAGTGGTTCTGCAGTCAGAGATTTTCTGGCCTCTATAGTCTGTTTTCAGTGCCAGGTGTTGCCATTATCACTTTGCATTGACTGTTTTGCCACTTTCCATTTCGTTCTGTGGGAATCTTCAGCCAATACTGAAAATTTTAGATGCAGAATATGCAACTGATTGTGTGTGCATTCTTTAATTATCCTATTCTCTCTCCATTCTAGCCTTCCCAGCCTTTAGTTTATGATCACAAGCACTTGGGTTATCAACATGGACGTTTCCATAGATGTTTCGGAACTTTATTTGATTTCCAAACTTCTCAGCTCTCAATGTGTGTGATATTTAGCAGTTTAGTAAGAGCTGAGCAGAGATTGATAGCTTGTGTAAGTGTAGTGTGAGTATGAGCTACAAAGAAGCAGCATAACATCTTGCGTTTTAAAGATTAAAGAGCTGCATTGCTATCAGTCTCCTCAATGCCCACAGCTAGAATGACTTCAAAAAGCATTTGCATATCTGTGCGCGCACGCACATGTGCACAGGTTTCATCATAATGCCTAATGTTTTTCATGACCCTGGGGTGATGCATTGACTTCAAACAGATCCAGGTGAGCACTGACTACAGTTCATCAGTGAGAGGCACATTAGAGAGCTACATGGGATGTGAGTGCATGTGCTGCAGTGAAAACATGCTCCTCAAGGCTATATAGTCATACAATACATTCATATCATACAAACAACATCCAGCCCACACATACACACTCACAACAACTTTCTCAATTATGTGTTTTCTGTTTCATCATATATATCCGTCAACTTTTTCAGCCTGTAATGAAAGACTCTGTTAATAAACAGGGTTGTTTTTTGGGCGGTGTGGTTGGTTGGGGGGGAGGCTGAGCACACTTGACAGGCTTATAATAAAAGCAAAAGCAGTTATTTCCAACTAATTTAGATTAGGTCAAGAAATTGCATAAGTGATACATTCTGAAAGGTAGCTGTGTTTCAACTTGTGAAATTGTGTGCTTGTATAGATGGCAGGGATTGTATTCAGCAGGACGGGTGCACTTTATTTTTTCACAGGGAGCTGCAGTATCTACTTTAACATGACCACTTTCACAAACCAATGACCACCGAAAAATTGGACACAACTTTCATTTAAAAATGATGAAAAACTCTTTATAGCGAAAGGGTAACGGTGGTTAATCAACCTGCAGTGAAACCTTCTTTCACTTTTGGTTTTGACAAAGCAGTCTCAGTGCAATGTAAATGTAATCAGTGCAAACATATTCAAATACGATAGAGAAAGTGACTCAAGAAAAACTTGGAGCAGCAAGTTTCCCTCTGAATATGACATTATACCCTGACTGAACTTCTATCTAATCTGATTTAGGAGGAGAAAACATATTCAAAGATCCCTTCTACATAAGGTTTCAGTACAGGTTTTATGTATTTATTTATGTGTTAATGCATGAGTGACCCTGCTTAAGACTTCTTTCAGCTCTGTTTAAAATGTCTGTTTACTGAAATATCAGATAAGAAACACAGCTCAATGAATTTGCAGCATTCAGAAAACAGATGCTTCTGATGGAACAAGAGAGACAGAGTAGACTGGTTATAGTGGGACAGAGAGGCTGAGTGGACTGGTTATAGTGGGACAGAGAGACTGAGTGGACTGGTTATAGTGGGACAAAGAGACTGGGTAGACTGGTTATAGTGGGACAGAGAGGCTGAGTAGACTGGTTATAGTGGTATTTTTTGTTTGTTTGAGCTGTGTCCTGTTCATGGTTAATTCTAGAAATGCCATTTGTAACTGATAACGTATGCATTGGCTGCAAATTACTGTGTTTCGAGATTTAACATACGTCTGTTGGGCAAAAAAGTCAACACCCCACAATCCCTCAGTGGCTCAGTAACTTTCACTCAGGGTACATTTTAGCATTTAAGTATCTCAACTTTTACTTGAGTGACAGTTTTCTAATACTATTCTGAGCACAACTCTGGAAGATCACCATGAGTGTGCCTTGTTGCATCAATGTGTGTGTACTTGTTTGAGTTTTGATTGTATGAGTGTGTGATAGAATTAAATAAAACCACCAAATGATGGTGCAGAGGGAGGAACTTTCATGAAACATGCATGTGGAAACAGGTAGACGGAGGGATTGAAGAAATAAGGATGATGTTTATATTAAGGATCAAGTAAGAATGATGTAATCTGGAAAAAGCCGATTTTCCTTGCCTTCCTTCATTCCCTCTTGTTTGAGGCTAACACATTCATGGATGTGCTGGTATTAAATATCGACATTCACCACACAGTAATGTGTGTGGACACTGAGCTCGGATTTGAAAAGAAAACAATGGGAATCTGCAATTGTTGACATTGATACAAAATCTGTGTTTTTTCATGAGCATGGGATGCAATGGATGACTTGCTAATGCCACTTCAGCTGTTAGTTCTGTCGTTTGGCCGGCATGCTGCTTTTATGGTGACAGTTCCGGTTTTATAGGTCGGTAGCATAACTTCAGCTTATTAATACAAAACTATTATTCATGCTGCAAACTAGCTTAAGTATCTTTTATATCATTGCCAATCCTAGAATATGCTGTTGTACAATTATTTCAGGGTAAACAAACATAATGTTTGTGATCTAATGCATTACATGTACTGCTATATGTGAATCAAACTGTGACTCTTGAATGCCACTGCCAATTAAACTTAATTAAGAAGTACAAACCAATCAAAATGTTTGTCTAAAGCTTTCAGTCTACTCCAACGTATTCCAGTGGTTATTTTGAGCAGAATGGTACAATCATGCACTGTATTCAGTTAAAGGAAAACTATATAACACATTAGCAATGCCACAGTACCAGAAATGTAGCAGTTGATGCAGCACCATATCCACATTTTACAGTTGTTAAATTGATACCACAGTAAAAAGCAACAACACACAAACAAAACCATAACTCCCATGTTATTCTTTCTGACTACAGGAGATGGTATAAAATACCAGGATGACAGTTCATTGTCATCCAGAATTTATACAATCTTAGTTAGATTGTGCTCTCTTTCAACAATGAAAACAAATGCATGCAGGCGGAAGTTCAACTATGATGTTTTGTTGGGATTAAAAGGCATCACACATTGTACGTATCATCAGGGGAAGCTCCATACACCAGGGACTGGGGCGACCCGGGGCATCCTGCCATCCAAGTACTGTTACAGAGTCAGACTTGGTTGTCATGACATCCCTATTACAAACCAGATTGAACGTCTCAGACCATGCATGTGACCCTATGAGGTTGAATTGCTTTATAACATAAAAAAAACAGATACAATTAATAAAATAAATAAATAAAAATAAACACATATAGTACAGAAAGGAAAAGCCATGTTGTTTTCTACTAAAATATGTAGTCTGTGCATTGGTTTGAAATGGCAACTGCTAACATGACTAATATTTGCATTTTAGCATGACAACCTAATAAATGAGGCAAGTCCTGAAGTTCTGCTAGCGTTAATCCTAGTACACGCCACACAACTTAAATCTTGATCTTCAACAGCTCCTAGACAAAACACCCTGAATCAGAGCAGTTAGCTCAGCTTTTGTACCTGTAACAGTAGGAAGTTATTGCATTTGCAACACAGACCAAAACTGTTATGGCACCAAGAGGAAATGGGCTTTAAATTGCTAAAGATGTAAGGAAATATTTTGTGAATACTTGTGCCAATGTTAACATCAACAAGCCTGACAAGAAGTTTTCCGAAGATTCTGTTCATTCAATCTGTGAATTAAAAAGAAAAGCTTCTATAGCTTGCTTGCTCACTTCTTACATGTTTTGTTTGTGTGTCAAAGCATACTAATCGGGGTTCACCCAAGGTGAAACCTCTTGTAGTTTGTGACAGCATTTGTGTGGTATGAACAGTCGATCAGTCGGGTGTTGTTCACTAGGCATTAGGGCATAATGGATATTTGGTATAATGATTTGTATTAGCTCCTTCATTCATGCTTCCTACCTGTTGTGTGTGTATGCAGTCAGAAAGACTGCAAATATTGTCACACCCATACTAAGAAAACTTAAACCCACATGTCACATTAAGGCTGGTTCCAGCGGAGGAGGTGTGAGCACCTAGAATGTCACTGACTTTCACATTAGCTGGTGGCCAGCCTTTACACTGCAGCTGAGTGACCGTGAGAATGGACAGATACGTGTGTGTTCTGCTTCTAGTGATAATCAATGACATTTTCCTACATGTGTTTTGCTACTCCAAACTGCCATGTGCAGGAAAAAGCTATGGTTTGTTCATAGCCAGCTTCTGACCTGAACATGATATCTGACATGTAAACTTTTCAGTATCAAATTCTAGGTTGACATGCCTGTTATACTTCTTTTACATTGCTCTCTAGTTTTACATTTTATTTTCATATTGCAGTCTGTGTGCATTGCACCACATCTAGGCTTCCTCAGTGTGTAGCAATATAATAAATTATAAGGGCTGAATTTAAATACAGAAAAGTGCAGCACAAATTTGCCTTTCATTTAACTCACACTCATAATGTGTGAAAACCCATTTGATTTACTAAGGCAACAGCTAATTATGCATTCAGCTCAGATCAGCAAGCACATAAAAGACGTCAAAAATGCTGCCTGATGCTCTAATAGAAATATTCATTAATGAATTAACAAACATTCCAAAATGTTTGCAAAGCCAGTGATTAAGCTCCATGTGAGCAAAATTGTTTGTGCATCTTTCACACATAGAATCATAATAATAGCTTTGGTTTGTGAAATGAATGATTTTGGAGTGAATAAACAAACTTTCAAAATGAGAAGATTTTAAAAGCTTCTTAATGAAAACAAAAGCTAGATATAAATCATGGCTGGTGATGGAGCACTTCAAGAGATGATCCAACATACTGTAGCTTAATGGTTTCCATGGATCTGGTTAACCTATCTGCAGGATTTAACTGGGTTTAGTTTTGAGTTGGAGTGTGTGGGTCAGTCACTAGATGAGCTAATAAGCTGGTCACACCATGCTGGCTGCTTCTTAAGAAATAATATCCTGTTTTTAATTCCTTTTATGTGTTAAAACCAGAATGCAACAAGTAGGGATGATGGTTTTGTTATTTGCAACCCAGTCACCAAAATAATTGTTGTAGTTTTTTTTTGCTGTTGTTGTTTTACAAACCACAAATATGTGAAAACTCAATAATTTTACCAAAATTTGGAATTTTACGACAACTTTCAACACATTGCAAATGTAATGTTTTAAACACATGATGCCCACTGTTTTTACACTCAGTCAACCTTAAAATCAATTTTTCACATATTCTTCCAAGACAATTCCATAATATTATTGATTGATCATTAAAAAGGGTTATTATTGTCACATGATTTGAATATGTTTATGTCTGGGGAAAAATTTAATTAAATGGGTTAAGAAAGACACGGAAATGCTTTTTTATTTATCAGTATATGATGACTGATTCAAATGTTTTATGTATCATGTCCAATAAAAGGGCTACACCCTGCCTCTTGCCCAATGTCAGTTGGTCTCCCCAATATAGGACGTTTATACAGGCTGCAGAATACGACTCATATTTACGTATTAGACTGTCCTCCGCCACCATCTTGCTGACGTAGTAGTTGTGATTGGCGGTGATGTCAAGTTTAAATGGTGGTCCAAAGGCTGACTTTCACCTAGGAGAGCAGGGTTTGTGTCCTGTGTAAAAACAAAAGTAAAGGAGTAAGGTAAATGTCCTTACTTTTTCTGAACATGTTGTCCTTACAGAGGATATTTCATGTGTAGGATTTATTACAGAACATACAGAATGTGTCTGAGTTAGATCTTGTATCTTGAGAAGGTATGAGCGAAAGATAACAATGGAGAAAAAGAAAGAAATTGGTGAGCAAATGGAAATATGCATGAAACCCCTGCATGATGAACTAAGTAGCATGTAAGAGGGAGAAGACAATGGGAACACAACAACACGCATAGAAAGAGATGCACATGAGCGAGAGGCACACGGTAGAGTGAGAGAGGCATTAGAGGTGTGATCTTATTCAACATTCACAGCCATCCCGCTGGGATCTTCTGAAGGGTTAATAATCAATGCCAACGCATCAGGCTTGGCCAATTAACACACAGCTAGAGATCCACCATGACCGGGTAAATGGAGCGCGAGAAAGTGAGAGAGGGGGAGAGATTGATTTTGTTTATAGAGAACTGCAACACTATCTGGCTGAAAAAGAAAATGCCTGTGTTGAATTGATGATGTTATTCTTAAACAGTCGTCCTTAAATTGGGCAATCAGGCAACTCAGGCAGTGGGGGAAAAAGGCCTTGTTCAGCCATGGAAATGTACCGTTTACACAACATTCGTGACCTTTCGTCCATCACAGCTGAAGAAAGTGCAAAGATGTTTCTGGATGTCCTTTCACATCACAGAAAGGGGAGGGGAGCTGTTCGATGGTGGATTCTTGTGTGGGTGGACTGCACAGATGAATTGTATTGCAAATGTGTAACTGTCCACTATTTGTTAAATTTTTTCTTTTTGCTTTACATGTTCACTCTCAATGAATTCTCATTAAGGGGTTTGTATGATTTCCTATGAAAACATTTTTGATGCAATTCGTAAGTATAACAGCTGTGTTACGGTGTGTCATCATCACTGTTTTAAACACATTGTTATTGCTGTAAACCGGTTATGTTTAAGCACCAAAACCATTTCCTTAAGGTTAGGAACCAAGGTAGCTTTCCTAAGGTTCGTGAAACAGAACAGGGTTAGGCACATAGTTGATACTGTGTGATGGCCGCTGTTGTACACTACATTATCTCACTTTTTAAATATCGAAATTGCTGTTTTAAACATGTTGTTAAACCATACAGTCCCTATTGCCCACAATCTATGTCTTAAAGGAGCTAAGCTAAGCTTATTCTTACCTGTTCTAAAAGTAATTGCAGGTGAGTGTATTTTATCCAGCCTGGTCTTACAAAATTAAATCAAATGACGTAAACGTGAAATCACAAATGCCATGCTTGTGGAAAATACGTGCCAGCAGCACAGAAATCAATGCCAATGTAAATGCACTAAATAAGGAATTAAATCAAGTGAGAAGTAGGGTCATTTTAATATTCATGTTCATACATCAGACGTATATTTTTGCAACCAGTGGAGTCTCCGCCTGCTGGCCGTTAGAAAGAATGCATCCTAAAGGCATTTCTGCATTGGCTTCACTTTTCAGGCCTGGAGGTTTCTACTTGGTTACAACACAATTGCCAAAAACAGGTCTGATACACAGAGGATGTGATTTCATCATGGCAAAGGGCTTAATATGCATGTGTATGTGTTTTTCACTGTCAGAAATTGCTTTAAACTTATTATGTCTCTTTCCAGATTGTAACTCTCCAAGTTGCAGGTGTAAACTCAGTTTACACTTTAATACTATAACCCCACTTTGACTTTGTGTCAATTGAATCATTCAATGACATTATTGCTTTTAATCCTCCCCATTTTATGCTGGAAGAGACAGTCAGTAGCAGAGACTAATCACAGCACATTCTGCTTTCTGTAGGAAAGAGATTGAAAATAATTATTTTGACATTTGAATGTCAGGATAACTTGAACTTATTTTTTTCAGTCAGCCAAGATTCATCTGTCAACCTGTCCACCCACCCATATGTTACTGTGTCATTTTCTTCTGCATAATTTACACCTTTTGTTCACACTGTTTGATTCACCCTTATCTTTTTCCCCTACTTTCTTTGTATGACCTAAAACATACATTTTCCAGTATTGCTTTTATCTAATTAATTTACATTGTTTTGTGTATAAGTGATGTATATCATACAATGATATATTTGACTTATTTTGGCACATGGTATGTTTCAGAGGTGAAGATAACCACAATGTGACTGTTAACATCGAGTTCAGTCAAATATTTTTATCCAATATGATGGATTGCTTTTTGGACCAATATCTCCAAACACACTGCTTTTATGTTTGTGTTTGTGTTTTGGCCATATTTTATGTAACATTTAAGATTTAAACCTAATGAATACTTGAGACCTCCGACCTAACTTAAACAAGCCAGCAGTTCAGCAAATTAATCTGATAATCTCATTTTATCTGAGGGCAAAACTAAAAGTGAACATGCTGAAAGTAGAAGACATGAACTATAAAATTAGCCAAGTAGGCCTACAGAAGGTCCTCACTGATCCTGGAAATTGTTTGCAAACCTGAACTTTCACCCAGGAGAACGGCGTCTATGTCCCATGTAAAAAAATAAAGGATAGATATGATTTAAACATCACAACTTCTGTGCATCAGAAATGCATGTCTTTACGTAACTATGTTGTCTCCAGTCTAGTTCTAGTCACATCATTCACGTCAACTACATCACTGCATTAAAAGCGTTTATTTACTTTTAAAACTGTCTTTCATCACGCCTTACCAGGAGGTTTTTTGCCCTAAGATTAGAGAAGTGGATTTTGTAGTTAGTTAATTCAACAAAACTGTAGCCTAATTTTTATTTACAATCTCATGTCGATCTCCTGCAACTGATAGGGTCCCTGTGTGTGAAAACGTTCCTGTGTGTATTATATGTAATGTAATTTTGGTGTAGGCATTGCATATAATTTGAAACTATAAAAGTTGTGTTATTTATACACAGATTGAAGAGAGTGGGTTGGCATGATGGCTGAAATTTGTCCCACCTCTTCTCTTATGAGTGACAGCAGGAATGTTACTCAAGTCTTCGTGACTAGAAATAAACCTGCTGTAGTTAGCACATAATAGCCACTCAACACCTCATTTGTTGCTGGCACTTGTAGCATATTGTAACTCCTTAACTACCAGGAATCCATCCTTTGGATCGATGTGGCTCAGATCAAAAGATCTGCAGTTTGATTCCCAGCCATGGCAGCCAGTTAATCTTTCTTCCGGAGGTTGTAGCAGGCTCAATCAGTGATATACTGGAGATATATCATATGAACTAGAACGAAATAACGCTGCAAATTTAGGCTATTTTATTGCTATGTTATTAACATGGTGATTTTCCCAGCGGTCATGTGACCTCTGACGTCATACAATCTGAATGAAAAATGGGCTCTATGTGTTCCCACAGGTCTCCTCTTTACAGACCTGTCTACTTTGTGCTGATATCATGCAGTTTAAGTCAAAAACCACATCGTTTTTCTCATGCATTAAAATGGGCTATGTCCGCCTACTGTATTTTAATATTTGTGCATACTGGGTGTCACTGGAAAGCCAAGACTCTTGTGGATTCAGTGAACCCAGTTTTCATCATGTAAGATGATGTTAGTCCCTGTAGTAGTCAGTTCACTGCATTGAGAGCATTTCTTGAGTCTCAACCTCGCTGTATAAAATGAGCTGCTGTGACCTCGAGGATAATCACAGCCTCATGAAACTTCACAGCCACAAACTAGAGATCTAGAGCATTCAGAGGATGTGTGGCTTCCCTCGGTATATAAGGGGTTTTCTCAGAAGTTTAGAGAACAGAGGTGCTCATCATCCGATTACTGAAAATATAGAAATCTCCAAAATAACCAAAGTTTTTGAAGTCAGATCACAGCATGGATTTGTCTGTGTTGTTCCAAAGATCTCAACATATTGTTGTCATATTCTGGAGAGTCTTTGTCCATTTTTAATAAATTTAGGATATGAAAAAATAGCATAATTCAGCACCAGATGTGTGTATGAAACCCACAAATTGCTGCAACAATGGGACAAAGTTGAACATTGAGATGGACTTCAACATGTTGGAATATTAATATTCTGAACTATAACACACATTAAAGATTCAATTGATTAATTAATTGATTGATTACATCATGTTTATTAGAGATTTTTGACCAGAACAACACATATTGTTGAGTCGCATCTCAAATTACTAATTACTATAATGCCCACCACTTTCATGTGGCATTTATTGTTGACCTGCTATCCCTCCCATCCACTGCTCACAACCCGCAATTCTCAAAAAAGGAGCTGGAATGACAAAGGGTTAATGTTTTTAATTATTACAAACAATCTCCCAAGGCCAGGAGCAAAGGCACGATCTGGCTGCAGTTCATGACTACTCTACAGACTCAGACATATTCCTTGTGCATCCATGATCATATCTAGCCTTCAAAAAATCTAATGTGGACATGTCCTGACATGAAAATACAAAGTGAAATGATAAGATCATTTCTTTGAGGTTTGACATTTACCTTGCACAATCTTTTGGATATATCAAGAAAGATAAATCAAACTCTATGAATGGCAGTACCCCAATAAACAAATGTTTCAATCCAAAGTATTAAGTAATTGATAAGAAAGTGCCTGCTTTTTTTGGCAAACATTGGCCTCTTAGAGAGATACCACTCCCATATCTTTCAAGCTAAATCAATGAAATCCCAGATAAAACTAAACACTAAATGTGTTGCCAGCATGTCAAGCTTATTCTGTTGGCATTAACAGTCATTTCTAGCATATCACCCCATTACATATACAGGGTTTAGTCTGGATACATTCAGTTCATAACAGATAGATTTAGACACGCACACACACACACACACATATATATATATATATATATATTCGAAAATGTGTGCAAAGTATGTAGGAATGCTTGACATAAGATACCTTATTCTCTCTCAGCCTATACTCCTGGTATGGTATGGTATGGTATACTCCTGGTATGGCTTCATTTCTCTGCCATGCTTTTTTTCTCTATGCAATCTGGTACCCCTGCTTTGTTGCCATAAATAAAGCGGGGGCAGTTGCACTTGCAGGCTTAATGCAGCTGAGCAGCCTCATGCTCAATGTATGCATATTTGAATGCATAGAGTTGATGTAGCAGTTGACTTTAAAGGGTACTGGTCTTGGATTTGCATTTCATGAGTGTGAATGGTTCCGATTTCCTTCTGAAGTCATTAAAGACCCATTTCTGCACATTCATTTGATGAAAGAAATGAGACTTCAGGGGCTTCATTGTTGAACCGAGTGGAATTCCCTTAAAGCTGTCATGCCACTTAAAGTCATAATGAAAAGGCAATCGTTTTCCTGAATGAGCAGGAGGATTCATGGTGTTTTCGTCTCTTCATGCTTGTTGTGTCAAGAGCCTCCTCTTAAACCCATTGTGTTAAAACCAATCGTCAAATTACCAAAATGAGTCACTGCCATTATCTGTTTTGTTATGACTTTTAAGTCGCACCAACCAATATTTTTATATCGATGTGAAATATAAAAAGAGCGATCACACATAGTAATGAACCTACAGGGAGCTGTCACAACTAGTTTTTTAAGATATTTTATTCAGAATTTCTGCTTCATTGAAAACAGTCAGGAAAGACGGGGAAGACGAAGAGATGGGGGACGTGCAGCAAACATCCCTTTGTTAGGACTCATCACTAAGACATCATATTCCAGCTCTTTGTTTTGGTTTCAACCATAGGTTTCAACAAGCTGGTATATACTTAGCCTCATTAGATGAGAAAACACGTGCAGACACAGGTGGCAGCAACTTGATGATTGCACAGCCAACCTTAAAAAGCCCATGGAAAGCACTTCTTTTTCTATATACTATAGAACTATATATTTACCTATTGGCTTAATGAATGCCATTCATTCAATAAGCCAAGGTATGTTAGCAGATGAAGCTTGCATTTTGACTTGGAAGTCACTTCAACTTGCCCTTTAAAGACTTGAGACTTAAAATCACCTCTGACACTGAAGAGCTTCAGCCCAATCTTTTAACTGCATAGACCCTTAGTAGTCAATGGTATTCTCATGTCACTAAGATGCCATCCAGGACTTTGTTTGGATTGGTTGTCTGGCCATAATTTGATGCAAAAGCTTTCTGCTAAACATTGTCACCAGTGGATTTTCTACAAGATTACAGTTTGGTGTCATAGATGTTATTGGACCACAAATCCTCAGTCTTACTTCAGTCTCTTTCTCTTCTCCTCAGAAGTTACAGCATGTACTGGGTGTCGACTGCCACAAATTGGCAATAATAATGTGATTTTCTTTGAGAGTGGGAGTGTTATTACTCCTTTCCTCTGCATACATCTCCTGCTTTTCCTTTTCTACATGTGAACCTTCTTGTGAGCTCTTTTTCCAAGTGTGAATTTCTTTGATTTGATCTGAGAAAAGTCAACAAAGTCAGAGTTCACAGCAGCTTTCTATCCCTATGAAAATCTTTGCCTTAACAATGTATGGTGTGTGTGTGTGAGGCAGGTTGTTTCTTATGTATTTATTTAGGTAATGTACTTCTTAATGTGATCCTCAATATGTTCAAAGTTGATTCAACCTAATCATGTAACTTTGGATTAATAAGTCGGTTTCAGTGTTTGTGTTCCATTAATATGAGCAAATTTTTTGTTGAAACTACATCAGAAGATTGTTGATTCAATAAGGCTCTACTTTGAGGTGCTGTATTGGCTTACTTTATTTTCTGGTCCTATTTTATCTTATATGGTAAAACTAGAATCACTAAACCATAAAACACAATAAGTACATTCAACTTAATACAAAAATGCTCAAATATTTCTCCATCCATAAAATAGTCTCAACTAGAAAAGCACTTGGACCTCCGCCAAGGCAATAGGGTCAGTTGCGCAATACCAAATTGCACAATTGAAGGATTATATTGAAAGCATGTTATGTTGAAAGCGGAGTT
>CAFUXE010000426.1:273034-315018 GCA_903364295.1 Serranus cabrilla | reverse complement strand
TCCTGTCAGTTGCTGTTCTGTAATCAACAAAAAAGTATACCTTCCACATGAATGCAAGGGTTTCTTAGGGTCCACGCAACATACATTTTGTCTAAAGAGATTGTACACGTTATACTTCAAAACACCTTGGACATATTGGTTGACGGTTAGCAACTTTTACCAACCACAAAAGTCACACATGTCCAACAACGTTATGTATTGGTTTTGATGTTCTTACTATGTGAACAGCCCAACCTCTTCAGTCTGCGCACTAATAACACGACTTTACACAACTTACATCCGCCAAAACTCAATTTTTTACATAACTGCCACTTCCAGTAGTGTTTTTTTACATAAATTAAACAAAACTGCAGCCGTATTTTTTCAATAGCAAACACTATGTTTATGTATAATGACTTGTTGAGCCCGTAGTGTTGCTATTTTTAGAAATCATCCTGTGCATATCATATGCAAGCCAAATTAGATTTTGGCATATGCATGTAATTTGAAAGTGTAAAGTCGTGTTAATTGTATGCGGATTGAAGAGACCGGGTTGGTATATGTGTGAAACACGTCCCTCAGGTGGACTGCAGAAAATAGCACATCTACATGACGATTGTGTCCTCAGCCTGTAGATAATGGGGAAAATTTAAATCCTGAAAATAGTCATATTTCTGTGTGTCTGTTGATATATGCAAAAAAATAAAGCCAAAATTAAAAAGAAAGATACTGGTTTCTGTGGAGACATGTCTTTTCCTCTGCGGTTGTACAAAAAATATTACATATCTTCAAAACAGAATCTTAATGAGCTCAATGTCATTAGGTATTCCAAAAATATTTTTCTGACATGAATTGTCTCTGCCTGAACACCATCGCCTGGCAGGTTAAAAAAACACAAAAAAACCTGGAGCTCTTGGCCAAGAAAGGAGTAATTTCCTCAAAGTGATGGAAATGGGACAAAAATGTTTTAACTGCTTATTCGGATAGGACCGACACCTGGTCAATTTGGACTTTTTCTGTTATGATGAGGATGTGGATGTTATATGTTTCAGCCTGTAAGGAAACTGTGCATCCTTTGTAAAGCTGCTAACTTCAATTAAAGATTTCATTAGCATGGATTTCAGTTGTGTATTACTCCGTGCCAGATACATTAATATTTATCATTATATACCGTAGAAATGTTTAAAAAAATACTGAGAGAGTCCATCAAGATATATTTGTCCCCTTATCATCACTTTGAAACTCAACCTAATTCTTGTGTGAATGTCTGGCTGGGTTAAGAGGAAATATTCATCATCTCAGCAGAAGAATGATGCTCACAGCTTCAGTCAGACAGAGGCCACTTACATTGTTAATTTCATTACCTCGGCGAGATGAAACGAAAGAAAAAAGGGAGAGAGGACAGAGAGATGGATCTAGTTCAAGCAGCACCATCTAAGTGCGTATAGAGATTCTCCTATATTTCAATTTGCTGCGTCTTGTACTGTTCCATGGTCTGCAGTTTAAATGGAGGACTTTTATGATGCAAATGCAGGCAGGAGCGATAAATCTCTCTTGCGCTCCTCTCCTGGGCTCTCCTGATGCAAAATATCCCTCTCTCTCTCTCTCATACACACACACACACACACACACAAATTTAGGCGCTATCTCACACTCCCTTTCTCTCCACTGCAGCATCGTGTTACACTCGCCCCCTGGCCACATGAAAAATGAATCGGGTCCAGGTGATGCAGTGAGAGAGTGGGGAGGGGGAGAGAAGGAGAGAGAGGGAGAGAGAGACCCCAAAAAGTAATGCTTTGACTTTCCTCAACAACTTCTAGGTCACTTTAATTTGGAAGATGATAACTCAGTCAGCCGCTCAGTCACACACATGCATACACACAAAACTCGCACATACACTTCAAAACACACACTCAGCCGTAGTAATTCCAGAGTGCTGGGCTGTGAAGTAATCAGATTTCATTGTACTGCCATGTGATTGATTACAATGGCTGTACTAAGAATGATTACATGCACCATAGCAATTCATATAGTTGTTAATATTATTGATCTATCTTACGTCTTTATAGTAGATCAGAAATTTGCAGGATTTTATTGTTTATATAAATAGTAAGACCAGTTATATTTGTTTAATGCTGCTGATTATAATATATCATATTTGATATGAACATGAAAGTTCGACTTTGAATTCTAACTTAGTCTCCAAAATAGCAAAGTGTATTGCAGCTTCTTGGTATTGCACTTGTATAAATCTGAGAGACTCAAAAGAGACGATCCAGACGTAACCTACCTATTTTGGGTCAAGCTCCAAAAATGCTGGATCCCACATTTCCTATCATGCAACCCCGAAGAACTTGTTTGTTAGATCTTCCTTACTCGATAATCCATGTCTTTTGCCTCCAAACCCCCAAGGATTTTTTTTTGTTTTGCATTCAATCTGAGTTTCTCAGACTTTAAAAGCACAAGATGACATTACACAACAGCTTTCAAAGGCTGACAACGGGTCAATAGGGATAAGTATGACTTAGAGTATGTAGTGTCATTTGGGTACTGGACATAATCAAACGACCCAAACTGCATTGCATATCTTCAGACTGCACAGCAAATGATTTAAATAATTATCTTGTTGGATTAAAAAAAAGTGTGAATGATGGCGAGTGATGTACAGGTACAGTCAAGAGGGAAGACACTACAGCTCACATATATTATGTACAGTAGATAAATATTTTAATAATTTGAATTTATGTGAAGGAGGTACTTTTCACTTATGTTTGTGATAAACTGTTTTCATTTAGCGGTAGCAAAAACCAGTTATGACATTATCAATACAGTCATGTGATGCAGAGAGGACCTGTTGTTTAGTTGAATTCAATGTGAACAGTCTGCTGTTAATAGCATTAATAATGGTTGAGTTAATAGACTAATTGCAATGTAATTTACAATGTCTGTCTGTCTGTCTGTCTGTCTGTCCGTGTGTCCGCTGCATATACATCCTCTGGCCAACAGAGGGCGCTGTGGGGTGAAGTCTGCCATCTCTGATTGCCTTGTTTTCTTAATGCTTTGTGCAGTTAACAAAATGAATAACTTAATTTGTGTCAAAGGTTAATTTGCTAAGATAAAAATTATATGTGTCAATTGCTACTAGTGCTGCCTATGAACTGAAATGTATCTGCTGAATTAATCGAGTGACACTTTAATATTGTTTGAATATGGGAAGCAAACAATTAACTTAAAAATAAAGCAATAAATACAACACAAAGATGAACGTGAAAGCATGTGCTCAAACTAAATGCAAAACAAATCAATCTGTGTTAATGCTCAGGACATTTTGGCCATTACTCACAAAGGATCGACCCTGCCTTAATTACGAGTAAGGTCATACATGTGATGTTTTCCTGGGAAAACATGTGATTAAAGGCCATTCAATGATTTCAGTTAACTGTTAACCCCCATGTGCTGTTTCTCCACACCAGGGGGAGGTGGTGGATGTCCAGTACGCCAGTGTGGATGACCTCCGGAGAGCCAAAGACAGCCTGAACCTCACCAACCAGATTGCTGTGGTCAAGCTTGGCCAGGCACCTTTGCTGTACAAGGTAAGATCAAATCAAATGTCTGCAAAGAGCTCAGGCTCAGCTCTGCTGATAAGGGAACCACCCATGAGATTTAATGCAGTACTTGAGATCCATCTGATACTGTAATCCTGCAGCAGGAAAAGAAATGCTAGCCCAGACTATGGAATGAGATATTTTAATCTTTAAAAATAAATGCAAGGTCTGACTCAACATATGATTTTCCTATAATTGGGGGAGGGAGGTACATTTTGATTTAATATAATCTTGCCCAGATATACCTCCCTGCCCTTTGAAATAAATGAAATACAGCTTGCTGCCATTTTTTTTTTACTCTGGGCCTAATATATATGGCTAGTCATGCATCACTAATTCTTCATATTATGTTTGCCATAAATTCATCATTCCTGACTCCTGTATCCACAAAAAGATGTCTGAATCCGTCTGCCTTAATAAGAAATAACATTAGCAATGCATTGATTGATTAGGCCTGTTCCTGCTTGGATGTGTGCCACATTCAGCTCTAAGCAGTTTCCTATCAATTAAAGATGACAGGGAAAATATAAATTCCAATCCACTTAATTAAAGTATAAACATCTACTTACATGTTAATTGCTGATACATTTTAAGTTTCCATTAAATTAAAAATAATTCAATTATAACAACCTGAAAATAAACTCAATACTGAGTAATGCAAATTTACCCAGTACTCTAAGTGGCCTCTGACATAGTTGTATATATTCTCTTTTCACCAGAAACTATGAAATCTTGTTACTTCACCCCACGGAGTGGGAGTGAAGTCTTGTTTTGGGTGGTGGTGTCTGTCTGTCTGTCTGTGTGTCCGCTGCATATACATCCTCTGGCCAACAGAGGGGTTAAGTCTGCCATCTCTGATTGCCTTGTTTTCTTAATGCTTTGTGCAGTTAACAAAATGAATAACTTAATTTGTGTCAAAGGTTAATTTGCTAAGATAAAAATTCTATGTGTCAATAATGACTTCTCACCACAGGTACTTCAGGCTATAACAATTAAAAATGTGTTGCTTGTCCATATCAAAAGTCTAAGATTAATAATATGGTTTAAAACCCCTTAACATTCCCACAGGTCTCCTCTTTACATACTTTTCCACTTTATGCTGATAACATGCAGTTTAAGTCAGAAACCACATATGTTTTCTCATGCAGCAAAATGTGCTATTTCCGCCTACTATTTTCATATTTCTGCATACTGGGGTCCTTAAACAGGCTTTGAAGATATCACTGGAAAGCTGAGACTCTTGTGGATTCAATGAGTTTTCTTCATGTGGGATGATGTTAGTCTATGTAGCAGCCAGTTCATTGCATTGACAACATTTCTTGAGTCTCGACCTTGCTGCTTTTCTATATATATTGACAATAAGGGGGTTTCTCAGCAGTTTAGAGAACAGAAGTGCTCGCCATTGAAACACTGAAAATACAGAAATCTCCAAAATGACCAAAGTTTTTGAAACCAAATCACAGCATGGATTTGTCTGTGTTTTTCCAAGTTTCTGACTTGGAAAAAGTCAGAAACTGNCCCCCCCCCCCCTCTTTTTTTTCATCAATTCACGATATGAAGAAAATAGCAAAATTCAGCACCAAATGTGTGTAACAAATGCTATCAACCCAGACATTCTCAAAAAAGTGAGGGCTTGAATGGTAAGGGGTTGGATAAGCTAGTAAATGGACTGAAAGTCTTGTGTTTGTTAGTGGATTTTGTCCTTCTTTATAGCCCATATAGCTCCTTCTGCCTTGGGTTTTATGCTCTGTAACTAACTTTGCCCTTTGCTGACTTCCTAATTACTATGGCTTCAGAAATAGCCAACTACAACTTCATGGCTGAATAACAATACTGTAGTAACAGTCACTCCCTTCCATGTATTTAATTAACTTCTTTTGACTAAATTGCGCTTGTTGGAGTAGTTTCTCATCAGTTATTTTTAATTAAATTTGCCTTTAGTAGATTTCTAGAAAGAAAATGTCACTTTTGGATACAGTCATGATGCTACCTCTATTTAATTATCATTTTATTCATTCATGCACATTTCCTGATGAGGCTGGCTAAAATATCAGGGGCCAGATGCATTATACTGTATAGATCCATAACTTCTGTGTTTGCACAAAGACAGAAATAGACACATGCATTCTTTTCATCAGTTTTTTAAAGCTGCATGTATGCAGGCAGGAGCCTCATTTCCACACCCACTGTTAGTCATGAGTGGATGTAGAAAAACATTTAAGCCCCATTTGTGTTGTGCCTGCTTAACCACTCATTACACCTGTCAATGAGAAAAATAATAACGTTCAGGTCTAATATTATCAACTGTGTTACATCGGCATGACCATCATTATGCATGACCATTCGAAACAGCTTGACTCTTTGTTGTGTCCATTATCACTAATGCACGTTTTCTGCAAACCACGGTGAAATCTTAATCATCATCATTATTAAATGCATGGTCAGTTCATTCATTCATAGGGTTCATATTTAAATAAAAACCATCATGGATCATACAAAATAAAAAATTCAGTTTAATAATGTGCCAATCAGTGAAATTGGCAAACAATCTGAAAATAATGGTTTATTATAAGGTTACATCTCTCATCTCATAATTCATGTTCACCTTCATATGACCAGCAGCTGCTACAGCTAAAACTGTGCATGCATATGGCCTGGAGAATATGTGAGGTAGGGAAAGGTGTTTAGATGGTTTTTCTTCATACAAACCACTTCTACTGCTAATCAACTTAGCTTAAGATAAAAGATTTCTCTTTTTGATTACGAGAGCTCATTCTTTACATCGGAAATAGTAGTTTGACTAAAGAATCCACTTGCTAGCTTTCAACTGTGTCATAGTCTTCAACAGTGTATCGGTTTGCTCAGGTATCATCCTTGTTAGCTTGAAAGCATCAAAGTATATTATTGGATGTGGAAATGGCAGTTTGACTATACAGTCTCGACTCAACATTCCATGCTATGCAGCTTTGAGTGGAAGTTTGAACAGTATAACAGTCTCCAACAGTGAGGAAATTTGGCTGTTAAATGTTGAAAGCTACTAAATGGACCTTGGGTTGGGACTGTTTTGTCAAATTTATACATTTATCTCACTGAAGTCCAAAATTTCCCTTTGAGTTATTTAATAAAAGAAAAGAAAGAAAAATCTGTTTCCCTCGCTTTATTCATTGTACATTACCCTTCTTCTGAGTGTGAGGTTAGTGAAAAATGACAGGCTAATGAGCCATAACAGGAGTAAATGGAGGTTACCCAAAAAAAAAAGGAAAGGGAATGTTTAAAGACGGGTCACCATACTTTACATTAATATAGTTGGACTTTTAAAAAGCCATTAAATCAGACTGCACTTCCTGCCACATGGGACCCTGCTAGCAACAGGCTGTCGACCCATTTTCCCTCCTCGCCCACAGTTTGTGACAAATTTGATCATGTGTGTTTCATAATGTCTCCGTGTGTCAGCAGCTGAGAAATGATCGTCCTTTACATATAAATGGGGAAGGGTGATTGATGAGCCTTGTACTCTCACTAATGAATGTGTGACGGTGACTGCAAGCTCAATGTTACACATACAGCTAGATACATATTTGATACACAAACATGGGAAACATTTTGACCATGTTAGCTTAATTCATTTGGTTCCATTTAGTACTAGCTAATTTACGAACCCAGACCGTTCCCATTCCCAGGTTTAATAGAAACTCAAGGCACCTATTAGCATCTGTATCAGTCTATATGAGACAATCTTCATATTATGTCATGTGACATAATAACCTAGGCTACTAGGTTATTAGCACAGAAGCTAATCAATATACTGGTGTAGATGGGTGAAATTTAGCCGCTTCCATCTACACCAGTACATTGATTAGCTTCTGTGCTGGTACGCTGCTTCTCCAAACTGGGAGCCATCTACTTTGATCAGTAAACTGACTATGGATAAGTACCTCATACCACCTCACTTGACCTGACGTGTAGCATCATAGTTTGAAGTGTAGGTCTCCTCTGTAATGCAAAGAGGCCCTGATCAGGCATCCAAATACAACATCATGGGAATGAGAATAAAGTATAATTTATATAATCTTATTCTGAATATTGATATACTCCAGACATACACACATATAATATATATTTGTGTAATAATTGCTGAATGTCCATTTGAATGTCAGTAATGTGTGCGTTTGATTGTGTGTGTGTGTGTGCGCGTGCGCGTGCGCGTGTGCAAGTGTGTGTGTGTGTTGTGTCCCTGTTTCCCAGTGAAGGACAGAGTTGTGATGAGAGGGGAATGACCGTGGTTGGTGTCACATATTCAATAAAATAGTCATCCACGCTCATAAAAAACAAGGACGCTACATTTCCCATGGACAACAATGAAATACTGCTCTGCACGGTGGCAGCTGCAGCACACTTCCTCCAACCCAGCAACTATTCTCTAATCATTATCAGCAATGTTGGCTAAATAAACAGGATCACAGTTTATTTACTTATAATCATCATGAGGAGGACAACCAGTCATAATAACAAAAACAGCAAGTCAGTATTCATAAATGTGCTTTCTTCCTTCGAACTGATAGCACATAATAATACATAAATAATAGTTAAAAATCTAAGCCAAACAACCTCGCAGTACAGTTTGTCTGATAAGTAATCTCTGGCAAGCACAGCTCAGAAACACACAGAAATATCACAGCTTTCACATTACCATTCATTTCCTGCAGAGACACATAGAGTGGTAAGTATACACCTTGTGTCACACATTCTTTTAGCAAAGTAATAGGACAATCACACAGAGAACATGCTGTCCTCATGAACAGTTTGTATGACTTCCAACAGAAAGTAATGCACTGATATTTTTGGGTATCGCAGGAAATAGAATCTCTGAAACCTGGCAGAATTGTTATTCAGTCGACTTCAACTGCACAGTTAGTTATCATCGTGGATGGCATCTCATAATGGCATTGTTACACAGTATTTTTTTATAGAAAATAAATGGAGGAACCCTCTGTTGCATGCTGTTGCCAAATGTTGCCATCCTACTGTTTATTTGAATGTGAAATTCAGGTGACTGGCTGGGGATCCACTTTTACAACATTTGTATTTATAATTTGTCATTTCATACATTTTGTTACTGTCCAATTTAATCTGGATTATGAAATTCCACCCCTGAAAATCAGAAAGAATTACAGTACCCCCCTATCCCACCTGCATTCCTATTAAGAAAGCCTCATCCAGAGGCCTCCTGCTTCTGCATGGCGAATTATGTGGGATTATGCTAAACAAATTGTACTAAATAATTTTAATAAAAGATTTTTTCTGTTGTTAAAAGACAGTAAAATGCATTAAAACATTTTCATCATGTTCAGGTAATAATTCTCGTAATATAGGGTCAAAGGATAGTGAAATGTGTGTTTCAGTAAATACCTGAAAAATCAATATACTTCATCAAATTGATGCCAAGATCATCTAGAAATCCAATTCTGGCAGAAAGCATTCCTGCTCATTGGTTTGCAACATTGTGTGCAATAGCCCAAAACACCCACAGACATTAAAGTGATAGCTACACATAAACAGTATGAAAGTTGACCTCTCGCTGTTTCCAGTGTTAGCATATTGCCAAACCCTATGTCCTGAATATTGACGGAGTATTTTAGTTTTATTCTACCTACCGTACTGTCAATGGGGAAAGAGTTCTCACTACATCCATTATTTTACTGTTCACACTGACAGCAAGAGCAGAAATCATGTCTCATCTGAATCTGTCTCCCACAATTCATATGCAGCATATGCTTGTATACAACGTGTACATCATAGAAATAGCAGTCAAAAGTATTTCTTGTCTGTCTGCTGGTGCAATATGAAGACCGCAGTTTTCGAAAAGTCAAAATCTTTCTTGAGATAGATTATTCAAGTAATGTGATTGAAAATCCTTTTAAAAGCTGCACAAATGTTTCTTTTAACAATGGAACAAATGACAAATGTGAAAAGTCTTGGAGCCGGAGCCACAGAGGGTTACCATCCAGCTGTGCAGTTCCCCTCAGCTCTGTGGGGAGTTTTCTTCCAGCTCATTGTGTTGGTTCTCTGGCCCACTCATTTGCTGTTCAGTCTTACCGCTTTCATCAATCCTTTCTCCTGCAGCAAAAAGGATCACTGATACACCAACTGCACTTTATCTGCACGGTTCAAATGAGACAGAGTGACTAAAGAGCCAGATATTTCTCTTTGTTGTGGGTATATACTTTATGTGTAAATTGGCAGTTTTCTTTCGTTTTGCCTTGTTTGCCTTAATACCTTTTATATGTGATAATATATCAGCTTGTTCCAAAGCAACCACTTTCTCAAGTGAAAATGGGTTTTAATCATGTTAGTGCGTTTGGATTAAAAAGCTCTTTTTGCAGCTCATTTTAAACCAAGTGTCAAATGTTACTTATTATGCGTGTGGTGTGTGTGTGTATCCAGCTATCCCTCCTGTCTGAGCTGGGTTTCGGCGGCGTTCTGCTTTACATCGACCCGTGTGATGCTCCCCCTGGCCGCCACACCTGGCATCAAGCCTTCAGAGTAACTCTCAACCCCGGAGGAAACCCTGCCAACGGTAAGTGTGACTTAATTCTGTTTCTACTTTCCCAATGGATAAATAATGTTATTTAATCACTGGATTGGTCAATCTTTATAATTATAACAGGTTTGTAATAGATGGAAATACAAAAATAATCTTGTTTCAAATATTTTCATTAGAAGCAAAGAACAAAACAAAAGTACAGGCCAGACGAGAGTTATGCCTCATTTTTGTTTTACAGTGCTCCATAGAAGCCAACAAAAATAACTAAAATAAAACAGTCAGTTTATATAAATGAATGGATGAGTGTAGGATGAAACAAACAAGTTAAATGGAACAAAATGAAATTAAGAGTAAACAACAAGAAAAAAAAAATACACAAGTGAATAAATAAACAGATGTACTTCAAAATGATCTTGCTGCCTTAGACATTGAGAATCTCGTGCACAGCGTAGATCAATCCAAACTCCAGAAACAAGCACTTTACATGTTTTTAGCTTGTCCTCTTGCAGACAGACTTTTTTTAGACATTGCCATCATGATGCAGCTATGTCAGCATCCTTTTGATTCCTCTTTTGCAATTTAATCACTGCAAAATCCACTTATTTAGGGTACATTCTGCTGTAATAGTGGCAGGCAGTATTTCCCTAATCTTCCTAAGCTCTGTTCAGAAAACAACAATTTAAAAGTTTTATTGTCATCTGGTAGTCAGACCTGATGAAGCACGAGTTGAGACTCTTTACATATCAGCATCATGTCGTATTTATTTTGATAAGGCCAGTTGGTCCAGTAGTATGAAAGATTAGCAAAAATACAGACAGACTGACAGACACACATGCACACATGATGTATGTTTCTTACACACAAAGTGCATGTAACACTAAAATTATGTGGCAAATAGACACTAATCGCAATTAAGAATGTTTTTAAACCTCTAGCACAACATTTTTCTGTTAGTATTACCAGTTATTGTAGCAATGCTCAGTTCAGTCAAAATTCTCTCTGGAATCTGGTCACCGTCTAAAACTTGCTCACATTTCCTACCTTAGCCTGAGGCAGAGGATGTTATATCTCTGTATCTCCGTGACTCTTTTCTACTGTATTTAAATCACCCTCCCATGACGCATGACCTGTCCGACCCTCAGTCTTGTCCCCACTTCCTGTTTTTCTGCCCGGTCTGGCCAATAGGGACGTGTCATTACCGCTGAAGTATCTTTAGTCCTTGTAAGAGTCCCAGTACCACAGTGGCGAGACCCAGTAGAGCCCCACCAGATGTCTGGACTGCTGTGTGAGCATGTGTAAGAGTGTGTGAACGTGTATTTGGGGGGATGTGTTTAAGTGGAAGAGAGAGAGAGAGACAGATGCTGGCTGTCTGGTATCTCACCAATCGCAATGCTCTCAGGTCCCCTGTGCTAATACAGCTCAGAAGAACAGAAGATATGAAAGGACACCTCATTACTCATATCAACCATACTTTATTCAACTGCCAGGCACTGCCGAGGTTAAATCACTATGTTTTCATTACTGAAAAAAATGTTTTATAACATTTATAATAAAAAGAAATGTCTTACCGGGATCTTTTTTTAAGCCTGGAAACTTTCATTAATCTCTAATTCCCACAAGGGTTTAATTAAAGAAGTGCATTGGTTATGTATCACAGCTTTCAAGAAGGTTTCTTTTCCTTTTTCTGTTTTTCATCAACACATCTGAGAATTTTTATGATAAGACATTATTGATCCCCAGGGGCGCAGCATAATTGTGGATTGGCCCCGATGCAAATATTTTTTTGGGCCCACAGTTGTGCACAGATACACACAACCAAATCAAGAGTCTCAACCTGCAACCGTTGATCAGAAATTGGGAGAATGAATATTTATTTTTTCAATAAACATTCAGTGTAGGAACATTTAAATTGGACAAATTGGAAGCAGAAAAAGACTCTATTGCTTAAAACTGTGTTATAAAAGTTTTTCATAGTAAGCAAAATGTGGTATAGATATCACCATCAAGCATGAGTGTTGGTCTATAACTTGCAGAAGAAAACTTCTGTATGAGGTCAATATGTCATAAAACTGATGTATGTGTGTGCTGTGCTGTGATCACAACATATATTCCTACTTCTAGGAGATTAAAAGCTAGGAAAAAATTGTACATGCAGCTAAGCTTTCATTGCACTAAAGCTACAAACAACAATATGACATTTGCTCCCATGTAGATCTTTTAAATGTGTATTAAAAGTCAGTGATTACAGCTCCTCTAATCTGCTGCCTCCAGCACTCTGATGCTAGCTTGTGCATCACAGATGGTAAATCTACAGTATGTGCTGTCACTTGCTACAAATGCAGATTATTTGTTTTAAAAAATGTGTTTGTAAATCTGTTCCTGCATTGCGAGTGATCCTTTCCAGCATCCTGAACATACGCTTTCATACGAAGCCAAGAAACCAGACTGTTTCAATGTATGTAAATGCTGCTGGAGCCATTTTTTGATGTGCTGCCTGTAACTTAAAAGCCATTTAATTGAATAATTTGTGGTAGTATTTATTCATTCATAATTAAACTTCCTATATTGCAAGTATTTAAAAGTCAGATATCATTTAGTGTAACAGCTGAAAAGATGTTGCATTCACATCTGGATATTGCTTATGCAAAATAAGTTGATAGTAGAAGGCTGACAGTGTAGTGCTGTGGTTGTTTTTAGCAGGACAAGCATTAGATTTATTAGTTTGTTTGTTTTTCATCAATTTTTCCAGCAAGATCGTTATCCGTTAAGTCATTTCGCAATTCACAGGTTTACATTTCCTTCTACACGTGTGCAGGATATGCAGATTCCTCCCAAGTGTCAGACTGCAGTGCCTATGAGAGATAGGACCCGCACTGCCTCATCTGTCATCAGGCTTAATAAGAATAAAATATCTTGTTGATGCCCTTTAAATCCTGGAATATCCCATCATTTGCAGTTGCTGTTGTGACGTAGAGTGTGAGTGTTTGTGCAGGATTCAACTCACAGTGCTAAATGCCATTACAACAATTAGCCACACAGTGTTGACATGGCTGAATTGCAGGAGAAGGCCACTGCATGGGAGGGAAAGTCTGCCATCAGAAAAAAGAGAAAACATATCCACCCCCAGCATTATGCACGTTTGAATACTTGGCACATTTTTATTTTTGTTCCAGAAGATCTGATATTAGCTAAATAAGACATCTTTCATGATAAGACATATAATCCTACTAAATGTCTCACCTGTTAACACATTTTCATGTGTTAAATATATTACTTTTGACTTGAAATGCTGTAATGCTATATATATAACATTACATATGTGCTACTATGAAATGATGTTTCACATATGAAGAATATATGAGGTGATCAGAATTATTATTCAGAAAATCACATAGAATGAAATAGGAACAGTTATTTATTCTATACAAACTTGCTCCTACTTTTCAGGGGAGAAAACAAAAGAAAGAAAAAGATTTATATCAATGTCGATGGCTACATGATAAAATTACAGAGTCTGTTTGCATCATGGGACTTTTTCAGTATTCATTTTATTGACATAGTATTGAAAAGTTCTATTGAAAAGCTGTGTGTGAGAGAGCAAGAGAGAAGAAGAGAAGGTGGGCTCTCGAAAGCTGGATTTCTCTTAAAACAGTAACCTATTCATCAATGCATTTCCAATGCAAAACAGAAGCTTTTCATTCATAAAACTTTCTTTCCCGTGTGTCTGATTGCTCAGTGTCGGGTACAAGAGGGTGGCCGTGTGGTGTTCAGCCAGTTCATCAAACATTGTTTTGTAAAAAAAATGAAAATAGAGCAAGAGACAAAGAAAAAAATTCTAGGTGCAGTACTGGGATGTGGAAATATATTTAATTACTAATTATATTGCTGATATAAAATCAATTTGATGCTTGAAGGCACAACAATTGCATTGCCAATGAATATTAGGTTAGGTTGCCCAATTATGGGTGACTTTTGGTATATGTCATGCCGACTTCATGTCTTTTATTCGAATACAGAGGCAGATAATTTGTTGCTTGAATAGACACAGATACATACAATAAATGCATGTTTTATGTGATACACTCATGTTAATTTAGTACAGGAAGAATCACAACATATCATACCATATTTGATCTAATTATGGCCGGCCTAAGATCTGAATAACACCAACAGTCAGTTGCCTCTATCCAACTCAGTCTTTAAATTAGTCTTTTCTGGGTCAAGATGAAGATGGAAAATTGGATCCATTAGTGCAGTAAAGTAAACTGCATCATTACTCCATTCAAAATGCAGACGTTTTCTACCAGGAGATAAAGATAGATACTGCAAACACATCAGGTTTGTTTTTCAATGTGGCAATACTGCAGTGTTGTTTAAAGCCTGACTTATCAGACAGACACTGTTTGTTAAAGGGAGCATCACTGCGTCTCCTGGTGGCAAGACAGAGAAGAAGAACTCAACACACTGAGACTTTCAGTCATTTTGCGGCGGGGCTGTACTTCACACGTACTCCGGTGCAAAACAACCCCTCGCAATTTAGTGAAATGTAGGCCATTTTTCCACACTTCATGTGCATTTACGTTTCAAGAACTGAGACATTTCCAGCTGTTCGGTGTGACTGTTGAAAAGCTGTTGCACTGCACCTGTTTTACTTGGGTTGAAATGATTTTGCCTTTCAGGCCCTTGGTGTTTTAAGAGCTTTAAAACATGCTCAGTTCTCAGTGATGTCAACAGCACCTCCCTTTTCAAATGGAAAAATAAGACACAAGAAGCTGTCAGGAGTGCTCCCCAGTGAAAATGCTGCCAGTGGAAGAGCTGTTTAGAGTAAATGTAATTCCACTGTTTGCCGGGGCTCTGTATAACATTCCCCAGACTTTCCCCACCTCTCAGTTTATTGTTTGGACTTTGTTGTCTCCCTCTCTCCACCCTCTCCTCCTCCTTCCTCAGCGTGTTAATTTGACTCTTCCTTGTAGCGTTGTATCACTGCTGTGTTGTCGTGCGCTGCCTGCTGAGACAGCCACAGCAAATCAAAGCTCTGCCTTCTCATACATACATCATTCCCAATTCTCTTATGTATGTTATGCATGAATATGCATGTCAGCGTGTAGGTGTGGTTTGTGTATGTGTGTGGGCATTCAGGAAGAACCAACAGTGTTTCTACATGCATAAAAAACTAGGATGGAAAAAGAGTAATTTCCAAGGATGGGAATATGCATATATTCACTATGTATTCCTTACTGTACGTGCCTTTAAATGCCCTGAGTAACAGGGCATGAATGAATACAGAAAAAAAAACAAGTCGTGTGCAGATTCCTGCAGAGCCCACGGTGTTTGGTTAGATATCATCGGCAGGTGTTCGCTGTCAGGTTTACTCGTCGTTGCTCCAACATTCATCTAGTCTGATATGCACCATGCTGCTGTAGCATTCATTTATTCTTGGAAGAGATGCCACAGCTTGGATATTCTAGCTTGCCCCGTAACTGTCTCCACACTTGGTATAAAACTGAACCAGTGCCAAAAAACAAAAGTCTATCCTACTTGAAGACACATTAAAAATGACTGATTTAGAAAACATTAATGACTGCAACTCGCTGTATAAAAGCTTGGTTAGCAGTTTAATTTGGAGTAAATAAAGCTTCATTTGAGGAATGCGCACTTTATAACCAATTTGATTTGGGACACACATTTGTCCTGGAGAAGGGAAAGCACACACAGGCAGTAATGCCACACACACTGGGATCAGATTACAGCCTTAAAGGTCCCATATTATGCAAGTTTAAACTTTTTTTAAACGTGTCCAATGGGTCTCTAAATCAAGGTTATTAACTTTTTTTCTCAAAAAACACACACATCCAGCCTGTTTGAGCTCTCTCAATTTCAGCAGTTTCTGCCTTATTTAGGTTTCAGTGATTTGAGTGGGTGGGAACGCTATGTTAATGAGGCACTGCTGCCATTGGCTGCCTGGTCGCTAGGACTACTGAGGCGTTACGGAGGCAGAGGCGACAAAAACAAATAGCAACATGGCTGGCACGTCAGGAGCAATTGGAGCGGCATCAAATATAGTACAACCATATACCACACATATCCTTTCTCCCCGCAGAAGCACAATGATATCTGAGCTCAATTGAGAATATTCGGCAGCGACAATTATTAGAGCAAACGCTATCATCAACAGACAGACTCTGAGGCCATGCTAACGCAAATGCTAACCAGCCATCCTTTGAATCAACTCTACAGAATATTTAGACAATTACCGACGTAAACACACAAACACCGTGTGGCATTCGGTGACAGTTCAAACACAATTTGAATGCCATGTCCCTTTATCCCAACAGAAGCCGAATGATTACTTAGCTCGATTGAGAATATTCTGTAGCGACAGTGGCTAAAGCAGATGCTAGCATCGACAGACACGCTGTCGCTACGCTAACGCTGAATGCACATAGTTTTTATTGAACTGTAAATAGTATTATATGTTGCTGGAGCATTGCCATTGTAAATCAAGTCTAGCCATTGAGTCCTTCTTTCTCCAGATGCTGGCAAAGAAAAGAGACACTTGTGTTGCCTTTTACAGCCGACAACAGAAGACTTTGTATGCCTTCCTCTAAGCTTAGACATGTCTAGCAGCGGTAACTAACTGTACAGACGTTGGCTTCTTCATATTAGCGGGTTGAGGCCCTGGGAGCATAGGGTGACGTAAACTTTGGGTGGGACCTATGCAAATAGCTCCCGTTTGTGACGTCCCAGGGGGCTCCTAGCCAGAACAGACTGTAGGAGGATGAAACGGAGAAGATGCTGACAAAGCTAAACAATGCAGAGGCTTCAGTTTTCCATCCTCTTAGGTTTGGTTGGCTGAAGGATGACTAAGGAACATATGTAAAGGCCAGAGAAAAGATGTTTTTCATAAAATGGGATACAAAAAGCAAAGATTAGAGAAAAAGCTGAAAAGCCAGTGTCAGCTGCCATTTAGATTTAATTGAAACCAGCTGAAACGTTAAGAGGAAGACCAAAAAGAACACATAAGCTTTGTTGGTGTGAGCATGTTTGTAAAGGCACTGATGAGAAAATGAAATATGATCAACAAAGTCTATATTGATTACACCCACAGGTTTTAGGGTTTATCTGATGCCAAGACATCTGTGGTGATCCTAAAACCTAAAACGTATCAATACTAAGTCTTGTTACGTGCATCAATAGTGTCCATTTCACGCTGCAATCTTCTGCTTCTCTGCTGCTGTTGTGTGAATTAGATCTCACTTTTTTTACACACGCTGTCTGCTGCTGTGGTGTGTAGGCGTGCATCAATCTGACTACTTCTAACAAATAACATCAATTTTGTAATATAGGAAACTGTCTTGTGGTATAACATACATGTGTTTAAGTCATTAAATGAGAAATGCCTAATGGTTTAGTTGATCTGCTTTACATTGTGCATAGTGTTTTGTTTATTTTTATATAACTCACATCCTTTCTTTCTTCTGCACCTACCCTCTAGAAGCACATATTCAAAGAATAGGTCAGGCTGATTTCAGTTAGTCTGACTGACATTTTTCTCAGTAAATTCAGTTCAATAAAGCAAATTCAACATACTTTTTCAGCATAAGTTGCCATAGTAACTGAGCTTGAACTGCTGTATGTTGATGGTGCTTTATGGAACTTAATAAGGTAAAAATGTCAAACCAGACCCAAGTTTCTGTCTGTAGTCCATTTGTAATCAGAGAAATATCGACCAATCACATTTGTGCAGACTTTGGTTTAACAGTCCATGTGGAAAGTAAAAGGGGCAGAATGCAGTGGCTGAAATGTAATCCAGGAAGTCAAAATGTCATCTGGACCTTAAATACCTAAAAAAAAAGTGTTGATAAATCAAACTGTAAACAGCAGTTGTTTTTCATCAATGAATATCTATGAGGTTTTGAAGATTTGCATGAGAAAAGCCTGATAGAAACACCAAATTTGATCAAACTTTCGAAAATGCACATGAAAGTTTTTACGCTCACTTGAGGGGTTTTTTTTGTTTTGTTTTTTTAAATAGTTAATGCGCTAAATGGTAGATGTATCTACTACTCTGTATATATTCAGAGATGGCATATTAATTATGCATCATTGATTTGAAACCACAATTTGTGGCGCTGCCCATCGCAACAAGGCTTTGCCTAACCCTGGATTTTGCAGTTTTGAAAATGTATCACAGCAGCAATATATCCTTTCCTTCTTGACAATTTAGAGGTGAACGAAAATGTCACACTGTTCCTTATACTTCGTATTCTACCAGGAATGTGTGGGTGCATGATAAACCAATGCAGTGCCTCGCTGAATGATGTTGCATTGTAATGCAGAAAATGGTGTTTTAGCTGTTTTTGCTGAATAACTTGGCTGCGTTGAAATGAATGATCTAAGCTGTAAAACTCAAACTTGTTTGATGTAGTGGTGATAGTATCAAGAAACAAGACGGAGAAACAATTGATTCTGCTTGGATATAAAAAAGGTTAGGGAGCCCTTTGGTTGAAGCATCGTTAGTGGTGCAGATGCTGATTTTGGACATGTTTCTGTCCAACATAACAATGGGCCAACCTGCCTGAAAGACATGCCATGTCCCACACTCATGAGAATGCAGAGCACAAGAGGGGAATGGAAACTGTGTTCTCCCTTTGTGGAAAAAGAGAAAAAAATAATTGTTTCTGGCACATTTTACTTATCAGAGGCCTCATGTTTTTGCCAAGTTGTTGCCCCTGGTAGTGAGGCAATTTCCTCTGTCCTTTGAATGTAGCTGCCATGTGTGTGGTTTTATTTTTCACTGATTTATTTCCATATCCCCTTGCTGTGTTTAACAAAGAACTGAGAACTGCTGGCCATCAGCTTGTGGTTGCTCTCTGTACGTGGTCTCTTTGATATTATACACCACTGGTTGTGTATGGCTGCGATTGTATAATTGTGTTAACCTTTACCATGCTGCCGCTCTTTCTCAGCCTTTCTCTGATTTATCCAAATGGTGATATTCATACCATTGGCTCGTGTTAATTTTTAACTGGTTGACAGGTGGGTCTTTTAACCCGGTCCCTTGGGTTATTCAGAAACCTCTGCTGGATTCAAATAAACCCAATGAATGGAACATGTAGTCATTAGCATATTGATTTAAATACAAGGTTGCTACGAGACATCTATTTTACCTTTTTTTTAAATGGACAATCATAGCAATATTTATTTGAGCAGAAGAAGGAAGTCAAAGTTTATCCTCTGAAGAATGTCTGAGAATATGAGATTACAATATGTACTGTTATTTCCTCTGTTGAAGGAACAACACAATAGTTAGTTCTGCGACTGTTTGTCTCCTGTCCAGAAAGATGTACATTGTACCACATCAAATTTGTTGAAGTGCGGTCCAGGTAGAAGTAGACACTGTGGATCAGGGTGTGCATTTTGCATACTCAGTCACTTACAGGCAGGTTAGGGAAAAGATACTGTAGGTTGGATTGGGGGGGGAAATTACCCTGCTAATTTCCATCACAAAACCCTCACCAGAACATTTGCACCTTTTTTTTCCTCTGACATTTTGTGCTCCACATTTTTGCTTTTTGGTCCTCTGACATTATGGACAGATCCACTTAAAGGAGTGGGGAGGTGAAGACATCTGCCTTACAGTATAGGTAGCCTGCTGAAGATCTATTCCACCAACAAGTGAGCCAATGAATGCAATTATATTGACTGTGGTAGACTTGTAGCACACTGGTTAATTTGTGTGCCAGATTAAGTCTGGGCCTTTGGAAAGGTTCTTATGGTAACTATGAGATGGTGTAGGAACCACTGTGGTAATGGCAAATAAACTATAGGTTCAGATAATCTAAAACAACTCGGTCATGATGAGACAAAGATTGTGTTGCACTTCGTTACAGCTCTATGAAAGGATGTGTTTCCTGGATTACAGAGGCGCTGTTCATCCATCCACCATCCCAGCCTCCTGCCATCATGAATTCCTGAATTGGCAATAAGCACTTATTTAACTATTTAGTTTTGTAATATTAAATGTCTCATTGTTTTTGTATTGAAAAAATAAACATCCTGTCTCCGGTATTTCAAGTTGCACAAATTTTTTTAGAACAAAAGCAGAGCTAAAAGCACTTGGACTTGCGTTCATCAGATGAAAACAAACATCTCAAAATGAATCATAATGTTGCTACATAACTGCTGCATGTGTTGTGCTTATAACTTGTTTCTGATGCCCTCAAGAAACCACTTAGGTTCATGGATAAACTCACTGGCGTTGAAGTAGATTGTGAGATGCAGGATTATCTTCAATGAACATCATTTCTGGACAGTTCACTCTAATGTACCTGTGTAAAAACAAATATACTTTGGATATTTATAGTCCATGAAACTGAGGTACAAAGCCCACTGTTTGGTGTTTCTGAAGCCTGAGTTAAGATCATAGTGTGGTGTGGAGAGTTTGGTTTGCATCATCATTTGGGGAATTGTTTTATTGCAGGCTGCTTGAACATTGCTAATGAAATAACACACTTAACTTCATCCTCCCTGTTATCCTCCCTTCTTTGTAATACTGTTTTTCAAGTGGTAATACCCATGCAGCAAGAACCTCAAAGTGAATATCAGTTAGCATCCTATCAAGTCCAACTTTACAACAAATTGTTCCAATTTGAAGGCAATTTATTCAAGATCAAGAACTGGAGTTAGCCCACACAGTTCTCAGCCTGCAAAGTAAGGCTATCCAGTATGGAGTGAATCACTATCACACTGTGCCTGACCTCCCATCTTGTTTCAAGGTGAAAACAAACTTTTAGAGAGTTCTCATCAGGAATTAGCTCACACAGTTTTTCAGGAGAAAGTACTTTCTCTGTTCATTTTGCTGAGAGTTGGACTTTGCTGGATTCATTACAGTTAATTGGCTGTTTAGTGGGACACTACTGAACAGTTGAGTGTGGGAGCTGCAGCTGTAGCATTAGCATCAGTGCGGGCTGAATTATGCATGGAGGTTAAAGCTTCTGAAAGCTTCTCCTTATGATTTATTAATGTCTGCTCGCAGATAGGGATGGATTAGGTCTACGGCAGGGATACCAAAAGATGACACATTCACAATGGTCACGGCGGAGTTATGTTACAAAACCGGATGGAAATCAAAGCCAGAATGATGATATTATTCCTTCGACTTCCAACATTTGTGAAACAGTGGGTGCTCACAGAATTTAAAGTTTCATACATTGTGTATGAGACCGTATTTAAAAAACTGTGGGAAGACAAATGCCTCACTGTGAGCAGCTCTGTTGAGCCTGGATGAAGCTAACAGCTTTATGGTGTGATGGTACAGCTTGATCCAGTGGTGTGCCCACACTCTTTTTACTTGGGTGGCTCGGTCAAAAGATGCACATAAGCATCCGTGTACATCCAGATTTACATAATCTGTTACACTACCAAACAAGGTTGCATTATAACTGATACAGGCAGTATTTGTGGGCATGTGTACTATGATCCGACTAGAACCTTACTAGTGCAAACAAGGAGGATCTTAGCTAGAGTTTGGCAACAAGACAGTATAACATGGTGTTCATTAGTATTATTGCACGTGATAATAAATCTACGTTATTGCACATTAGGTTGGGATGTATTTAGGGGTTAGCTTTCAGTCCATAATTGTGATGGTTTTGGCAAAGACACTGTTCATAAATCTTGTTATGTCTGTGTTTTGATGGACCTGTAGCATTTTCAGGAGTGCAACCGTTCAAACAGGTGATGGGCAGGGTGAAATGAATCTTTTAGGATGTTGTGTGTCTTCTATAGGCAGCAGGAGGTGAAGATGTGGTCAAGGGCAGGCAGCTGTTCTGTGCAGTTGTTGTGATGATTGCATAATCTTGCAATTTTAGTTCAATCTTGTAGTTCTCTTGTGGTCTAATGATTTTTCGGGATCTTGTGATAATGTACGGTGTTGTAATCTTGTGACAGAAATGAAGTGGCGAATACAGACATGAGGGAAGCGTTCTGTTTACCTGATCAAAACATTTTTGAGTCTTTTTTTTAGTGTAGCCTTTGGAAGGGCCTAAGAAAAGAACATAATCAAAACTGATAAAGTAAAGTTTATTTTAAACCATGCTTAAATAAAAATTTACATAAAAATGACTATCATTACCATTACCGTGTTAAAAGCATTATCAACTCTGATAGATATGTTTCCCCCCCCAATCTCAGGTTATGATTACTGGGTCTGATTAAACTGATTGGAAAACTGTTCAAGGTAGAATTAAGGGTTGTTAAAGCAAATGTCTTTGCAACTTTTGTGATTAGAGAGTCCTTCAGAATAAACTAAAATTTTAATGTTTTTATTGTAACTGTAGCAGAAAAGAAGAGTATAGTCTTTACTTAAAGCAGGGTTCAGAACACCGGAGATCAGTCCAGGCAAAGGTGCCAAAGCATCAGGCAACAAATAAAAGCACAGAAGCACACTATTTAAACTGCAGGAAAACACAATGAGAAAACACCAGTAGAAGTACATAAAGAGGTGGCTCAAGTGCTCACTGAAAACAGTGAAGATGAACTGGCAACAGACACAAGGATGATAGAGACTAAACACAAAAGGAGAGCAAGGTGAGACAAATCAAGGAGGGGAAGACAATCAGATTCGCTGGAAAGCAGACTAAGACAAGAAGTAAGACAAACAAGGAAAAAAAGCATAGCCTGTAAAAACAAGAGCCTCATAGTAATTTAACACGTGAAAACATCCCTGGACAGGATATCAGACGTCACTGAGCTGACAAATAGAGATAGACAACCATTCATGCTCTCACAGAGGGGGAGACGGATCAAATAATAGTAATTACCAAGAACATAATGCGCAAAAAAACAAATAAAACGGGGCACTCTTAATATGACACAGAAAACAATATCCTCTTGCTTAACAAAACAGCAGAGGGAGAACAAAGAATTAAGCAACTAAGAACAGTCAGTGACCAAAACTGAAAGCTGAAAGAGCACAAAGGTGACAGAGAGACACGCGAGCTTTATGATCTGGACTGGTTGTGCAGTCTGTGTTTATTCAGCTGTTACACTGCAAAAAATCTTGCCAACCATATTGTCTAATTTCTAGTCAAAAAAACATCTTATTACACTGAATAAACATCATATTATAATTAGATTCATTGTTTTTTTATTTATTTTTGAAGTGATATCTTTCCAGTAAAGCTATTCTGTTATTATCCTCCAGTCTCTTTGCTTTATGTTCCTTTCATCTCTGTATGTTTATGGCGGATTCATAAAATCTCATTGCAAATTTCTTCATCTAGTTGAAACATTTTCTACATGTGGAGATGTGGAGTCTTTGCCTAAGCTTGTGCCTCTTTAGTCCAATTTGCATCTGCGCCCACTCAAGTCTTTCATTTATGTTGTTTGCAACAAAAGTCACAAAAAAAGAAAATTTAAGATTTGAGTTGCATTTTGTAAGAGCTCTGCGTGGGACAGCTGTAGGGGTTGTCAACGCAAATTGGGCAGGTAGCAGTGCTTTACTGAAAAGTAGAACTCTTGAACCTCTGACCACACAAACACATCACAGATGGCTATAGTAGACGAATAGAAATAATAAAGAAAGCAATACATTTTTTTTATTTTTGTCATTCTTTTCTCTATTTTGCACTGGGCATATTTGGTTCATCTGCAACATGATCGTTACAATACTTAAAGTATAAGTTCTGATTCAAATTTAGACATCACACCGATATCATTTCATTTTGTATGTGACTTGATACAAAAGCCTTGAATAATCTAAAAACATCAAACATGTGACCGCTTAAATTACTTTCTTATTTCTGCAATAAATAATACGTGATAGGTCCATATGAGGTTCTTTACTGCAGCACATTAAAGGATTTTGTCATTTATTTCAACTTAATTTGTAGCCTGTGATGAAATATGAAACATAAAGTCTAACCATACTTGGTTAGTGAAACATTTCTGTATTGTATAAATGGCGTTTTCGGGATCATCCTATCTTTTCATCTTGTAATGATTTATATAAAAAGAGAATGGCAACCACACAGAAGCCGACTCATAGTGTGTGGATGTTTACTCAAATAACCCTTGCTAAATCCACCACACTCTCATGCACCCTGATCTCACAAGATTCTGTGAAATGACCATGACTTCTTTACACCGAACTCCGCCACCAGCATGGAATTCGGTGTTCAGAATTCACGTAATTTTGTGAAACAGTGGAGCGCTCTATAAATAGCACACACGTCATTATACATACACCTACTGTTCGTGCACGTAAAAAAGGCTGCGGTTTCTCTGAATTTATGCTACAAAACCACTGACCTAGGTTTAGGGCAGAAAATGTCCTGGTAGGAGTTATAAGAGACAGGAAGTGAAGTACTTTACGAGGGAGAAGTGAGCCATGGAAGTTCAGTAAAAAACTGAGGTTACGTAATAAAAATTAGATTCCCAAACCACGAAAGTTATGTAGGTAACTTAAACAACATAAGTTATATAAACATCAAACTAAAAAAAAAAAAACTGTGTTTCACAAACCCTGAGCCACGGAAGTTACATAAAAAATGGAAGTTGCATAAAAAGTTGTTTACCTTTGTTTTCACATGGGACACAAATCCCATTCTATGGGTGAAAGCTGTTTGTAAAGTGCTTAGTAAATGAAGGATTCAGTCATCAAATTGTACGCTGGCTATCTAGCTAAAGTTAGCTGGCTTGCTAATTGCACTATGCTCCCACTTTATTCCTAAATCATGTTTCTGTTTCCTGCCTTTTTTTTTACTGACAAATGCAAAAGTAATACTTACAAGGTAGAGCCCAAACATCTTCTATCTCCAAGTCCAAGTAACCCTAATGATGTCATCAGTAGGTATTTATACAGGCGAATTAAAAGTTTTCCACAAAGTACTACTGAACTTACATTAAGTGTGTATTCGTAGGAGTAAGAGCAGAGTTAGAGAGAGTCTTTCAGCAGCATATACTGTGTAGCTCGAATGGAAGAGCAAGGCACCTGAGCTATAAATATACACTATAATCTGTGTTTTTAATCATGCTGCGAGTACACATCATGTACAGCCCTCAGCTCGCTGAGCCACTAGGATCCCCCTCACATCCTCAGACTCTGTGGTATAATCCTCTCGTACTGTCACAACAGCTAAATCTGCCACCTGTGTCATACACGATCCTATTATCTTCCCTTTACAATCTAAACACTACTGGAGGTGCCTGACATCATGTTGGAAAGATAGACAGGTACATCCTGTTTGAAATTCCTGTCACACTGGCTTTGCTGAACTTTGCCTTCCAGCCTATTTCACGGCTGATCCATCATGCATGTCAAGTGTGTCTGTTTAACCCACTAAAGGACACAGTTGGCCTTCATTACACTACTTCCTGACTCCCAAAATGCTTTGCTCCTCCGTTTTTTGCCATGATGCTGGTGTGTTAGGTTGTGTGTAGGTGTGGGTGGTTGGGGGATGTTGGATGTGCAGCAGAGCTTCAAATTGGCTCTCCTTGCCTCATGTCGAGAGCCGCAGTTTTCTGAGGTAATAGACATGCAAATAACACGGGGTGTGTGCTTATATTTCCAGGCGCCGTTGCGTCTCGGCACTCGGTCAATAACATTATGGAAATGTGCCGTGGATTCTTTGGGTCTCACTGTTTGAGTTGGATAACAAGGCAGTCCAATGAGCCTGTTAGCACGGCGACAGTGACAGAATGAGGTGTTTGTATTGTCACACACTGTATCACAGCGTACGGCAGGAGGGAGAGGCGGCGAGAAGAAAATGTACTGTAGAAGAAAGACAGCGAGAGAGTAAGAAAGTACAAGTGATCAAAGTTCTACACTCCTTTTCCCTGTTTACTCCATTTACCAAAGAAAGAGTGTGCAAACACATTTTCACTCTCATTTTCTGTTTTGGCTTTCTTTTTAACTGTCAAAGTTTCTTTTTGTTGAGTTTAATTGCTTATCAAAATCAACATCATACCGCAGTTTGAATCCACTCCGTGCTTGCATGATTGAGCCCTCCAGATTATGTCTCGTTCAAGCATGCATGCACTTCAACGCAGCATCTCACTTGAAGGGATGGTATAAATGGTATTAACAGAGCCCAGCTTCGGCCCTGTTGATTTTCAGATTTAACAGGGTGACAAATTGAGATGTGGCTTATGTGGAGCGTGTTTGCTTAATTGCGTTAGCATAATTATTGCCATTCTCAAGACAATTTGTCCGCCCGAAGAGGGTTTTTGTGTGCCATTTTGAAGTGCATCTGTGTACGAATAGAGTCCAGTGGGAAATTTGAACATCTGTGTCTCACTGCCTCACTATGCCCAGGAGAGGGCTGAAAATAGATGGTTTGCCTATAAGGAATGTGCTTCAGCAGGTAGAATATCAAAAGAAAAAGATGATATAACATATGGTTAACCTGGGAATTATTTCTACTTTCACATAGTTGCAGCTTGCACTCATTACACTTGAATAAAACTGTTTAACCACAAGTTTGTCCTTTATGGGAGGCGGCATTTTAAATTATAATAATAATAAAAGAAAATAGGTTCCCTATGAACACCATCAGTTGTTCTTAGACCCAGCCAGTTGCAGTCTGGTATTATGTTTTGAGGATACACAGTACCAGGATACACAGTATTATGTCCCAAACTGGCATTTATTGTGATTTATGTGACTCATTCTTTTGTTTTCATGATTTTAATATGTGTCCTTGTTATTCTACTGATAAAGTGTGCTCAGGTAAATGTAGTCTTTACTGCTTGGACAGAAGGCCAAAACTACCGTGCTGCCTCACAAATAAACAATGGTTATGAAATTTCAAACATGAAAATAAATTCTACACAGTTGATCATCTTCAGTTATGCTTTGTGCAGTAGTGTTTTTGTGTATTTTTTGTCTATTATTATACTGTTCATTAAGTGTTCATACCAGAACAAACAAATTAATTATATAGTTAATTATGCTTAAAGCCATTGGGAGCAGTGTACTTACATGAAGTCTTTTTTTAATGTTCACTATTCTGCTCTATTCTAATGTATTTTTAGCAGTCTTATGCATATATTTTGCTCAGTCATGTATAGATTCTACGAGAAAACTCGCCCTGATGTTGTATATAAAGCCTACAGTGAAACTCATTTGAGATCATCATATGGCATTATAAAAAAAAAAACAGACTTTTAACATGCAGTGTGATCTTTGTTCATTTTTAAGCTAAATTATGATTTAATGCATTATCTGCTGCAAAGCATGATCCCTAGTTAACAAAATACATAAATGCCACATCTATCTTAGTGATTCAAAACATACATTTCCCATAGAGCTGACTGTGTATGAATTTTCCAACAAGTCCTTCGAATCAAATGTGGAAATATGTCATCTGATTATTTTTTACAATGAATCCATCCAATATGTAAAAATGTATTGTTAAATACAAATTTGTCGTTGTTGGAAATAACAGCTGTCGTCTGTATCCAAGCCACAATCTCAGCGTCACAATTCTTCCACCTTTGCCTCTAACAGGCCGGAGTCATAATTCACACCCCCTCTAGATCTGTCTGGTAGCTATTGTCTTGTAATTACGGGTTGTCTTGAGTATCTGAAAATATGATACATGCTGTCATTTTTCTTTTCTTGTAAGGGTGTCCTTGTTTGGGTTGTTTTGTGTGAAAGAATAACAAGATGCTGCCAAACATATCCAACATATCCTGTGTGGCGTCCACACGGACCAGGTTGACCCCAGTTTATAACAAAGGGTTGTGTAATAATTCACTAAATACATCAATTTTGTAAGCAAGTTTGTAAGTCAGAAGTAGGTTTTTGACATTTTTACTTTGGTGGGTTGGCACTGAGTCATTTCAATGTTGAAATCAGTGGGTTTTGGGTTTGTATTGTTATCAGCTGTTAAGCAAAGCTGTAGATTTTTGTCAGATACAATCTCCCAGTTTGATAGGCTTGGTTTACATAGATAGATCTAAAAAGTTCCAGGTTATTTTTTCCCAGTGATGAATAAAGAAGAGCAGTGGGACAGACTGAGACAAGCAGAGGAGACATGAATACATGAACAATGGATTGGATTTTGTACTTGATATTCTCTGAATTTCTCTCTGGAGCAATTGTTCTCCTTTTTTCTGTTCAGCAGCCTATAACAAGTCTGTTTTTCCTTCATGGGGTTTAGTCTTCTCTCCCCACAAAGTAAGCTAGATTGAATGGCAATAAGCATCGAAGCAGAATTAGTAACCAAACCTTCTATCTTCACTGCAGTTGCCTCTTCTGGCCAATTAAGCTGTATTCCATTCCCACTTCTCTCTCTGCCTCGATCTTTTCTGGCCCTTGCTCTCTGCAGCTCATTTGGGATGAGAAAGACACTTAAGTCAGGCCAAATACAAAAGTGTTTTAGCCAACCAAGATTCGTTGTGACCAAGACCGTGCAGTCCTTTCCCCTAGTTTCTATTTCTATTTGAAGCAGTAGGGAAGGAGGGGATTACTGATGGGGTTGACAGCTGTCAAATAAATGTTCCTCACCTCTCCTCTCTTCTCCGATCCTTGTATGTACATGTGTTCATTCTCCAATGTCATAATGGCTATTGGCTTATTGGTTTTTGTCCAGACTTTAAGCAAAATACCTAAGTAGAAGATGTCTATTGTTCTGGGTAATGAACCACATTTTCTGGCAAACCAGTTATAGAGAGATTTAACTTGAAACCATATATGTCAACCCAATGGCAGCAAATATGCCAATCCATCTGGTATATTCTGAGATACTTTTCAGGATACAGTGCAAACGCTGACTTATTGTAGGCACTGTAGGTCAGGGCATCACCAAGTAATTGTCATTAACCCTCTGTGGATCAGGAATATCTGGAAGGAATGTTATTTCAATTCTTTATAGTTTCATTTTCTTATTTCCTCACATCTGGTCAAATTCCAATGTATGGGCTTTATTTGTGGGATTCTTGTGCTGTTCAACAGTTAATCAGTTAATCCAATGCATTGTTTGAAGTATATTGACTCTCATAGTTAAATCTGTCAGCCAGCAAAGGTGGTGAGCTAACTAGCTAACATAGAGGATGTAGATGCATGCATGCAAAGCAAAGCCATTTTGGTGTTTTGGGCCATATGAAGTAGTCATTTTCACACTGGGGTGGACCACCAAATATTGCAGTCTCTACAGGACTGGCAGCAGATGGTAAAGGCCGCGGGCATTCTAATGTGTGGTCCTGGTGCAGGCTGGGTGGGCCATTATTAATGCTGCAGCACAACACACATACTATGCATCTCACTAGAATGGAAGGAGTCTCTGTCTGTGTTAATGTCTGTCTTTCACTTTATTCAACAATTATCCATCCAATTGGCTCTTCACTTGGTAGGTGTATTGCTGAGGACCCAAGGATGTGCAGAATAACATATTTATTAGTACTGTGATATGCAGTCACTGTGAAGTGTACTGAGACGGGGGCCTCTACGCTAGGTTAAGTACAGCATGTCTTTCCACAGCATGCCATTGTTGAAACATGTCATGCATCAACAATGTAACTTTTGAAATGAACGCTTTTGTTCCCAGAAGGCAAGGCAAGTTTATTTCAGGGCTTTTGAGCAACAAGGCAATTAAAAGTGCTTAACATAGCCGGGTCCCTACATAGCTCACTATGTATACTCTAGCTTTGCCACACTTGACATAAGGCTTAAAGTGCTCTGCCAATGAAACCTCATGAACCATTTCTTGAGCCCACTAGATGGCGCTCTCTGTTCAACCAAGGGCCGAAAACACGCTTAATTATCATTTGTTGAGCCTTTTTCTTTAACCAGAGAACGCCATCTGCTGGGTTCACAGAATAATGAAAATGGTTCATGAGGCTTCACCAGCACATAGCTAGTTACTCAGGAAGCAAAACACCAAGTGTGAAGTTGTTTGGATAAGCGCTTTTCAAGAAAATGCAAGTAGCAGTTATAGATACGTAATGCAACATTTTTTTTCTAATTCACAGCTGGCATCTTTGCTGCACTTAAACACCATGTGTGGGAATCTTCTGGGAATTCTTAATCTTCACTCTGAAATCATATTGTGTAAATGTGACTTATATGTGTACGTAGTTAATTCGTGATTATTCAGAAGAAGAAAAATGCTGTGGGAGCAGGCATAAGCTCTCCTAACTCAGCCTTTCACATACACCAGATATGAAGTGACTTTCATTCATGAGCAAACTACTTAACATGACTCCAGCTGGCTCATTATATAAGATATCATCATTCTAAATAATGTTACATTGTATCTTTCCTTACAGAAAATGTTGTTTAGTTATAAAATAATAGCCTCTCTGGTTGGTTGTGAGAGTTGGTGGTTACTTACTTCTAGCATTTCTTTTGTTTATTTTTTTTCAATTTGACAAAGTTTTTGAGCTCTATTTTTTTCCATGTTAATTGGTGGATTTAGGGCCATAACAAATTAAATAAATGGTACTGTGGTATCAATTGCGATGGATCAGTTAATCAGTCTCATGCAAGGGTAGCTCTTCATGACCCTGAAAAAGAATATGTGGAGAAAATAAATGACTAGCACCATGGGCCAGACCATGACAATGTGGACTCCTCAGCATGGCAGAAGGATGGTCCAGCTGGTTAAATGCAGGCTCATAGGGCTCAGGTTTGATCCTTTACAGCCGCACACACACACACACACACACACGCTGAAGCATCCTTGGGTAGGACACTTAACCTCACACCCCAACCAGAGGGAGGAAAGAGACTTTCCCTCTTGGGGTTGAACAAAGTCTGTCAAATCAAACAGTGTGTGTTTATCCCTCTCTGACTCATTTCCCCTGTCTGTCAGTGTCATTATGTCCTTTTATCTCTCTCTACCCCTCTCCCTCTCTCTCCATAAGCAGCTTTAGAAGCGCCACTCTGAGTTGAAGCCACTAGCCGAGCATGTCTTCCCCTCCGGCTTACACACCAACTAGAGTGGGTCAGACTCTTTAACTGCGAGCCTGTCTATACGGCAAGATAGCCCATACAGTAGCCACTTGTTTTTACGGCAGGGATTAAAGCCCCACTCCATAATTGCAATGCAGTGGTGCCCTCTTGTGAAACAGCATTACACCACTGCTTACTTTTTGTGCTTTAATTCAATACAGTATAAAGCATAAGCATGACTTAGAGTGAAGCTTCTGCATAAGAACCTTGGTCATATTGTCGCCATGCAATGACTATAACAAATGTTTCTTTATTTGTAGCATTTGTATGTTTTATTTTATTTATTTACATGTGTTTAAATGAAATAGGAACAGGAGTAGTGAATATATTTAGAAAAAACTGGAAACAACCTCCTTATGTTTAGATGCGCAATTTTGCTGAACACCATTTTCTTCTTTTTTTCCAAAAATGTAACATTACAGGATTTAGTCAAATTTTATTATTGATCCCTGAGTTTTGAGGGTCTCTGAATTTAGTTTTAGGAGCCCCAAGATCATGACTTAATTTTGCAATGTTAATTATATCAAAGGAATCTGAAAAATGAAAGGGTTGACAACCCAAATTGCAAAAAAACCCAAAATTTTATGTCTTACATCTATGGTGATATCTTGCCAAATGATAATGACAATCGACAAAGATCAACAAAGCATCTCTTTTCCAACACACTGTTCATTAACATTGGTTTTTCTCTAGAACTACTTTCTATTGAAGAAATAGTCCCTAAAAAATCGAATGTGTTGCTGTTTCTGGAAAAAATGTTGCTGTTTAACTTTTCAAAGTAATGTGGGAGTATGAGCGTGGAGGTCCTTCACTAAGTCACTAAGTCAATGATTAAGTAATTGGGTGAATCCACTGGTTGAAGTGAGCTTCCCTGTTGGCTGTTGCTTTTTCCTTTTCTTTGTTTTAAATTCGTCAGTCTGATGTCTTTGCCTCTGCAATCACCAATCAACTTACATGGTTGTTGCTGTCACTGCCGTTCTAATGCACAGGCTTCGTCTTTAGAACCATCTAATAGAACCATCTGAGAGTAACACAACCAAACAACGCCAGTGAATCTTAACATTAACTTACATTTCCAGAGTTGTTATTAACATTCATACACCCCTGAAGAGAGGGTGGAGCAGAAATAAACACTGAAGCATGGCTATGTTGTTGCCTTTATTACACATCTTCAATTCTTTTTTCAAAACTGGGCTTTGCCATGTCATGTGATATGCTACTTCAGTCAACTTAAGTTACATATTACTGGGACCACAACTAAGCACACTGGCCAGCCTTATACTGTAATAGTTTTCAGCCTTGTTATTGATAACATTTGGTCCTGTATATTATAGAATGCAACATGTCAGATTTTGTCAGGTATAGAATGATAGAGTCTTATTTATATCGTTCCCTTGTGTTTTGACAGTCCACCAACCTTGACCAAGATGCCAAAGAAATATTGGAAATTAGTAATTAACATTTCCCAAAATTGCATCACAAAAGACACCAGAAATGAAATTCCATTAATATATAAATCTTCTCTTTCTTTTATCTTATTTTTTTAAACTTGGCACAGATTCATAATGTATATTACACACTGGGCGTACAGTTCATATACTGAGCCTGGCTTCTGTGGAGGTTGCACACTGCACAGCATGCTGGCAAGGCTTGCCGTATTCACACAATGTCAAGTGGAAATTATTGTGAGTGCCATGACTTGTGTATTCACATGTAGGGGTATATGTATTGGGTGCATATTGGTAGAGCTGTGTGTAACTCTACTGTGTTAGTGCGTTTTCTTCATTTCCTGGTGAGAAGAAGTAATTCTGGGCCATAACCTCTTTATTAACATCTCTGCAGTCTGAATAATGCACACTGTTGGTATCTGATAACTTGTGTCTGGCTTCATACTTCCTTTTCTCTCCTCGTGTAAATAGAGAGAAGACCTTCGGCTCTTGCTTCCCTTTCAGTTTTTGCAATATATGCACTGAGAATATTTCAGAAAATGTTCTCTTTAAAACATTGTCTTTATCCAACAGCAAATGAAATGTAATTAAGTTTTCTTATACACATTGGCCAGTTGAAATTACACAATTGCTATAAGTAATGTCTGTAGTAATGCATAGATTTTTTTCTTTTTAAATATTTTCCCTGTCATCAAGTGGTTCCTTTCATGAGCGGAGTCATGTAGCAGATTGAATGAGACAACTTGTTTTGCCAAGTAAACCCAACTGTGACAACAACATGCAATATTCTGTCCAGGGTAAATGCCCTGCATTGGAAATGTGGCATCAACAATAAAATAAAAAAGTAACAGGGTTGTCTTGTTGTTAAAGATGTCTGGATTGCAACTAAAGTTACTTTATTCCACATACTAAAAGAAAATATTTGGCACCTATCGGTGGGGAAGCAGCTCCAACACCCCCGTTTCACTCCCAGCTTGTCAGATGCTGACGCATTGTCACAATCCTCAGCATGTGATACTGACGCACAAGGCACCCTTAACTATGTGAGATGCACTGGGCTTTCCACTGACTGTAATGTAAGCCCATCCTCTGCTCTATTAGTTGGTACAGTGAACGACAGAAATAAATAGTGTGAAAGGTGCAGTCAGGGAGTCAAGGAAGGGAGGCTTTACTTTTCTTTCTCTTCTAATGATTAGCCATGTAGTTTCTTCCCTAACCTTAGGAAAGAATAAACTGTCATTTCACAACATTAACTATGTTTCCAAATGGTGACCAATATATTTAGGTATGAGGACTTATCGTTGTACTGCCACCATTAAGGGTGCTAATTTTGTAATTGATGCTGTGGGTCGTATCTGAGGGTAGGAACAAATGATCTATGGTTGTATGGTTTGGAGGACTTGTTGAAACTTTGTTTCACAGGACAAACTGTGGGCAAATCTTCCAGTATTATCCGCTCAACATAGTGTAACAGAGTACTATGACTTATTTTGATCCATGAAGGCAATTTGGACAATACAGAAGTAAAGTGGTAGAAAGACAGTGCTGATGCCAGTGGAGAGTCGCTAATGACATTTCAGGTTGTCATGACAATGAGGTGGTTCACAGGGTTTGAATCCTACTTTCCCTTCTTCTGTGTGGAGTTTGCAGGCACTCTCCAGGTCCGCGGCTTCCCCCTACAATCAAAGGATATGCAGTTTAACTGGTGACTCTAATTTGCCCGTAGGAGTGTATGAGAGCGGGAATGGTTGTCTGTTTCTATGTGTCTACCCTGCGATAGTCTGGAGATCTGTCCAGGGTGTACCCCAATACTCAACTAATGTTGCTGGGATTGGCTCCCATTATGAATGAATGAATGAATGAAATCTTTATTGTATTGGCTGTCCTTTTATATTTGGACATGGATCAAATACCTGTTTATGAGAAGGAGATTTGTAACACATGCTACTGCCCGCAGTAAGAACGACCATTTTCTTTTTACCAATTAATGGCATTCCTTCATAAGTGTAATAAGCATAACTACATTTAATTCAATTAGGATAAATAACTTGATGGAATAAACCGATTGCTTTTCATTCATAGGCCCACACTCTGAGACAATGCTGTACAGCTGAGTATACCAGGGCTCTGGAGTCATGTTAGGGGCTGTGGAGCCTGGCTGGACGTGGGTGTATTTGTAAGATTAGCAGAGTAGTTCATTGATGACATGATGGTGATCAGAAAGCTATACATTGATGCACTGGTTAATTTAGATTGCACAAATATATATTTAATATATGAATATTACAAAAATAATTCTAAAAATCACTGTGACTATGTATGAGCAGACATGTGTTGGTACTCTGCTGAGTCATAGCTTAGTTGTACAACAGAGATTTGAACATCTAACCCTTTAAGGCAATGAAGGAGATGGTGTTTACTGTTTATTAATGTGTTCTTTGTTAAATGGCTAAATACTGCAACCTGACTTTAAGAATTTAGAGATTCACAGGTAGGGACCTCCATGGGCCCCAATTTTAGGAGTTGAAAGAGATGATAGGAAATCACATTTCTTTGATTCCCTTTCTAGCATTTGCTTTATATATAATTCTATACACTAAGAAGTTTTCCTGACTGAATCTCTACCTGCAATACAAACATTTGGCTCAGCATTCTGCACAGGTCTGTAATGCTATTGCTTTTTTAAAAATAAAAAAGCATATTCCTTATTAAAATGTCCCTTATCATCTGTGCATAGCGTGATCTCAATGATAGATTTATGGAGGAACTGAATGCTCTGCTGCATTCTTTTGCACCAATGCGGCAGTGAGTTATGTATAGGTCTATCTATGTTGCACTGAAGAGAAGATGGTCAGAGCCCCCAGCTTTACCTGCGCTGTCCAGCACTCCGAGATCGAGCCAAGTTGTAGTGAGACAAAAGCCAACGTAGCTCCCAAAATCCAGCTCACCATCAAACACCTGCAAACCACCTGCGTCATGTTTGACAGGGAAGATCCGGGAATTGCTGTCTGTGTTAAATTCCTCCATGCTTGCCTCAGATGCAAAGATTGAAGCTTAGATGGTCTTAGCTGTCCATATGGTCACGATTTTAGCTAGTTCCCATCGTCTTCACCTTTTCTTTGGTGTTAACTCTGATATTTGTGGTCTGATATACAGCACAGCCATCGGTCAATATATCATTAGAAGTTTTTAAAGATCCAAAAATGAGCCTGATTTCATATCAAGTTGGTTGCGTCACTTTAGCTTTCCTAATTGCAAATGTACAAATGCAAACAGAACAAAGCCCTAAAGCTATGTAGTTCTTGGGAAGTTCCCCAGTGGGAAGTTCTGCTCAGGGAGTCCCCAGAACTGTTAGGTCCAAAAATGTCTGATATCTTTATATGATCTGAATAGAACAACAGGGAAACTCCATTTAAAAGATCACCAGCCAGATTGCTGAGAACTTTGATATTTTGACAAGTTTTGACAAAAAATCAAATTGCTTTCATCCATGTAGTAATGGATAAGAGTTCCCATTAAGCAGTTATTAACCATTCCATTTAAACATTAAGTGCCATTTGGCACGGTGTCTGGCTCATAATGAGCCAAACACTAGGCTAGAACAGAAGTCTCTGAAGCGTTTATAGTACATATGTATGGTAGGAGTTGTACTACATGGGTGGTGAAACAGTGCCAGTGTTACTGGTGTCTATGGATTTGGGAGGTGTGACGGGGCACCTCCGTGCGCTTTATCCCAACATGTCGGTAGTCATGTTATTTTTTTTATATCACTTGTCTGTCTTCTTTTTCTCCTCATCTTTCTCTGTTTTTGGCAGACACTGACAGTAAGTACACCAGGGTGTTAAGAGTGTCATTAAGCTTTCATTAAAACACCATCATCATTAGAGAAGGATTAGTTATTCCCTGGATCCACCACTTCAGCAGCTCAGGAATATCAAAACACAATCAAAGTCTATTAAAACAACAATGTTGCCGGCCCACTGAGAAGCACCAGTTGGCTTCCACCAGCCACCTTTCTTTGTGTTTTTCTTTTCTCTGACTGAGACACAATCTTCCTTGGATGTGGACATGCTTGGAACTGTCAATACTGTGCCAAAAACATGTTGGCAATAAACTTGTTAGCCTGTACAAACTCAGTAAACTGTATACACACATTTATTTACACACAAAGAAGGGTTGATCAAAGGGACATGGTGCAAAGACAGATGTAGAATTTAGGTGTCTGCAGCTTAAGCAATGGAAAAGTATTATTGACATATTCCTGAATGGGAAGTAGGGAATAGTTTAGTGATCAAGCTTATAGTAGCTTATGTCTGACTGATGTTAAAAGACAAACGTGTTATGCCCTTTTTGAATTCAGGGAATGCTTTTTAACAGAAAAAAAAGTGTACATTTTTATTTCATAGCAAAAGTTCAAATGGCTGTGTAATGCTGTCTGTTTTTGGCAAATATATAACACAAAAAACAACCACAACAGCATTAACAACAAGGGCAGCATTAGTGGAGTGTATTGTTTCATGTACCACTGACACAATGCACTCCAAGCAGGGCAGTAGATTATTTAATCCAAACACTCATTAGACACTAAAACACTGCACAGTTGTTTATGGTGCTGCAAGCACTCTCACCTCACAGCAAGAGGGTCAAAGGTTTGAATCCTGCATAGTTTGCATGTTCTGTGTCAGCATGGGTTCCTCCGGCATCCTCCCACAGTGCAAAAACATGCAGGTTAGCTGTAACTGGTGACATTGAATTGTCTGTAGGTGTGAATTAGAGAGTGAATGCTTGTCTGTCTCTATGTGTCTGCCCTGCAATAGTGTGGCGACCTGTCCAGTCCCCACAACCCAAGTTTGGAAAAGCGAAAGATAAAAGATAATTTTATATTTAGCTGCAATGATAGACACTTTGAGAGTAACAAAGTGTTGATCATGTTACACAGTAATCTACCAGGTATTTAGACTGGCACTCATTTGGCCAGAGCAGCATCTTAGATGCAGCACATCACAACTTTTTTGCTGGTTGACCCTTTATATATTTTTGTTTTTTTTTATGTTTTGTCTTTAAAGTTGCCACTGCTGTTGTATGCATGTTGGGAACTGGTCCTATTTCAGAACCAGGTATCAGGAAGTAATCTCTCGAATGGGAAGGAAGTAATCTATATGTGCTCACTCACAATTAGTTTTTCAGTACTGGCTTGTGTAGAAGTATAACTTTCTGCACCATGAATATACCATTTGCCTCAAACTAACCATGAGTTATTAACTCTAGTGGTGTGGGGGCTGATTACAACAGAATAATCATATTCTTGAATAGGATAAAGCCAGGCACAGGAACTTGCCTAAACCACTGATTACTTAATTTTTTTTCAATGTGGTTCATTAAAATGTCTCAAACAGCTTAATTTCCCTTATTCTTCACAGAGGAAAAACACCAAGGTAACATCAGACAAGAAACGAGGTGGCCTCATCTTTAAACCTTGAAAGATAGAGGTTTTTGAAAATTGTGTGGGTGGAAAAAGATCAGTGCGAGTAATTACAGAAATTTAATTTGCCACACTCTTTTTGAAGTACATCTTGAGTAAGAGAATGGATTTGTTGAGTAAATTATTTCAAATATTACATTTTTAAGCCTCAATTTGACAATAAATGCTTGAAATATGATATGCAGTTTGTATTGAGTTTAACCTTTAACTTATAAAGGGAACGTATATTCATTCTTTTTATTCATATTTATTTACATGGAGAGCAAGTATAACATTTTCTGTTCCAAGGGAGAGTTCAGTTTATTACCACCTTACAGTTCCATTTGGTAGGAAAAGAAAAGACTCAACCTTGGCTATCTTTTTACCAGTCCTCTCCAAGTACCATCTTCAGTCCTTTTACTGGTGCCAACTGTCTGACTGACAAAGTTTTTATTTGAGTTTGTTGAGGACAGATTGCCTTCAGTAGATGGACCTCTGGCTAGAGACAGGCCTTTGTTCCCCAAGAAACTCTAAGGTAAAAGAAATACCATTTCCAAAGCTGCCAATAATTACCAATGTGAAATGTCTCAAAGCTTGAGATATCCAACTATAAAGCAAGGAATCTGTATGTGTGTGTGTTTTCTTCAAAGGTCTCTTGAACTGTTGGAACATTTCCTTGGAACCAAGCAATTGGCATACTTTAGACAGGCACATGTTCTGAATGGGCCCTGTGCTTCAAGAAGAAATACCAGTAGCCAAACAAGCGGCCCCTCTTGAGTGGGCATGGCCTACGAATGGGCACTGCATTAGTAATCAAAATTTAGAAAACTATACAATTTCAAGCGGTAGCATTCACTGACAAATTGTGATAAATATATTTAGTTAAATTACTTAGTCAACAATCACTAAATGGCATTTTCTGTAATTCTGGCATCTCAAAGACATCAACAAATGTCCCAAAAGCAACATTATAGCAGATGCACTACCAAAGGAATGTATTCTTTAATTAATTATACAATATTTTCAGACTCACAATGGGAAAAGATCTCACAATATTGTTGTTTTTATTCCACACGTTCAATTTTATTGTCAAAATATGGCACTTACATTACCCACAATGCAACACAACCACCAAGACTATGGATCAGAGATTTAGGTGTGTTGTGCTGGTAGTAACTAATGTAGCCTGGAGCAACCAGCTATGAGCAGAGATACGGATTGGACTACAGAGACATGGTTAATTTCCATCTTTCTAACTAAACACCTCATGTTTTTTGTTCAACTTTCAAAGGCCCATCCAGTGCTGACTCAAATTACATCACTCAGCATATTAAGTCTAAATACCTTTAATTTGCTTTATCTGACTCAAACTGAAACATCTGAGAGTTTCAAATGTTCAAAAAAATGCAAACATTTCTTTTTGGATCAATAAATATTTACAGTATATAAACATGCCCATGCATACATTGCTAGCTAGCCACACCTGAATTCTGTACAGGTAGGTGGGCTGTCTGTGCTGACTTCACAAACATTGTAGAACTCAATTTTGTGCAAATAACACATACAAACCTTTAAAGTCTGGAGACACCAAGGAAAAGGGAATGCCATGGCCACCATGGAACTGCCGTCTGGTAGACATTTGCACAGTAAATTTGCTTGATAGGACTTCACATCTAATGTCTGAGACTGTGGAATAACATGTCAGAAACAATGCCATCTCCAGCCCCTTTGAGGCTAGCACTGACATAATGAAGAACCCACTGTATGTGATTGGATTTAGACAAAAGCCATAAAAAGCATTTTGCACTGACTAGACTGAGCTGCCAAAGGCAAAGCCAAGAAAGCGAGAAATTACTACAGACCAGATGAAACAAAAAAACATGAATAATTCTGTCCCAATCATTAAAAGACAAAACAGATTTAATTTTGGCATTGTGTCTTATAGGAACTGAATCAGTTCCTCTTCCTTCTCTGACTCTCTCTCCATCCCTGTCTCTCCTTCATTTCTGTCTGCTGGCGTGAGCTTAGCAAAGTATCTAACAGTGAGGTGTCAGATTTTCTGGGGGGAGAGGAGAGGACCCTCCTGCAGTGCTTATTAGCTGTAATGCATTCCTCTCCTCTGCTTTGATCACTGTGGGAGACTGTGTGATGCTTCCTGCCATCTCATTTGTTTCATGTCTAAAATTTTCTGTCTTTCCATCATCTGTCTTTCATAGTCTTCTTCTCACTGTCCTAGAAATTCCAACATGTACATCTTTACTGACGTATGCACCATGGACTTATAGCCTGACTGACCAAGGTATTTGGCTACATATTGTATGTGTCTGTCTGATATGGTATACTGTGTGTGCCATGTGGTATGTTATCTGTGCGGCAGCACAAGTCTCTTTTCAGCCGTCTCCAGTCTGAAATATCTCAACAGCTACTGAATGGATTGTCCTAAAAGTTGGTCCAGATGTCTTTGGTACCAAGAAGATGAATGACTATTCCCATACAAACCAACAGTAGTCCAGAAATACAGCTTATCTTGATCATCTACTACACAAGTTTACTTTTTATGGTTGACATTTATGGTTCAGATGATGAATCCAACTGACTTTGGCAAGTGTCAACATGACACTGACATTTTTGTTTTTTTAACAACAGTTTTCAACAGTCTTTTGTCAGATTTTCTTTTGACATTTTTTCATGTTTTTTTTTTGGATAGTGACAGAGAGAATGGAAGGGCAAGACAGAGGGGAAGACATGCTGAACCTCAGGCCAGACTTAAACCCAGGTCTGCACGAATCATATCCCTCCTAAGATGAATTGTATTGTTTTTTGTTGTTTTTTAAAGATTTTTTTTTTGGCATAGTGGATAGTGATAGAGAGAATGGAAGGGCAAGACAGAGGGGAAAACATGCTGCAAAGGGACCTCGGGCCAGACTTGAACCCAGGTCTGCCACGAATGACTCAACCTTAGGGGCCGTCCACACGGAGAAGCTTCTTGGCTTAAAGGCAGATGTTTTGCATCGTTTGGTATGGTAGAGATCTTATCTTACTGCACCGCTGTGCATTAACCAATTACAGAAATATGCATTACAAAACCTATATTCTATTATGAATCAAATAATAGGAAATAGAATTGAATTCAGTTGTGGCACACTGTGACTCACTGAGGCCTTTTAGCATTGCATCACTGTTGTCACTATGGCTTCTTCCAGAGGACAAACAATGAAGCAGGCTACATTTCTTGACCAGGATGAATATGTATACAGCCACATTAGTTTGCCATTTGTCTTGCACTGTATGCCATAATATCAATAGAATGACTAGAACCACATACTGAACAAGCCAGGGATTAATGAATGTCCACACCACAAATGAACAGCCCAGTTATTGAGTTTCTTGAACCTTGTTGGCATCGAGGTTACTGGGTGACATCATTATTTCATTCTACTGAATCAGTCAATAGTGAAATAATACCCTGCAAAAACCTCCATCATACTTTCTCAGTCTCATATTAAGCATCTACAAGACATTTCATAAAACAATAAAATATTCAGTCACATGGGTGAGATATTTCCACTTCATCTCAGTTTCCTTCTTTTTTCCATTTTGTTGTAAGACAATCTTGGTATGTATCCATGTTATAGAATGTGGCATGTTGTAGTTCTTTCTATATTTGAGCAAAGCAGTTTAATTTAGCTCAGTACAAGTTGTTAAATGACCACACCTTTTGGCAACTGAGTTAGCAGTGTTAATTAACAGGCCTGGGATTCAATTTGTTGGCAAGCTTAAACACACTTTGCATACTGTTGCAGAATAAATAAATGATTATATTAAAAATAACTCTGCTCAGGAGTGTAGGAATAACTAATGTGGACTTACTCATACAAAAGTGGAGTAAATGTACTTCTGAAATGTGAAGGACTGCAAATGTACTTGGAAGTGTTGATACACTTTCAAATATCTTGAAACGAACGAAATAATTTAATTGCTGCATTAA
>CAFUXE010000426.1:237758-272969 GCA_903364295.1 Serranus cabrilla | reverse complement strand
AGCTGTTTTAGGACATGAAAACTTCATATGTATCAGTATTTTTATGTGTTAACAACAAGAAAAATGTAGAAAAATGCTGGCCTTTAAAGCAACATGCAAAACTGAGTTTTCTTCTTTTGTTGTCCTCTTAAATGTCTGGCTGTAGTGGTGGGCGTGGCAGAGGTCACTTCCAAAAATGTCTTACTTACGAAGGAAGAGCAGATGTGCTTCCAACCCCTTCTCAAAGTTTTTCCTTTACTATCAATGTTGGAAAACCACGATAAATTAAATATTAATCAAACCTTTTCTGTATGGATTCTTTTAACAAATGTTCTTATGCAAATAGTATCTATGAAAAAAGCAATTACAATACAGATGGACACTCAGTACCTTACTGTTTGTTTCTTAGGATCATTACAGCTATCGTCAGTCTCTCAAGGCCAGAGAAAAGCTGGAATCAAATAGACTAATAACATTAGAATTATTACAATTGAGTGGCAGTGGCAATTTAACAATAAATCATCCAGTATATTGCCAATGATACACACATCAGTTGGGAAATCACGCAGTTTCTTTGAGTTCCTCAGAGTATCTTCTTGACAGTTTTTCATCTAAGTGGTTTGATGATTTTCTGCCTGGCCTGCACATCACAGAGTCAGCGGCTGGTCTTGCCTCTGTGAGTATGTCAAGATGTCAGAGGCCTGTACAGGTCTCCACGCACACACATACAGACACGCAGAAAGAAACACTGGTCCCGATAGAGCCAGTCTGTCAATCCAGGTATCAGTTAATATCAGTGTCCAGTAATGGAAAGACTGATTTACAGAGCGTGGACACTGCCACGGTATTGATCTGTTGAGTTCTCGCTTTACCAAACATTCAGAGGATGGAGGAAAAGAGAAGAACCATCACTATCTCAGCTCTCTGTTTAAAAATGGACTGAAAGGTCGACCAGCACTCTCTCTGTAAGCCCTCAGATTCCCTGCATCCAACTTATACTCTTTGCATTTATTCTAAAATCGTCAAAATAGTCATTTTGAACTTTAATCATTCCACAACATAACTCATTGATGAACTTATCTTGGGCCATTTTCTGCAGCTGTTGCTATGTCAGTTCATTCTTCCTAAACTCTTCTGTTCTTTCTCCAAGTGTTTCTGGGTTTTCCTGTTCCCCATTCGCCTCGTGGGTTCCAGTTCATTGCCTGCTTGGTTATTAAACTATTTTATTCCCTCTGCTATAGTCATTCAAATAGTCTTACCAGGCCATATAGGCCTATCACTATCTCTTAATGTTTTACACACATATAGACATTTATTTATGGTACTGTTGTTTTGTTGTTGCTGTTGTTGTTTGTGTTTTAATGTTATGTTTTAGTCTTTCATAGGCGTATGTTTTATGATGTTTTGGAGTCTCTAATCTAATCTTAAATTGCGGTTTTGCTTGGTCTTCGAGTATGATCAGTCTCTTTCTTCTTTTCAGCTGTGCTTCTATTGTTTCTCATTAAGTCCGTTCCCACAGGTTGTTGTTGTTGATTATGTTTGGCCAGTTTGTCCCACTGAGGGGTGTCAGACAGTGATTAGTGAAGGACTGCAGCTTGTTGATGATGTTAGTGGAGGTCTTCTAGGTTGATCGATGCACTTATATGGTTCTACTGTTGGAATTGAAATATAAAGTGAAATATTTCAGTATTTATGGATCTTGTTTAGGGGTACACAGTGGTGCCATGGTTTGCATTTTGACCTCACAGCAAGAGGGTTGTAGGTTCACATCCGACTTGCGGCTCTTCTGTGTGGAATTTCATATTCTGTCTGTGTCGGTGTGGGTTCTCTCTGGGTCCTCCGGCTTCCTCCCACAGTCCAAAAAAGTACATCTTAGGTTTAATCCACAGAAATGCGGTGGGGGAAAAAAAGGAAAGAAGTAAAAACGAAATTGCCTGTAGGAGTGAGTAAGACTGTGAATGCTTGTCTGCCTCTATGTGTCAGGCCTGTGATAGTCTGGCAACCTGCGAGGACGTACCCCCCACCCTCCCAATCCGAGTTTGGATAAGTAGTTAAGGATAATGGAAGAATGGTTGTTGTTGTTATAGATATTAAATGATGTTCTTGCTTTCTCAATTCTAGCCTCACACTTCCAATGTTAGTGAACATTTCCATCTGGTGCTCAATAGTTATAGGGTTTTTGCTTTTGCTGTGGATCTACATGATTCTGGTTTCCAGCAGCTGGGACTTGTCCTGCATCTGTTTGACAGTAGTGTGATGTCATTAGCAAAGACTACAAGATTAATAGTCAAACTCCACTTGTCCACTTGTCTTACCCTGGTGAGCAAACTATCATTGTGTGCGTGGATCCTGCAGGATACTTGCATAGCGTTCATTTGATCACTTGACATTTGATGCATTGTGGCACATCCTTCAATTTTCATAATATGGTTTGTCTTCAAACATCCCAAATGACCTCTGTTTTGGATTTTTTCTTAGAAACCTGTATTAGGTGTCATAGCGCAGAAAAGTTACCAGAGAGGGAGGGTCTAACAAAATACACTGGAAAATGCTTTTAGAGATCAACGTGCTCATTAAAGTCCCCCAATTCTACTGACGTGTAATATCACCTACTGCTCCCTATAAATAAGTGAAGAAGTGGGGAGTTTCCACAATAAGATTTGACATTATAATATCAGGCAATCAGTGTTTGCCTGTAAATAGAAAGCACAAGTAACCTGCCCCTGATACTTATTCCAAGCGATTCATTTGAATTAATTACATGTAAGAAGCTTGTGAAGTAAGAGTTTATGAGAGGGAGAAGATGAGGGCGAAAAACAAAAGTCCAACATCAAAGACAATCGTTCTCAAGCATCTTTTAATGAAGGGTTTAGAGATAGTTCTGGAGTATGTGATGAAGTGCTGTGAAGCGCAAAGTGCTGCTATGCAGAGTCCTCTTCCCCCTTCTTATTTTGTCTGCACCTCAAAATTGATGCTCTCAGAAAAATACTCGACTTGTATTTGAAAATCAAAGCTCCTCATGGTTCTAGGAAATTAAATATTGTTCTCCGGGACATCAATTTTTTAAACTTAAGGCAATGATGTAATAGAGGGTAAAATATTGTATTCTTTTTGAATAAATGTAGTTTGAATTCAAGGGATGGATATTTGTTTCATCACACGTTTCACTTCCGCCTAACAATACCACACACAATTTAGTTATAAAGGAAGAGTTATGATCCAGAGGCTTAGAGCTTCTCACAGTATGGTGAGTATGATGGATGAGAATAGGCTTTTTTGGAATATTCTTAACTGATCATACATTTAAAATATATTGGAATAAATGTGAGCTTTAGACCAGTGTTACAGGAAAACACTGGCAGTCAAAACGGGTAAATAACCAGTGGATACAGGGGTACCAAATAAACCTGGATAGGCTTTATAGGGAGCAAAGATATTGCATATTTTTGTAGGCCAACCCGGAAGTAGCATTACCATGGGGTTGATCCAGAATTCGCCTATGGAATTTTTGCATTGGATTTAAGATCATTGCAGAAACTTAGCTCTGTGTTTTGTTCAGCAGGATAATCTTCACAAATGATCATCACTTTTCTGATGTTTGTAGCATTATGCAGAGGAAAGAAGTCAATGTTAACAATAATGTTATGTTATAGAGAACTACACCACAGTCATGCTTCAGACTCTCCAGAAAACCAACCATCGGTTTTGACAAGCTATCAAATCTGTATAAATAGTTTTTTTTTCTACCTAATATACAATCTACAAGAGTTTGCATGAGCTCTGAAAAACACAAGTAGAGGCTGTCAGGTGGACTAATGAGAGAGTTCCCGTCTGTGTCTGGCATGATGACGTTTAATGTCTCCAACAACCACTGTAGTCTTATTTAGCCACTTGTTAGCCTTTTTAAGGACACGTAAAAACATCAACATTTACAAGTGGGGGTAATTACTAAAGTATTTTATTTCATACAGCAAAACTGAAATATCTCTTAAAGGTCCAATATTATGCTAGTTTAAACTGTTTTTAATATGTCCAATGGGTCTCTAAATCAAGGTTATGAACAAACACAACCACTGTATCTCACGCAGAACCGCTGGCATGGCAACAGGTTAAACGCAGTTAAAATTCCATGTACAATTCCCTCCACAGAAAGGGAATGAGTAATCAAAAGCTACATTGAAAATATTCTGAAGCGACAGTGGTTTTGCAAGATTTTAGCAGACAAACAGCGTCAACAAAAATGCTATCAAGTTGCGCTAACATGCCCTCCTTTGAATAAACTGAAAATAATATTTAGACATTTACTGACAGAAATACACAAACACTGTATGTTGCACAATAACAGGCTAAACGCAGTGAAAAGGTCCATTTCTCTCCACAGAAGGCGAATATTAACTCAAAAACCTCCGGTGAAAGTTCGAAGTGGCCTGCTATGCTGCAGGCTATGAAGCCGAGCAGAGGGAGGTGGGACCTTGCGCTAGTTCTCAGGGCCTATCTGCGGGCGTTATGCTAATAACTCAGTTTTTGATGACAGCCAATTAAAATGCAGAGGTTTCAGTTTTCCACCCTCTTTACAAGTTTAAATGGCTGAAGGATGACGAAAGAATACATGTATAGGACAGAAAAAAAAAACTTTTTTTCACAATAGGGGACCTTTAAGCTTATTTTAGCCAACCTTATTTCAGGCATTTAACCAAAAACCCATTAAAAATCCTCACTGAGTTTGAGAGGATAGACCCCAGGATGCTAAAATACAAATTTACTTACTTGTTTATGAACTCCTTCCTGTTGCACCCTATTCTGTGAAGTTGAGACAATTGTTTAAAAGGGCTTGCCATGTTGATCACAGGCAAGGGTGCAACAGAGGGAGAAATGGCAGCTTCTACACTCTACAGTAGCTCTACCCTGACTATCTACTAGAGACAACAGACCTCCTCTCCCATATGGCATTAAAAGGGACATATTATGCTAATTTTCTGGTTCACAGAACATTAATGAACACTAATGTTCAGGCTGCTCTCATACTGTGTGTCTGAAAATACCTATGTTCACCCTCTGTCTGCAACACTCTGTTCCAGAGAATCAGCTTTTATTATTTAATATATATGTTTTAAAAATAAGAACAAATACATATACATTGGATCTATGTAAACTCCATCTCCATTGAACTCAATTCCACAAACTTGAATATCCTCCTTTAAACACCCTGGCTGGCCATTTTTGCATTTTTCTCAAATAATCTTATCTATCTTGTAATGTCTGACGGCCTGGTTCCCCCTCCATATGGTGGCGCTCTTGACAGCCATGTGGATGGGCTGTGTCCATGGCATCTCTGCTCAAACCTAATAATAATAATAATAGCTAATAATAGCTGTTTCATGATATGTCCCCTTTAAGGCGAGCATTAATTGTGGCTTTGTTGACAAATCTGTGCCATATTGCAAAAACTACTCCCACCCTAAAGTGGCATAGCAAAATATTGTCAACCATCTTTAGAAAATAGGCAGTGGCACATTGTCGAATTGTTTTGTTATTTTTCTTTTTACCTGGGACTATTTCATTATTTTTGGTTCTCAGGATTATGTCATTTAATTCTCCAAGGTATTGAAGGGTAAAAACAAAACTCTTTGAACTCCCAAGCTTGCTAACTTTAAGCTTGTTAGCTCAGTTGCTAAAGAGATAAGTTCACACAGTCTGTGTTCCATCGACTGTGGTCTCATAACTGGCTGCCAATAATTCCTCTGTTGTGAAGTTTATGATAACACCGCTAACAAACTGCTAGTTGCTTTAGACTTTTTATCTTTCTTTTCCCTCAAAGTCAACACCATCAAATGGTACAATTAATGCCGCTTGGTCAACCACATGAATTTGCATGTCAAAGTTCACTGAGTTGAACTTCAATAAAATGACTTGCCCATTCACCGTTCACAGCAGTTCATTCTATCTAAATGAACTGATTTTTATGCTATATCTTTCTTTTTGCTGGTGTGCCTGGGCTGCCTTCAGGCTGCTTTTGTGTTGTTGTTAAGGCACTGGTTTTGATTTTTGTAAAACTCAGTAGCTCGACACTTTGGTGGGATGATGCTTTGCAAAAGTACATACAAAAATGTAAAGGTAACCATTAAATAATAAAACACAGAAAGTAATCCAGACTATCCACATGTACAATTTGTAGGATTTCCTTTGAAAAGTAATCAAGTGGATTTTGGTGGTATGCAAGATTTTTTTTTTCTCAGTGATGAAGCCATGTAATGTTAAAAACCATGTAGGTTGGCTGTTGGGTGGGTGAGAGAGGTGTTGGACCAGGAAATAGTGGTTTTAAAACCTTTTTTAAAACCATTAACAGCTTGTTTGAAACAGCAATCGGTGATTGTTATGTGATCTACTACAGCGGTCTCCATGTGTCAACAATGTGTTGAGAAATGTTTTAAAAAGCATCACATGTGGTTTTGGTTCCTAACCCTAAGCATTAACTTGTCAGTGATCAATTTCAACAATGTGTTGAAAATAGTTCTCGTCATGTCATATTCCACACAAGTTATAATTATCTATTCTGAGTTATTTTGGAATTACATACAAGCCATTTATTGATGATCAGTTATTTCTCAGCTTGTTCCTTAGCAAATGCTCAAACATATTTGTGTTACCCTCTTTTCCAGCCTTGCTGACACCTTTCCTCCTTCTTCCCTCCAGTCCCTCACTTCCTCTACCCCTTATTTTTCCTTCCCTAACTCTGAATTTTTCTTCCCTTCCAACATCCCACGTCTTCTCATCTCTTTTGTCCTCTCCTTCCCCTCTGCTCACTGTCTATCAACCTCCTCTCTCTTTGTCACTTCATCTACTATTCACTTCTTGCCTTATTTCCTCTCCTCCAACCTTACACTTTTTTTCTCAGATCTTGTCCAACCATCTCCCGACCTCCATGTTCATCTTTACTTTTTACGTTTCTTTCCCTCCTCAATTTTATCACCCCTCGTCTCTTCCCCTCTTCCCCTTGTCTTGTCTCCTGTGTCGCTCATGGATTATTAATCATCCTGTGGAGCTGGAATGCTGCCATGGCACTCTGTAGACCAGCCACAGAAGGCTATTGACTAGAAGTTTGGTTCAAAGAAACCACAAGGGATTTTTGAGAGGGTTGCTGAACCTGTCCTCACAGCTAAGGTTAGAGTATAGATTCTTCACAAACTTGGACAAAGTATGGATCAGCTGCAAGAGAAGCAGAAAAGTAACAATATGCTTAAGTTAATGGGGTGTATAAGATGCAACTGGCTGAGGAAATAAGCTATTAGGGACAAAGGATGCGTGTCTTTGTAATGACTAATGTCTCAGTTGGTTATTGTAGCTCCCATTTGTTTGTAAAGACATCATAGTTGAAGTAAAACTATGACAAAGGCAAGAAAATGCAACAGAACACTAACTTCTTTATTGTGTAATCCTGGTGAGGAGAAAGACATTTACTGGAAATATGTAGCAGTGAAATAGGTCCTGTGAATATATTAGGATACTATGACATACAGTATTATGGTGGAACAAATTAACAAAACAAACTGTAGTGTGTCAGTTAACAACAATGTTGTTGCTGTCAAAATTCTGCCACCCCCTCCAAGCACCACAACAGTCTGCATATTAATCACGCATTTGTTTGATGAAGTTAGCAGCAATTACAGTAAATAAACAAAATATTCAACAGAACAGAACAGGATCATCAATATGTCCTCCACCCAGTAACAATTTACATTGTAAATATATTTTTCAAAGCGCATTGAGCTAATGGGGGGCGACTGTGAATGGCTTTTTTCAGTGGCATTAATGTAACGTTTGGCTCAACAAGTTTGCAGAAACTCTATATATTATGTGACTTTTAAAAAAAAATCTGTATTCATGTTGCAAATCCAGATCAATGAAGTTACCATATATGGTTCCTCGCCAGTCTAGGGTAAAAAAAAAAAAAAATCCCCCAAAGTGTATATATAAATAATATAAGAAAAACACATATAAACTTAAATTAGCATTTATGGAACAAATCCTGTCCAGATGCATGTGCCTGTATGCACTAGTGTGTGTTAATCAGTCCATGTGTATGTATGAAGCTCTGGAGTGCTTTCTTCAAACCTAATATAATGATGAGCCTGCTCTCATCTAAGATCTCTCAAGAGCCATTCACCCTTCCTTCAATTATCCATTTGAATAAAGCAGTTAGATTTACTCTTAAAACCTAATCAGTAAGGGTTGTGGAGGAGGAAAGTAATTGGTCTCTTCTGTACACTATGTTTTATCTATGTATGTGTTCTTACAGACATGCTTAGAATGCTCCTTTTTGTACCCATTTTTATTGCTGTGCCAGATAACTACGCTGTACAAGTGAAATGACTTTGGACCCTTTGAACCTTGATTAAATCTTGTGCAAATGGCACGAGGCTGCTAAAAATCCAGCAACACACAAGTAGCAATATGATTCAAATGAATGCGATCATGTAAACAATTTCAACAAACAAATTATTCTCATTTATTTCTGTTGTCAATATTGCGTTTTCTAAGGCCCTGTGTCCACCAATGAGTTTTTTCCTGAGGGCCATGTATTTTTTAGGTCTTTGCAATGCAAGCATTTACACTGTTCCACAAACAGCAGCACTGGAGGTTGAGCTGAGTGTCTATTCTGAACTGACTGTTGAACTTTATTTTTTCTGGTTGCCATGTGGTGAAAAAGTTTTAGCATGGGTAAAACACTGCATCCATTACCGGTTGCATTCCCTTCAAACAGACGAGCAGTGAGGGAGGAATAGATCTCTGAAATACAGGGGAAAGCATTTGCTGGTGGAAGGAGGCATCACCTTAAACAAAGCACTGATTTGTTAGAGAGATCAAGTTTTATTGTGCCATTAATTGTTGACAAGATAATGATGCCACAGAGAAAAAATGGTACCAGCAATCACCCTCTGGCTGCTCTGCTCTATGTAACAGGCAACACAGTTGTTAATGTACAGCTTGGCATGCAACATATTTAGCAGACAAACCTATTTTATTCATCAATTCAAGCCTGCAGTTTTGTGTGGTTAATTTAGGCGTACACGGAGGAATCTGGAGCAGGTACCAGCTGAAACACCCTTAAAATGTATGCAGACTTACTCGACTTACTGAGGAAAACACGTTGGTGCAGTAGGATTTCCACAAAAAAATATTTACTTCTGTAACAGGTGTGTTCAGGCAATAGACTTATAATTCACCAAAAGTCCATCCTCAATGCTTATACCGCCACCAGGGAGGCCATGTTTTCGCCGGTGTTTGTCTGTTTGTGTGCAAAATAACTCAAAAAGTACTGCACGGATTTGGATAAAATTTTTAGACAATGTGTATTGGGACAAGAAACAGATGATTAGATTTTGGTGGTGATCGGTGATCCTGAAAACCATCTGGAATTTATATTGCGAATTGATATGATTACGTCAGTGACCATATTGCCTTCACTAACTGCTATCTAGTGGATGAAATATTTAATTGCCAGTGTGCTCCCAAAATACATGCTTTCAATATAATACATTTTTTTTATTTCAAGTATATTTTTATTTTATTTAGAAATTAGTTTTATTTTGGTGACTTCCTGTAATAGTAGTTGCTTATGCTTCAGATATTTTATTGAATAAATTATGAATGTTTTAAAGCAGTGGTTCCCAAATGGTGTGCCGCGGCACACAAGTCCAGGTGTGCCATGGAATTTTGTGACAATCATACACAATTAATGCAGTATGATTCACAGCAGTAAAAAGAGCCAAAATGAGCGCCTGCTACTGGTAGCAGGCTATCATCATGTCTTCATACCTAAATGTAATATTTGCTATTTTAATGCCTCTGACCACAGTCAGTTGCACCTGTTGAAACAACCCATAATGACCCATATGAGCTTTTGGTCAAAACAACCCATATTGCGGTTCGCAGAGCATTCAAAAAAAAGAATGCAATTTTTTTAATGTTGTAAAATAAGGATGCAGTTTTATTGAATTTAGTCCAAAAACATGCAGCTTAGGTTTAATTGGTGACTCTAAATTGCCCTGTGATGGACTGGCGTCCTGTCCAGGATGTACCCTGCCTCTCGCCCAATGCAGTTGGCCATGATATGAATCTACACCCAGTTCAGGTTATGTGTGTTTCTCACCTACGTTATGTATTCAGCTGCACAGGAGTGTGGAATTGCATTACCCTGAACTGAACCAGCATGGACCTGGAGGGAGGATTAGGTAGAACACTTTATTCTCTTAACGAGGGTAAATCAAACAGTGCATCCACCTCTGTTGCCCTGAGCGATGCCCATATTTTGTAAATGGTTCCACATGTGGAAAACTTCATCTCTATTAGCAGTCAGTCCACGAGATTCAGAGGATGGAGGAGAGATGAGCAAGGGACAGAAAGAGAAAGGACATAATAATGGGCAAGATAGCAGGTGCCCAGAACCATGCATGTACCTTCATGCAGGAGGAATCAAACAGTATTTCTGCTAAGTAAAAACCCTGTGTTAAGTGCAGTCAGGCTGATCCGTCCTGCTGCCCATAACTATCACTGAGAGGCTGAATAAACAACATAAGACTTATCATGACATATTCCACAGTGTGTGTCTACTCTGGAAAAAAACAAGGATATTATAGAGAAAGGATATTTCTTCATTTCCATACAAAAGACCAAAAAATATTGATATTGTGGCTAGCTGATGCTGGGATGTCTGCTGTTTTAAAGTATGTTATTAACATCTAGATTCTTCTAAAAAACTGCTTCATTAGGCCTTGTTGTAGCTCATATATCTTCTCAATTGAGCAGATTGCATGCCCAAACTATACCATGGTCTTAATTGATTAATTACAGATCTGACAACTGTTTTGTAAATACCTATTTTAATATCAAGATATACTGACAGTCTAATACTAGACAGCACACAAAAAACAAGGCAAGCAGAGATGGCAGACTTCACCCCATTCATGTCTGTATACTAATCAGTTAGAGTACAGTGCCCTCTGTTTATGCATGTGGCATAGGAAACAAAATGGGACCCAAAACAGGGCCTTGAGGAAATCCACATTACCTCTGAAATGGAGTAACTGACTTTAAACCAGGAAAAAAGAAAACTGTCTGTTAAATGAGTTATGTCCTCTTGTTCTGCTTTCACTCTGGTTTACTTCTTGATTTCTTCTGATCCTCTTCTGTTGTGTTTGTTATTTCTCCCTAGCTGATGTGCCAAGAGAGACTGGAGGAAGTTTGACATCTCTGTTGGTTCAGCCCATCTCTGCTCTCCTGGCAAAGACATTACTGTCCTCTCCATCAACAGGGCAAGGAGACTCCTGTGTCCGTCTAGCCATGCCTCCCAGCACAGGTAAATACAAAAAATAAATCATATGTGTATGTCAGCCAATATTCTATGCAACGACTATAAGAAAAACAAAACAAATAGAATGTGTGACTGGTTTCATGTCTCATCCCCATCACTTATTTTGTCAAAATGCAAAAAAAAAACAAGAAAACAAAGCATTTATAATAATCAAAATGATAAGTTCTTCTGTAGCTTAATTCTACTGTATTGTAGCTCCGCTAGTATAGTGCAACCTTTGTTACAGCGTGCAGGGAATTTGTCTGTCCAGTCCGTGTGTTATTTTTGAAGTTGTGGTGTCTTATGGGGGTACAATGGAGGTACAAGGGACAAGTCAAGTGTGTTATGTTTGGTGTCCAGGAAGTCCACCAGGGTTGTGTCAAACCATCAGTTTGGTGACAGAATCTGCTAAAGCCATTTTTATTTCCACATTGTCCAGTTGTGGTAATAAACATACACTAGTTCTGCTTAACACAAAATCTCATAGCTCTATCCTTCTTTTAGCAACTTCCTCTATAAGGTTGGGTACATGCTATTCAGTTCTGTTAGCTGCTTTAGCTTTGTAGTTAGGAAAAACATTTTTACTCGAGGATTAAATTCTATCATGCTGATTAACAGACTCAGGACAGAGGCATGCCACTCCACCACAGACATGTCTAAATACACAGCAGACTGCAGATATTCTAGAGATCTTACTTCTGCTGGCAAGTTAGCAAAACATTTATTTTAATGTTAGCATGGGTAAGTGTGCAAGTTTTAGGCACTGTGAAAGTGTTGAGCAAAAGTTTATAGACTTATATAAAACCTTGACAGGAAGACTTGTGCTGCATTTACAGTGATACAGGTGCTATATGGCGCTATTGTGATAAAAAAGAATCTGTGCCTGAAGGCAATGCTCTTAATTTCCCAGTTGGTCTAAATCTCAGCCTTCCATTACAGTCATGAGTTTTGGGTACTTTGTATTATAAGTTTAAAGAACTGAAACTTTGCCCCCATCACTGTGTGGCTGGACTCACCATAAGGCTTAAGTTGAGGAACTCAGATAACTAAGAGGAGTTTGGAGTAAAACCGCTGTTCCTTCACACTGAAAAGAGCCATATGAGGTCATTCAGGCGTCTGGTTAGGATATCCCGAGGATGCCTCCCTGTGGATTTAATTCTTGGAATGTCCAACTGGGAGGAGAAATGCATACATATCTGTACATATTAAACCCAAAGCCCCAGGATCCCACGGGAAGAAATGGAGGACACAGCTGAGGAAAAGAATGTCTGGACTTTTCTTCGTGCTGCCAGCCCATTCTGGACAGAAGACTGATTTTATTTGTTTGTTAATTCTGGAAAAATAAGATACCACTTGCAAGTGTTAGGCATGATAGCAGTCTTGATTATATTATCATCTGTCCTAGAGATGCCCTGCTGAAATCCAATTACAAGCTTAGCAGGGATCCCTTTCAATCATGTTGAGTGCAGTACCAGGGCATGTCACTTTTGTGTCTATAATTACACTAAAGATTCTCCTCTTATCTTTGATTCAGACTAGAGTTTGAAAGATAAGTCGATTGAACGATTGAAAGAGAAATAATCAAAAGAAATTTCATATTTGATGATTCTTTTAGGTTTTTTTCATGTAAGAATATTGGGCAAATTGAATATCTATTGACTATTGGTCAGACACACAAGTCATTTGAAATGTCACCTTGGACTTGACATTTAATATAATCTATACAGAAATGTTTAGTTGCAGCCATAATTAATAGCAACTAAAGCAGTTATATCACACGTTTATTGGCTATTCTGATTTGTAGCAATCTTTTCACAGGTTCACAGAACATTGTTGCATCTTTTTTAATATACAAGCATCATGTTCTGGACGTGACAGTACTGAAAGACTCAAAATAATACATTAACCAACAAAAGAACAAATTGTTAACACAAACAAAGTTTAAATTGTACGTTTAGGACTTCACTTTTATGTGTCTGTTTTTGCAGGAGTTTTTTTTGTCATTCTGCTCTTAATGGATCACCTTCACCACCGCCCACCTCTGCTAGCATATCAGTCACACTGTATGGTGACTCAGTGAGTTCATAACCTGGAATATCCAGCATACACAGCTTGGATGAGTCACAGATGTGACCTGACTGCCTCATCTCCACTGTGGCTATAATGTCGCCTGGAAGTGTTTCAGAAAAAAAACATGTTTTTAAGCAACTTCACTTTCTTTGTCCTTCTTCTATCACTTTATTATCTCTCTTACTCCTTGACTTTTATTTCCCAGAAACTTAAAATGAGCCATTTTTAGCCTAAAGACAGAACTCTGCAAAAAAAAAAGAAAAAAAAAAGCTTATCAACACCCCCACTTGTTCTTGCGATATACAGGTACATTCATAAATGTATTCCACACTTCAGAGATGTGAATCAGATTGACAAATTAAATGAGGCACATAAACAGCACAGTGCAGGCAAATGCCTGAGACGATCCCCTCACATGTCAAGTGAAAATTCTGTCGACATTAGGGGTAATTGCTCACCAAGGGAAGCCATTAGTTCTCTATGGGGTCAATGGTTCCCTTAAAGAAGAGAGAGATCCATTTTAGCAAAAAATATGGAAGGAGCGATGAGTAAGTACCAAAAGTAGATACAAATGTTCGACTGATTTACTGCTTTGAGGTCAGTTTTAGCCTTTTTAATGAGTGCTTTTCTGCTTCTTGATTAATGCTACCCTGGTTGACCTCATTCAAACTTACTCTTATGACATCATATGATTTGACCCGCCCTCTTTCTCACCTCTGTCACTGTCAGCTGGATTAGATTTTCAGATTGTCTGTTTTGGAAGGTTAAAATGTAAACTCCCCTTCTCCAGTTTCAGCATGTGAAAGTTGTGGATGCTTTAGGCACAGTTTGTTTGACAAATCAACAAACACTTTGTTTGAAGCACACTGATGTCTTATACTAGTTGGAATGTGTCCGCCATAGAAAAATGAGAGCAGCATACATTTCAGGAAATGCCAGCATGTCTCATGTAGCAACCAACTGTTTCACAATGTGTACGAATGGTCATGTTTTGTAGAATATCATACAAGCCATTGAGCACATTTTCTTGAGATATATAAACCTGATCACAAAAATCATATTATGACTCTTGCCCAACTAAAGTGAAGACACACATTGTGTGATTTTATTAAATGGCTACAAAGTTATAAGACAGTGGTCTGGGTGGATGGGTTAAAGAAATGTCTGACTTTAAGTTTCCTATTGGCATACAATGTTAGTTCCTGTTTATCCTGTTGTAATTGTAACCATGGTTGTAATGACTTTACCTAAAAAAAAAATGTTCATATATACCCAAACCACAATGTTTCTTTGACCCAAACGGAGTTATTTTGTGCCTAAACTTCACCAAATCTTAATCCTAATGTCTGATCTGAAAACTATTTGATTTGTTAAAGTTCTGGACGGCACAGACACATGATGTCATTCTGCCAATAGGAGTGTCAGATCAGAAAACTGTTATGGTTTATTTAGAGGGGAGTTGCAAAAATCATTAACACTTTGCATGAAGGCCATGTATATCAACATTTATATACATACCTAGAATGTGTTATAATCTACTTATAACACAGTGTAATTATAGTTATAGATGCTGAAATATATATAATTTCTTAAAACAATAATCATAACATATAATAAAGCATTTTATAATTAACTTTAAGGTTATACAACATAGTACTTTATAATTGCTGATCCCTCACTGACCATGTCTGTAATGCATTATAAACACACTTTTGCATCACAGAGTTAGTATTAACCTAACCTCCTACCCTAACCCTATAAACACAGTATAAGGCGTATAATATATTGTAATGTATTACAACTATGAGATCCCCAGCAGCAGTTGTATATATTATGATACCATGGGCCTCATAGAAGGTGTTACCCAAACAGCTTATTTCGTTGTTAAATTAGGAGTTGAAATAAAGCAACATTATACATAGTAAGAGTATAATTTTGAGTGGTGATATTATCATCCTGGATTTCCTTTTGTGATATCTCTTGACGTCTCGCACACTGCACAGAAGGTCGGTGGTGCGATACCCTTGGGCAAGATACTTCATCCCAAGCACTTTGAGAAGTCTCTATGACTAGAAAAGCCATTTAACATTTAGAGGCTACTCCACTTTTCCAAGCCACAAAATAAATGCTCTGAGCAACTTAAATCTAGAGTGTTTTGTTATTGAGCTTTAACAGCCCATATGCTTTGACCCTAAGTGCAGATAAAGACCAGCGAAAAGAATTAAGGTAAAGGAGCATGCAGAGATATAGTTTAGTCTATATGTTATTGGCAGTTGTGCCTGTCACACAGCAGGCTGATCACTGACTCGTGTACAATGTTACTGTCACTCCATTATTTCAAGTCTCTCTGAACACCTTGTAATCTCAAAGAAAAGGCTTTAAAAAGATTAGCATTTATAGGAACTTTATATATAGACCTGCTCTCTAACCCCCCCATTTATTACATTCTCTTTTTTATTGTAGTTGTATGTCGTCCTTGCTCTTGTTATTTTGTGCTGTTTAATTACTTGAACAATTTTTTATTGCGGTACAGTTTTGATTGCCTTGAAATGTGACTTGTCTCTAAGGTGTGCTTCATGGTCAGGTCATCATAAATGGTATGCAGTTGTTAATTAACCTATTGTGAATGAGGTGAGAGCAGCTCTCACTGTAGAAGCCACCGAGCCCTTCCTTCACACAAAAGGAGAATGAATAGATAGATGGAGGGATTAAATAAAAGAGATGCTTTCTTATGATTGGGCTTTCCACATTCCTCCTTGAAGGCAAAGAAAGAAACTAAAATATGAGGGAATCAGGGCAGGACATTACAGACCCTCAGGGCAAAAGTGGCCATAATGCTTGTGAAAAAAATGACACTGTGTGAAGGCATTTCCACAAAAGAGGACAGAAATCAGCAAGTGCAGCAGTGTCTTTACCAGTAAAGTCATTTCTCTCACATTGAAAGGAAGGTTTGTCTCTTTTTAAGCAAGCCACCTACAAGTCATGGCAGAAATAAGCCGAAAGAATAGGAAATATATATATAGAGAGAGAAAGTTTAATTTCCTTTGTCAAAAAGACATGAACAGATGATAAGCAGGCAGGAGGAATATTTTCCCATCATTCAAACGGGAGGGTGCTGGGTATAAATATAGAAGAAGAGGAAGCAGAAGAGGCCAGACAGGAGACCAGGAGATGGAGATGAAGAGGGTGAAATAGGTGATGAAGAAATGTCCTGAATGTCTGGTATGAGGATGATGATGATGATACATGATGGTGGTTTAGGTTTTATCATCTCAGTTCAGCCTGATCTCCCAAAATTACGTGAAATGACCATTATTTTCGTGTTCCAGCAGCAAGGAAACAATGCCCATGTAAAGTCAATGGGGATCCCAACAGCATTTGTAATTCAGTATTAAAAAAACTTGTGTGAGACCAGGTTGCCTCAGTTTGTTTAAACATTTGAAATAAATGTTTAAATAGGCAAAGAATGTACAGCCAGGCTAGGGGCTCTGTGAGGCAATGGTGGCAACAGTCTATCCAATAGCTGCGGAGATATTTCAGTAGCAATTAAAAATATCAACCTCATGATGGTGCTAGAAAAAAAGTCAGGTAAAACAAGCAGCAAACCACTGCAGATCTAAGAACTGGGGCAAATAAACCCAAACCAGTATTGGCACTGACTAGAGGATGAATCAGATTTGTTCCTTTACTTTTACATCAGCATGAAATATTTCCATCACACAGAATATTTTTTGGCCTGGTTCTGGTTTCTGCTAAGCAGTTTAGCAATTAAAATGCTAAATTTTTTTTAGACAGAGTCCGGTCCAGTGCTTACTACACATAAAATGGATTAGAGCTATATTTCAATACTTCCAAAAAACAGCATCACTAGTCTCTAGATATTGAGAATCCATCGCTACGTTAGCTTGTTGCTCACTATCGAGCCAGGTTAGTAACCAGTAGGCTACCGACAACGCTCTCTTCACTCAACCTCGGTAACATGCAACATTGTCATAAAGCATGTAGTTAACCTCTCACCTAAGTGGAGGTAAAGAAATTGTCCCTTGTCTGGCCTATATAATTATAGGGAAAACACTGCAGTAGATGTGTTTAAGTACATGTACAAAGGCCACCTCTTTGACATCTCAAGTTGAACTGAGACTACATGAATCGTCAGTGTCAGAGTAGTTAGATTTATTGTTAGAGATCCTACTGCTGGCAACGGAAATCGCCATTGTCAACTGTGATATAGGCTGACAGACTAGGCTTTACAAAGCTGGCTTGGGAAACTAAGCCCAATGGGGTAAAACATTTACACCATAAAACTTCACACTACTTTACAACAATAATTATTAAAACAGTCAGTATTTGCATGATCCTGGGAGAATGCTTTCCTGGAATCTTAAACACAAGTCGTCTGCAGAAATAAACACTGCTATTTTCCAATTGTCTAATACTGGTATCACCAGCTAACTCCTGGGCCTCACTTCTAAGTCTACGTGAAGCCTCTACACATGTCTTAACAGCTGTGTTTGTCCATGTCAATTCAATAATGGAATGTTTGGTGAAATCTTGCAGTTTTTCCCTGATCCCATAAGAGACTGCATCACTTGTGCTACAGGGCACAGTATCCTTGTGTGTGCTTGTGCGTGGTTAGACAGAGAATGTATATGTGTGTAATAGAGAGATGAGATGGATGCAGAATTAAGAGGTAATTCCCACTTTCAAGAGCATAAATCCCCTCTTATCTCAGCATCGTCACCGCAGGCCTTTACCACACTGCCACCCTCTGAGCCTTCAGTCCCTCATTGTGAGTCCTGTCTGTCCCCTGTGCCTCCTCTCACTCGAACCCCTCCCTCCATCCACCTCTAGCAGTTTTTTTGGGGGGCCATGCGAGGGAGTCATCATCTCTTGTTGCTGGCATGTTCCCCCATTGTACGTGTGCACGGTCTGTTCATTTCCATTTATTCCCCAATAAATCCAAGCAGCTGGTCAGTGACTGGAACACTGCTTTCTGCTGTTTCCCATGTTGCACAGATAACAGTCAAACACACACACACACACACACACACAGGTTGTCACTGTTATGCACCCATGCTGTCTGGGTGAGTCACACACAAAATCAATGAGGCACCCCCCAAAACCAGTGGCCAAAGACGAGTACAATTGATCCTTCAGTGCAGGGGGGCAGATTCTGCATTTGTGCGATCCAGCGTTGTTTTCAGTTACGAGCTGTACGCTGTAAGAGCCATTTCAGAAAAATTTAGTGGTATTGGATTTTAAGGTTTTTTGGTGTCAAATAATGAGTGTCATTTATTGCCACTTTTGGCCATTTGTTGGTCTGTAGAATCTGAAGTGTAATATTAGTGTCTCTTCTTCTTTTTGTTAGGTTTTTTTGGGTTTCAGAGGGCTGAATACAGCTTTTTTAGCGGTAGTGGGTCTGTCAGTAGATATCTTTTATGTGTCACATGATCTTTTCAAGTGTGTCAGAAGGTGCTCCAGCTCTGGCAGAGGTACTGTTGGTTTGGAGTGCACATTGTACGAGTGTGTGTGTGTGTGTGTGTGTGCGTGTGCGTGTGTCTGTTTGTGTTTGTCCCCACTCTCTGAAGACAGGCATCTGTGCAGACTGAGCTTAATGTACATCCAATGGTTCTGCTAGGTAGGCTTCTTTTTGAAGTGTTTCCATTACATCAAATGAGTTTGAAAGAGGGAGAGTCATGGGTGGGAGAAAGGGAGAGAGACAAAAGGGAAAACAAAGGGAGAGAGAGAGAGAGAGCGAGAGAGATGTAATCTGTCTCCAATCGATTGGCTGCACCTCTGACCACTCTTGGGATCCAACTATCATTAGTTTCCATCTGTCTGCCTCCTTTAATTTTTTTTTCTCTCTATTTAATTCCTTTTCTTCTTATTTTCCTCTTTTAATTCCCATTCAATTAAGGCTGGCTGTATTGGCTGGCCATTGGTTAATTGCTCAGGGTCCCATGGAGACCGGCAGACCTTAACGAGATGACGTGGTCAACCTCATACTACTCTCAGCACTGCAAGTGTGTATGTGTGTGTGTCTATCCTTTTTTTTAACACCTGTGTGCATATTGAAATGAGAAATATGTGTTATTTCTGTGCAACACACAAGCACATATTTTGCAATCCTGCATACTCTGTTCTTCTTTATTTTTTATTTATTTTTATTTTTTATTTATACATGCAAATTTCTTGAGAAAAGCTCTAATTTGTATTTTGTACATCCAGGCTTATCTATAATACAGTTACACAACTCTCCATGTACATTTGAAAATAGCTCTGCAATAATGGTTCCATACATACCCTGAAAGGGGTACTGTTATTTCCTGTTAATATCTATGCAAAATGACCCTGTTTGAATATAAGTATGTAAGTAACATATGTGTGTCGTAACCTAAATGACAGAATAGACCGCTTGTCAATGCCACCCATAACGACTCATATGAGCATTTGTCTAAAGCCGATTGTGGTAGAGCGGAGCTTACCTGGTGAGGCGTTATAAAAGACAGTTTGAACAGTAAATAAATGTATGTAAATGCCGGAAGTGAAGTAGTTACGAGGGTGACATGAGCCATGGAAGTTATGTAAGAGAAGCTTTAGAGAACCTTAGAGAAGTGGTTTTGTAGCATAAGCATAAGATAACTGCTGCATTTTATGTCGCTCATTTGTATTGGCAGAAAACTGCTGACAACACAATCATCAAACAGCATCTTAAACATGTGAGTGACTGAGTTGCGATGTGTTTACCATCCCTTTACATTCCTCTTTCAGTGATTTTTGCGTTTGTAAAAATGTTACATTTATATCTTCAACAGTCAGTATTGCATATTGCTGCACTCTTTCAGTGTTCTATGTCTGTTGCTTACTATCATAAATTGTGTGTTGTCTGTGGTCATGTAGTAATAATAGTAATAATAATAATAATACATAAAATTTATAAGTGCCTTTCTAAACACTCAAGACACAAGAAGTAAAACAAAACAAAGAGAGGGTGGTGCGGTAACAAAAAAATGCTTGATGAAATCACACTGGGTAAGCTAATTGGAATAGATGAGTTTTGGGTTTGGATTTGAATAGTGGAATAGAGTCAATTATGTATGTGTGCATTTGTGAGAGCATGGGAAACTGGGAGACAGGGAGAGCATGTCCACCACTCTCATCGTGTCAGTGCTTTAAGATTGATTAATTCACTGAACACATCAGGCCTCCAGGTCCAGGCTCAGACTCTATCTTAGGAGGTTGACCAGACAATTACCAAGCTAGTTCATCACTACCACTAAGGCTGGCAAGGCTGACTGATTGTGTACACATTCACACACTAACACACAGGCAAACACATTTTCTGCTACTTCCTCCAGCCATATGTTGTTCCAGTTGTGTGAATGCAGTTTGGTTCATATTTACTTGCTCATACACCATTAAACTTGTGTTGAATGCAATGATTTGAAAGTGCATTCATGGTGAGGTCAGCTGCTGATCTTAGGCATCTAAAATAAACTGTGAAAACCATTTCTTTATGGAGCTGGATTTGTGCATGGGAAGGCCATGTTCAAACAAACAAGGACCTTCCTGAAACTCAACACTATTGTACGTTGCAGCAATTCAGGCTGTTTTCAGCAATGGTTTGTAGGTATTTTAACAAAAAGTAATACACTGGAATTATTATCTATCCCATGAGGTTGTGTCCGGTGATGTAACTGACATACTAATGAGTATAATAGCCATGTAGATCCTCTATTGGGCAGGCAGGAAGGACGCTGGGTGGCTTAAACTGCCCAGTATTTTTCACCAGCAATGTTTAAGCAGCAAAATCACTTCCTGAAGTTTAGGCACCAAAACTCACTATGACAGATCCTGTCTTCAACAGCTGCAACAGATTTTTGACATGCGGCCATGACGGTTTTAAAAAGCTAGATTGTTGTTTTAAACGCATGCTTAATTCTGTAATTGTTTTAGCCTGAAAAACGTGCTTAAGGTTTGCCACCGAAACCAAACTCCTATAGGAAAAAATAAAGCACTGTGTCTGGACAAAACACTCAACAATGATTAACACTGGTCCCCTGGATGAAAGGGCAGGTGTTTAATCTTTCAAACACCCTTCCCACCCTCCTGACAACTGACCAATGTGGCTTTTAACATTGTATTTACATTGTAGTCACTGAACAAAAATTTGTGAGAAACCTAAAAATTGAAGTGCATCACTTTTGTTGAGAACTATACAAGATGTTTATAAGGACTGCCTGGAACAGAAGACCAGTGACAAACATAATGTATACTCATGCAAATCAAGTCACAAGAAATCATACACACCTATTCATGACAGTACATTGAGCCTTTACATGGAATTAACAAATGAACATAAGGAGAGACCAAAAGCTCACAAAGCATTTGAGTTAAATTTTGGTCAGAGGTCCACCTTTACATTTATACACTAATAATGTATATTGCCTTAGTTTCACTTTAATGGTGCAACCTTTTAATCTTTAAAATGATCCTAAATCACAGCAGCAGGATCACACATTCATTTTAAACCAATTAATGCTGTAGAAAAAAATCATAATTGAGGAATGTGACTTCAGCAAGTCGGCTGCCTGAATTGCTTCTTCGTCTCGTTTCCTCCTCACTTAATTTTTGAACACATGCGATTCTTTTTTTTAGTCTCTCTCTCTCTCTGTCTCCCTCGTTCTCCCACTCAGAACAAATGCCAAAAGTGTAACAAATTTCCGAGGCAATTACATTGCGAAGCCGCGCAGGGAGAGGCGAGCAGAGCAGAACAACTTGAAATGGCTTTATAGAAAGGACTCCGAGGCCCTTTAATTACACCACTATTGATTGCTGTGTGCAGGTTTCCCACATTCACTTACTGCCTTTTCTTCTCAACTCTGCATTTAATGCCCTGCAGAGAGGGGTGCTGAGATGCATCTGAATTTTGATTCTATGATTATATATAAGCTCTTTTCATTAGGTGGCACTTATGGTTTCTATATATGACTTGGTGGGTGATACAATGGGTTTACTTTACTGCAAAATGTGTTTTATGGGTGTGTTTATCAACAGGTGGTGTCGCAGAGTAGTTGATTCTGTCACCAGTTAAACATGAATAATATAGGGTATGCAATGGTGCTGGAATGTATATACATTTTAAGGCAACTGTAAGATGTGAGAACTAGTAGATGCTGATACAATAAATATTTTTGCATGTCTGCAGAAAGGCAAATAAAAATGACATAAATGATTAGAAAGGCTCTTTATTTGCTATGTACAGAGAAGCTTTCTGATTTTATATTTTTTACTTTATAGTAAAGTCCATGATAAGTTATTGGTAATCATGTATCAGTCTGTAGCTCCTTGATGATCTTACTCAAAGTGTCATTTTGCATTAAGGAATTCTTATCAGCCATAATGAATAAACCGACAGTTTGAATTATATTGTCTTGGAGCTACTTTAAACTGAAAAAAAGAAGAAGAAGATTATTTTAACAAGTTTGGAATTTTATTGTTTGCTTTTTATTCTAATGGAGATAAGGTGGACATCAATCTCATGTCTGTGTGTGAAAAGTGGAGCAGCCAGCAGGATATGATTAGCCTAGCTTATTGTTAATATGGAAGCAGGGCAAAACAGGTCAGCATGATTTGAAGTGAAAAGACTTGGCTACCAACTAAACTACAGCTGAATAATTAACATATTTTATCCCATTTGTTGAAACCATTTATATCAGTTTGTCAGTAATTTTGAAAAAGAACACCAGCATATTTCCCAAAATGATGATATATTCCTTCAACCAAATCTGGATTAAAGAGGCAGCAGATCTGAAAAACCCTGATATCAACTGTTTTTGTAACAGCCATGCTGGTTATTTCAAGGCAATATTAACAATCTGTTTCCGTAGTTCTAGCAAGAGGACTTGTCTTTTTTTTTTAGGGTCAGTCATGTGTGATGTTTCTTGAAGCAGACAGAGGTTAAGTATCTTGTTTGAGGAGATTGAAAAGCTGTGCAGAGGGAGGACCTATGTCCATACGGGACAGCCTTTCTAACCAGCCTGCCACGCTGCTCCTTACAGGGGAAATCCTGAAATCTATCAGGAGAAAATGGAACAAGACACATTGGACGACTCAGCATTGTTGGCCAAACGCAACTAATTTCAGTCCGATAAACGTGGTAAAGTTAGGACATATGGCTGGGCAATAACTCAATATGGTAATTTGTCATCTTTAAACGGAATTCTATCATGATACAATCACATATCAAGGTAGTATGATACACGATCACATCATCTGGAATTATAATGGCTGCTTATTTTAACTTTGAAGAATATCATTACAATTCAGTGCAATGCAATTAACAAACTGGATTCCAACTGGCAACCTTACAGTCACAAGGTTCTCAAGCCTTTAACCTCCATTACCCAGAATACAACAGGCATACAGCTAAGGACAGGGTTCTCTCCTTGCAGTAATGGTGGAGAATAATGTGTAAAATTCCACTTGGAACCCAAATGTTGATTGAAATATTGTTAGTTGTGTTTTCCAACAGCAGTGTGCAGGACTTTTCTCATTAATTAATTCATGAATAATTAGTGTTTAACTTGTGTGTTCATGTTCTTAATTGGGTGGGAAAATAAAATACTCTTTTCATTTGTTAATTTTTTTATTCACAGTATACAAAAAAACATTTTACCATGTGGTCGTTATATAATTAATTTATTGAATTACCCAAAAAACATGATATATCGCGTTCCATATCCTTACTGAGATATGAAACAATCTATATCAGAAGATTCTAGCCATATTGCTCAGCCCTATTAGGTCACATTCTACCATTAACATTTACTGTTACTGTTATAAGAGCAGGAGTAAGAAAACCATGCATGATAAACCTGCTGAGAGGGCTATGAAACATTTGCTTTCACATTCCATTTAGCTTGCTGAAGTCGGACACATGCTGTAGTTCCTTTAAATATGTTCATCAACTCTCAGAACTTAACTCAGAGTCGCCCCTTACCTGTAGAAGCCGCCCCATCTGTAAACCCATTCATCATGAAGGGGAATTACTCAATGACAAATCTCTCTCGCTGCTCTCTGTGCGTACGTCTGCAGATTGAATACACAAACGGGCCACATGTTCCATCCCTGCTCTTTAGCCAAAGTCATTTGTGCCAATGTCAAAAGTGATAAATGGGTTATGTGGCGCCTATGAGAGAAAGCAGTGAATTTTTATAATGTATTAAAGAGGAGTGAGAGGGCGAGGAGGCAGGCAGGGAGGGATGGAGGATGGCAGCAGAGCTGGAAAAGTGGGCTGTCATGCTGTAGTGCTGTGCTGTAGGCAGGGGACCTCTGTCACACACAGTTTGAGCCCCTGCTTCACATCTTTACTGGCACCTCGTCTGTATTTCCCTCAGATATCCAGCCATCGCCCCCCTAGAGCTCACAGCCGTCCAGCAAGGCAGCAGAGCTGGCAGACACAATATTCACTGACTGCTCTGTCAAATGCATCGTATGGCACTGTACAGTGTGTGTTTGTGTGTATGTGTGTGTGGTCTTTTAGACCTTCGCATAAAGGACATTGTTGTTATTTGAGGTCATGTTTGCTGTTTTACACTTCCAATAGAGTTCATGTGAGAGAAGCATGACAAAATCATTATACTTTCAATGTTTCTCACTAAAACATATTTTGATGGATTAAAATGCCTTGTTTGTATTTTCTTTACCCAGCAATCTTGCCAGCCAATTACCAACACCAGAGGTTAATCAGTGTTATAGTATAAATGTGTCACAAAGCCATGCAGCACACATTAGGATTGCTGCTATTTGCTTTCGTAGGTTATTTTAAAGGAAATACAGCAGAAAAATACTGCTCCATTGACTTTAGACCAAGTTTTTGTTGGTCAATGGTTGAATCACTTTCTGCTGAGTTAGGACAGCAATGTGCAAACAATGCACCAAAGTTATTTTAAGGCCAACACACCCATAGGCACACAGATGGACACAAGTACCGTGCAATATGGACTCTGTGCATGAAAACTGTGCTGGCCTGAAAAAAGTAATGAGTTGCATTAAGCTGTGTGCCGCTTTGCGCTGCTTGTAAGTTAAGGCACCACATCAGATTTTGTTAGTCACGAGTCATGTGGATAGTGACCAAAATACATTGTCCAAACCAACCAATTATAAATATACTGAAAATGCCAGAATTGAAGCTACGGAAGTAACATAGAAAACAGAAGTTATGTGGAAAAATGTGATTCACAAACCGCGAGCGACAGAAGTTCTGTACAGTAAATTACGTAAAAGAATGTGATTCACAAACCGTGACCCACATAACTGACGTCACAAACATAAGTTATGTAAAAAGTAACTTTAAAATTTGTTTCAAATTAAAGTCTGCCGTTTGTTTGCTTTTAACAGTTAACAGCAGTTTACAGTTCAATTCCTCTGGCCATATTGTGGTAGCCAAATAAACAGCTGGCTAGGGTTTACCACCAGCTGCCCTGCTTATCATACACTCTCCTAAATATGGTAATATTACTAATGATCATTATATTTGATCAAAGAAAATGACAACATTAGAGTATACATGATAAACATGAAGTGAGGAAAAACCCAAACTCCAGGGAATGTGTGAAAGTGAACATAAAGGGAAGGAACAAGGGGACTCTGTGTACCAAATTATTATTTAAAGCCACCACTTTTAACATTTGTTCTTCAAACTGCACACAACCACAGCAGTGAGTGCATTTTGATCAGAACAGACAGAAACACAAATGGAGTGTTTTAATGCCACTTCAACTGACCGCCACGAAAGCCACTTAGCATATACAGTGATTAAATGGGACACTGAGACACTGTTATCTTGGTATAATAGCAGACACAGGAAAAACGCTTTTGGTTTGACCTCCCTGATGGACCGTCAAATCCAATTCTCCGTTTTCATTGTTTGTTTGTTGGAATGATATGTCGTATGTTTCTGCATTTTTCCTCTCTTGTTGCATAAATTGCATAACTGTCTGATAATATCCATTTGGAAAAAAAGAAATCTGAAAACTGACAAACGATGCCCACACAAAGAGTGGTTTCTTAGAAATTACAAACTATTGCGTGTGTGTGTGTGATTATCGTGCTTATTCTGCGCTCATCCACTTGACATCATATTTGCAGCAGAAATACAAATAGTTACATAAATAAAAATACTTTAAAAAAGAGCACAAATATATGTTTTTTGCAGGTTTCTTTTTTTTTAGATCTAAATGTGGATGAGTGAATAAGATACTTTGATCAAATAATTATCAAATTGATTGCCGCTCCTCCACATGTGACCTAACGAACAATAGCTTATCCAAAACACAGTTCATTCTCACAGCTTTTACTTTGTAATGTTTAGACCTTAATTCACCTTTTGTGGGATAAATCCAACTCGTTAGACATTAGCCTGTAGGATAATCTCAGTGCAAAGGATTGTGGCATTGTTTTTGTTAGTTTTCCATCTATCTAAATTATTCTTGATTAAATTAAAAGGTTGTTCCATGGATATTAGCGGCAGGCATTTGACAGGTAACACAGCTGTGCAGCAAATCATAACTAACTGTCCTGTCTTCAGATTGACACTATGGAACAAATGATTTCTTAGCTTTGGTTCCATCATCGAAGAGATGCAAGAGGGGGACGCGAGGAGACAGGTTACCATATTAAAAAGCATCCAATGATGCTTCAGAAACATATGACTGACATCTGTACTACCCTTATAGCTTTATCATATGGTGAGGTCAGCCAGTCTGGTTTATCAGTTTGTATTGATTGTTCCAAACATGGCAGCATCAAGCCAAGATAGAAAACTTACAAGGAAATAATTCGTATTACTCTACACTTTCCTTCCCTTTTTCTTTCCTGTATATTCAACCCTGAATAACATATTCATATTCAGCCAATTTGCAGTTAGAAAATATGTTTTGTAGCACACTTAATGCCTCAGGGATTATGTTTATATTCAATCAGCATAACAAGGAAACATTTATATTAAGCATTTCTGCAAAGTGTTCTCTTCCAACAAATTTCTTTTCCTTTTCTAAAGGTTTTGGGCCGAAGTGGCTGCTGGAGTGCATGAATCAGTCAAAGCTGCCTGAAACCAACCTGATGATTGGCTGGTGGCTGCTTTTATTTTTGCACCCTGCATTTAAGGAGGATGTTTTTAACTTGAGCAATCACACACTGTCGATGACTTTCAGAATGTTTACCAGCAGTTTCCTCTGATTTCAGTTTGTTTTTCTGTCTGGTATGCTTAAGTTTATACCGCAACAGCGTCTTTGACAGAGCCTGCGAGCCGTGCTGTTTCTCATTTACATCCTCTCTCTGGGCGATTATAAACAAAATAAGGGTTCAGTATCCTCCTGTATCATCACACTGGGGACATATTTGGATGCAGTGCCACTCAGCAACTCACATAACAATGTCAAATTGGCCAAGGTTGGTCAGAATTTACTATCATGGTTGAAATCACCTACAGGGAGTTTCAAAATCGTTTTTCTTTTCCCACTGGGGTCTTAAGCGAGTTTGTCTCTTTCTTTTTCCTAGAACGAAAGAAGATTACTCTGACTGTTGGAAACCAGCTGTCCTACAAGAAGATCTACAATGTTGTGGGATACCTGAAAGGACGGAGAAACCCGGGTTTGTACAAATGCTCCATCTTCTGTCTGAAAGAACTGTTTCTCAGTATTTCGATTCATGAAAGAGCAGTGACAACAATGATCAGAGTGTTTATTCATTTAGTTTCTAATTTAACCATCTTTACAATCTTGATTTAGAAAAAAAAAAATCCTCCAGTGTTCATTGTTCTGTAGGTCTTCAGCCTATTCAGTCATTTACAATACTGAACAGGCATTTCTAAGCAGTTATCCTCCCATAAATATGTGTGGATAGGGGATCTCCTGGTTGGTCCATTCGGAATTTACCAGCTCTTTTAAATTGGCTGCTATATTAACATGTATTGTTGGTGGAGCCCTCTAGTGGCCATAGTAATTATGAACAATACCAAGGTGGAAGTGACTTGTGTTAAACATAAGGAAAGTAGTATAAAGCATGAAAGGTTGCTGTTGGGGTGAATGGGTTGCTTAAAGCCCATGACTTCGTCCAGGGGACCAGTGTTCATGTCCCATGTGAAACTGAAAGTAACGTCACTTCTGTGCGTCACATGTTGACGTAAAAAAATAAAATAATAATAACCATGCCACATCTGATTTTAACAGCATTTATTGTAGTATTTAAATATTGTTTTACAATGCCTAACTTTACCATAGACAAGTAGCTTTGTAGCCTTATACTACAAAAATGTAGCCTTTTTCAGTTCCTCAATTCAACTAAGTAAAATGTTACAAAACAATGGATTGATGACAACCTACTGGACCAACTAGAAAGTGGAAAAGCCATTGAATGAGCTGATAACAACCTTTGTACCTACTAGAAAGTGGAGTAGGCAATATTGTGTTCGCGTCCTTATCAGGTTACATACGGAGTGTCGATGTTTATATTTTCAAGAACTGTGAAAGCAGTTCAAAGCCCAGTTAGGGTTTGGAATCGCAAAGCTGGAAACCTAACTAATCTTTAAGGGAGTCTGTCTGATATGACACAATTTATATTGGTTTTAGGTGTTATTGGATACACAGAGCTTGTTGCTGAGTGACATGCATGCATTGCATGCACAGTGAACCTCCAATCAATTATTGTTGATCACTTTATGAAACAACCAGAGCAGGCCCTGCTAGTCATCAACGATAGCCTGGAAATTAGAGGGAGGCAACAAAAGGGAGGCAACTTATTTTCGGTTAAGAAACATGCATTAGCTTATATACACTCAGCAACCATTTTATTAGGTGCACTTTGCTAGTACCAGATTGGAACTCCTTTTGTCTTCAGAACTTAATTATTTTTTTCATTCTTCATGGCATAGATTCAACAAGGTGCTGGAAACCTTCCTCAGAGATTTCGATCCACATGGACATGATAGTATCACGCAGTTGCTGCAGATTTGTCAGCTGCACATCCATGATGTGAATCTCCCATTCCACCACACACTAAAGGTGCTCTCTTGGATTGAGATCTGGTAACTATGGAGGCCACTGGAGTACAGTGACTTCATTGTCATGTTCAAGAAACCAGCTTGATGACTTTAGCTTTGTGACCATCAGCCATCAGAAGATAGTACACTGCGGTCAGAAAGGGATGGATATGGTCAGCAACAATACTCAGGTAGGCTGTGGTGTTTAAACCATGCTCAGCCGGTACTAGGAGTTCTTTTGGAATTGGGGTTGTTGATCATTGACGTGCCTGGATAAATAAAAGAGTAGTACGTTGGTGTTACGTGAGTGAACCAGTGTATTAATCAACCTAATTTCACCCTCTAACATAACTTCAGCTGAGTAGTTACAGCCCTCATCTGCTCCCAGCTTTATTATTATTATTTTCTACACACATGCACTCCAAAACAATTTTAGTCTTGAATATTGTGTGGCCCCATGGTTCGCCAGCAACTCTCTGCCATTTGGTGCTGTGTAAAAGCAGTAAAGCAGTAAAGCAGTCACCAACTGTTAGTGGAAAGGAGTTTGTGAGACTGGACTATGAGAGCTGTACATGCAAAGTAGTTAACTTAAAGAAGCTGAAAGAGCTCTGTACACCTGTAGAGTAAGGTAATAACTCTGTGCAGGTTCATTTCAACCAGTGAGCTCTTTAAAATTACATATCACATTCAATCCATTGTCAATTCAAATAATACTAATTATTGGAGTTTTGAAATGTCTGCCACCTAACCTCATTGTCATAATTTATTTTTGTCTTCCTGCACCTGTGATTCTTGGTTTATTTTGAGGCATAGCTTCTTTATTTTTATCCCTTGAGACGTACATATTGAGTTAAGAAAAGGATAAAAGGCTTGAGATACTGGTGAATGTTTTAAATAAATCTGTTTTTTTCTTTTTTTTCCTTGGTCTCCTCTCCTACCCAGTCCAATGTCAGTTCGGGTCATTTCCAGACATATTATGTCTTTTAATTTTGAAATGGCAACCCAGCCTCTTCTGCTTGGCTCTTTCTGCCCTTATCCTTTTTTTAATTGTCATTCTGCAGAGGAGACTCTTTATCTTGCCCTTGCCTCGCCTCCACAGCCGGCGTCCTCTCCCGCCTACCCTTCTACTTGTAGCAATGCACTGATACTGTACCTGTCCTGCTCAGTCACTGGTGGAAAATTACCTTGCTGATTTACAGTGTGATATTAGGCAGCCATAATGGGCCACTAAAGCACATAATATGGGCCACAAATCTCTGGAAGGAGCGACGCTTTAACTGGTTGTTGGGGTTTGATCATATGTCTGTTCAGCACTCATTTTTCTCGACCCCAAACAGAACGAACATTCATGCATATTTGCAAAGTTTTGGAGACATACAGCCTAAAGAGGGCATTTTTTTATGATTATCTCTTGCTATATTACATTTAATTCAATTCAATAACATTTTTATAGCCCAAATAACAAATTACAAATTTGCCTCGTAGGGCATCACATTCTGTACAACTTACAACACCCTCTGTCCTTTTACCATCACAACTTCTAAAAAAAAAAAAAGATATTGTTTGTTGTACAGATCCAATCAAGATAGTACAATTACAATATATATGCTTATTCATTCAATGTGTAAAGTTCACTAACATTGGCAAAGGAAGTGGCAAATGGTGCAGAGTACATTTTTTTTTGTTGATTTTTCCTCTTTTTGTTATTTTCAACAATTCCCATGAAAAACCTGAACCAGCTATGCATTTTCCCATCCTCGATCCTCAATTGTTCTATCTTTTGATTATACTGATATTTGACAAAAGCATAATGCACACACAGAGGAATATACAGGAATGAGTTGCTACAGCAGGATAAAAAATTAGGATCTTGTTATATCAGCTGTCCGAAAACATCTGACAAAGCTCTGGCTAATGCCAAATTGTATGAAAGGGAGGCAACCCTGGGACATTCCCAAATCCATTTCTCATGCAGCTTTGGTCTAATGAGGGATATTTTAGGTTGTACCATTGACCGCACAAAATATCTCCTTGAGCTGAGGGGAGCTGTATCCGAACTGAGTGCTTCTTGAAAGGAGAGTAAAGGTAGGTCTTTTAGATTTTAGAGTTGGAAGAAAGTGTTGCACACTCCATATGTATTTGCTTTTTTTTATTCCATGATGTTTTGGCCCATATTGAAGCATTATTAGATGCAAAAACTAGACTTATCAAGTGGCAGCACATTTTGTTACATTTATTTATCCCATTTCCACTCTTATATATTGTTATTATTGGGATTAAGATGGTTTCACTTCCCCCATGAGGAAGTCATTTGTATGTTTTACTCCACTATTGGATCCACTGTCTCTGAACTTGGTCACCTCAATTTTTGGATATAGATTTTGTTTATTGGATATTGAGAATAAGTTGTTTATGATGTTCATCGAGAGGTAATGTTTTAACTTTTGCTCTAAGAACCTTTAGAACATGCAGGACCAAAAGCGTTTTTCCACCCTGGTGTAAGATGACAGGGCTCGACTAACAATCGTGGGTAACTGGGAAATGCCTTTTCAGGTATTTCTCTCTTTCAAAGGCCCCTCCTCCTTCGGCCTATCAGCTGTCAATCAATCAATCGCGCGACGCGCCGCTGACAAAAGAATTAAAATGGAGAAGAACCTCAAGGGAGGCGCGTAGCTTACGAGAAAAAAAAAAGACAAACCCTTCAGGAAGATGCTGCCAAATGCACTAAACTAACTGACATGTTTAGCAGCAGCAGCTGGACCTTCCTCAGCACGTGCAGCAGCGCTGGCACTAATGATTACACAGCCTCGTGTTTAGAAGGCGCTCTTCAGGTGAGATTGATTAGAGACTCGGTGCTTCAGTAAGAGAGGAAAGTTTCTGCTGCCCGAAACCTGAACTTTCGAGTGCTTTACTCTTCTCACCGGCAGGCGACAATCCACTGTGTGCGCACTGATGACAGTAAGTTAACCACTTCCAGACTTTTTATTGAGTTTAACCGGCTGACTACCTAATCGGCTGAGCTCATTGACACGGTAACGCCCTGGACTTGCGGTTCATGTTGTGAAGCTGTGCCAGCGTGATCAGTTGTTGCTGTTTATCAGTTGTTTGTCACCACTTGGGGATGATAAACGGACTAGATTTTAGACAGTTAAGGTTACGGTATTAGTGTGACAATGTTAAATGTGCTGGTAGGACATTTCTGTTTCCGCAGGCTACATTTGCCCACCCAAATATATCTTTTCGGATATGTAAACATTTGAGCATTAGTAGAACATTATTACAGTGAGCAGTCGTGTCTCCACTGCACTGTTATTGTCTGTTTCCTGCAGGCCTATGGGCTTACTTTGCTGTGCTGCATGTTATTGCATTTATATTAAAGAGTGAAATTTATGCATCCTGACCAACTCTGTTTTAATTTACACTATTGAATTAGGGGCTGTGTTATATAGCCTAAATGTAGTGTCGTGTGGAGTGATATGGTTAGTATATCTACATATTCAGGGGAGTACTAAAGCAGTTGGTGGGTAATAAGTTGTGATGGGCTGGTTGTGACAAAAACATCAGGGCCGTTTTTTTGTCCCAATCCAGGCCTGGGAGATGATAATCAAAAGGCCATGGATTTGATTCTAATCTGCAGCCCTTTGCTGCATATCTTCCCCTTTCTCTGTCTTCCCTATCTTTCTCCAGCTGTCCTGACCATTAAAGGCTAACAGGCATAAAAAATATACTTTAATCATCATCAGATGTGTGAAGGGTGTGGCCTATATATATACTAGGAGTGCCTGTGCCCTATTATTTTCTGGAGTGTGCAACACTTCCTACTCCTAAGTCTATTTAAGGTGATCAGCACCTTAATAGGAAGGTTGGTGGTTCGATCCCTGACCAAGTTTGAGTATCCTTGGGCAAGATACTAAACTGAACCGAATCGATTCCTGATGGTGGCAGGTGGTAGCCTCAGCCACCAGTGTGAATGTGTTTGTGAATGGGTAAATGAGCACTGTTTATAGGGTAAAGCGCTTGACGGTTGTAAAGACTAAAAAGGTGCTATATATGTGTGCAGTCCATATACCATTTATTACAACAGCTTGTGTGCATTTGTCTTATTTCTTCAAGGTCATTACGTTTAACAAGAACAGACCTGAAGAAATTAAAAAAATCTTAAGACAGTGGTAAAATCTTATAAAAGGTAAAATCATCCACTATTGACGACACTAAACCTCAGTTGGTGCCTGCTGAACCATTAATGGTTTGTCCAGGCAGCAAGAACACAGCTTCATGTTTATAATCATTTTCATTAGGTTTTTTTATTTTTATAAACCATTCATTTCAGCTCCAGTTTGTGAACCCTGAGCAAAATACATGAACAAAACAAATTCAGCACAGTTGAAAAAAATAAAGTAAATTGCGCTTTCACATACGACTGATTTGAAGCAGTTTACAGTAATGGTTGATTTACCCTGGAAGCTGCTTTCAGTGCAATAATATGTTGTCAGATTCTTAGGCTAAGCTAGCAGGCTTCTCTAAGCACCTCTTTTTTCAAACAAAGTCATCAGCGCATTGTGCTGGAGTGATGAGCTTTGCTCTGTTCTTGCTTTTGCCTGCAGGAAGCTACTTTGTGCAGCAGCTATACTCAACACTCTGTCTTTGTAGTAAATGTAAGGCATACAAAGAAGCCTGCAGCATTCATGTTTGTGTGTGTCTGTGTGCGAACACGGGTGAGTGTTTCCTAGGAAACCACACTGTACTTGAATTTTATAGAACTATTGCTGAGCTATGGTATTATACGTTTTCATTTTATAAATTTAGTTGTTTTTTTTCACCATTTACTTTTCTCTGTACAACATGTTAAAGCAAATGCTTGAAGAAGCTGTACATGCCTGACTTCCTTGGTTTCATGAGTTCAAGTATTTTTTATAAAAATATAATACAAAAGACAGGAAAAAAAAAGCCTTGGTGCTTAAATGTATCCTTGAAGTCAATGGACTAAGTAAGCTCTAAAAAGCAGCTAGAAGGATAAACACCACTATAGGGCTGCAACTAATGTTTATTTCAATGATCAACAGTGAAAACTGGTGTATCATTGTGTGGTTAAAGCAGTATAGAACTGGGCCTTGACAGTTGAGAGATGGTGACTGTTTGGCAGTATGTTACATTCTGTTTGTTTTTTTTTCTGCACTTGGTGTGTGAATTTACCTGTAGGCAAATTGTGACTGTCAGCAGCGACAGGGGAGTCTTAAATTAATTATTTGTTTCTTATGGTGTGTTTTTTTTTAAGTGTTGTTTGTATCAGTATTACACTTACCCTGTTACCCCAAAGTTTTCACCCTGGAAACTTAAATTTGGCATTGAGGTCAATTGTTCGTGAGGTTGTTTGTGTTTGAATGCATGACCAGGTATTGTTAATAGATTCCTACAGGTCTGCTTTAACAACATCCACTTAAAGAGTTTTAATGCCACACAACAAAACAAACTTGTTTCATTTTGGCAATGATAACTGCTTACACATATAACTACAAGCTGAGGTGTATTGCTTTTTATGTTTATGGCTGTTATGTTTGTTTTTTATTTAATACATGAAAAATATGGACATGAATGACCCATACATATGTCACTTACAGCAAAATAGATATATGCATTCATTAATCTAATCTCTTTTTCTGTGTTTTTCAGATCGCTATGTGGTGGTTGGCAGTCGTCATGACAGCGACCAGGGGGGCGGGGCTTCAGCCATTATGAATCAGCTCATCGCAGCCCTAACAGAGCAGACCAA